>NW_022994921.1:0-307500 GCF_902806645.1 Magallana gigas
TGAAGCTTGATGATTCGTGGCATTCCCTCTTAACTGCATTATTCAGGATTTGGCCTGTTTAATACAAATGGATTGCATGAGAATTTAAAAAAATAAAAGCTTTGTGATATCAATAAAGAAAAAATATAATTCTGGTTGTAACACGCTTTCTGATTAGCTAAAAAATTATATAAAAAAAAAAAAATTTAAATTGTTTCTTTTTAAAATAACAAATATTTTTTTTAAAAAAGTATAAAGAATGCTGCGTACGTCATAGTAAGACTAACGTCAAAAACGTATCAATATTCCTGATGTTACGTTTGAAATTTGTACAATTTTACGTCATTTTAAAGGTCAAATGACTAACCAACCCACGCTTAAATTCTATATTGCCACTCCAATGTAATTATGCGAAAAACAATGTAATGTCGGAAGTAAAAATATAATTGACTTTTTCAACATATTCATGTAGAACAAGATACAGTTAACGTTAACTTTTCTAAAACTTTATTTGGGCGTTCTGGTAACAAAAATATCTTTTTGATTGTAATCTTGAAACAATTTTCGATTGGAGAAAAACATACGAGACATATGCACACAATGCCACATATATATAAATATGTATACATTTGTCCATTTATAACATTTTGTAATGAAGCACAAACTTCACATTTAGTTGTGGATCGCAAAATATTTTTGGTAATAAATATGAATATATTTGTAGAACATACATGTTCAATGTAATCAAAATATTAAGCAGTTATGCGGTAGGACTAGCATCACCATTTACAGTCATTTTTTACCTACCGCATTTAAGTATTGAATCATTATTTTTTGAAAGATGTGGTCTCATAACTGCAACGGTGTGTACATACAACTTGAATAACGCGCGCTACCACGTTATGAAAATTTGTTTGCACACACCGTTGCAGTTATGAGACCACATCTTTCAAAAAATAATGATTAATTGCTTATATTTACGTTTTTTAACATTTGTTCTCTTTCCGCAAATATGATTTATTTTTAAAAATCTCGGTCTTATTCAACGAGTAATGCGCAATTAACGGAAGCGCCATTGCAACAGCCGAATTATGCTGACAAAAATAGTGCACAGCGTTTTAAATTCTAATAACACAATTTTATTTTCATTCTGTAATTTGACGAATTTATTTTTGGTATATACTAAGATATTAATCAATTGAATTCATTTAAATCTTAAACAATATTTACATCCATGAAATATTAATCAGCCCAAGTATAATATCAGGTCGTGATCCGGTTTGAAGTCGGGAGGAGAGTCAGTCATGTTCTGAAGAAAGACTGAATGTATTCATACGCACCAGATTTGGTGATTGGGTCTTCTGTGTTATGCGCAAATATCACTCAAATCTATCAATGCAATTTAATAAGAGGAAAGAACGTGAATGTAAATATATATGTACAGCGCAGGTCTCCTTCCAATACATTCTTTGTTTACCATAAAATATGTTTAGTAATAAATACATATACATGTATAATTATGTAGTACAACGGAATCTGAACATTAAGCAAATATGCAGCAGACCAAGCTTCATGTTCAAGTTTTAATGATATTGATTCCTAAGAATTAAATTACATTGTAACTGAAATGCCATTTTTACAGCAAACTAAAAGATTAAATTAACTGTACTATCATATTTATAATACCGCATTTGCAAAGTTAAATTCTTATATTCCTTTAATGATATATTACCACATCTATACTGATGTCATGTTTAAAATTTTGAATTTACTAGCTGAGTGTAAATACAGAATTTACAACATGACATGTTGTGACTTTGTATTTACACCCAGCCGGAAAATTCAAAATGTATAACGTCACGCTGATATTGTCAAATAGGCGCGATTGGGAAAACGTGTTTTATTTTAACCGGATACAATTTATCAAACTTTCCATTTCATATGTTTATTCATGATAACTAATATTTACGACATTTATTATTGAAGCAGGAACATAATTGATGAAGTGCGACAAAGAACGATAACTCGTATTCTTGAATTGTCTATGCTGATCTATGGTACCTAAGTTGACAAAAACTGTTGATGCATTTTATTTTGTGATACATGTAATATCAAAGATCCAAATTTTAACCGTTTGCTGAAGTTGAAGAAAAAGATGAAGCTGTTATAGAATGAGAATTGTGAGAAAAACAGCACAAAACCACGGATTTAAGTTAAAAGATTTTGAATCATTATCGGCAAGTTATGAAAACTAAACCAATGAAACCTTGTTGCAATTAATTAATGGAAGGCAAAACATTTTTAAAGAAGAAAATGAGACCTTTCATTTTGTGCCGTGTTCTTCCGTTGCCATTGTCACTTCCTCTGTTGATCTCAAACTAAATGATACTGATAATTTGACTTTTGAACATATGATATAATAAATGATTATAATTAAGATTCTCAGTCTTTTCATACCAGGCATGTAGCATGGTGGGGGTGGGTGGGAAGGGGAACCAGCCCCACTGGTTTTTCCTCGCAGCAGATTTTTGTTTTTAAATTACATATAGAAAATTGAAATTAGTGAAGTTGCCCCCCCCCCCACCCACACACACACCCACTTTTTTGGAGATCTGAAAAATCAAAGTGAAAAAAGGAAATTAAAATGAGTAGGCATACCCCCCCCCCCCCCCGACTAGGATTTTTTTGATGATTTCGTAGTGTCTGTTGTTTTTTTTTGGCGTGTTTTTTTAATGTTTGGATGACCCCCCCCCCCTTTCTAAAAGTATGCTGTTCGTTACATTAAAGAGCGTTATGTACGTAAAATAAGTTATCTTACGGAGAAAAACATTAAAAAGCGTAAACACTCATTGTTATTGTGAAATTTTAGGTAAATACTTTAAAATGATCATAATAATATTTTAAGATACAAAAGAAATCAAACTGCGCTATATTAACGTGAATATTTTGTAAGTCTGATAAATGATCAATTGAGTAAATTAATAAAAAAAACACCCCATGGTTACATCTGCTTAAAAGCTCAATGTCACTCTTCATAATCACAGACATTGGTGTCCATCTATTTAGTATTTGATTTCTTTAACGTTGCTCTTGTACAACTCACACACAAACAGATTGTCATTATTGTTCACAGATAAACCAGTAGGATACTTCAGATCACAGTTATCAATGTAACGGAGAAACTGTCCATTCTGATCCAGAATGTGGATACAATGGTTGTTTCGGTCCGCTGTCATGATACGACTCTGACTGTCTGTTGTTATACCCCAGGGTCTAAATTGTTTGTTCTTGGTAACTGAGGGATGACCGGTGTATCTCCAGCTGAGCTTTCCGTCCTCATTAACCACCACTACTGCACCAGCCCAATGGTCAGCTATACAGATGTCATGGTTTCTGTTCTCAGTGATGTATTTGATATCAATATTCCCTGAATACAGAGGTTTACCTTTATCATCAAATTGAATTGTTTTTTTTTTTTGTAGATCCCGAGTAACGGACAACCTTAGATTGAGTTTCAACATCACTGAACATGGTAACCAGGAGATCACCAGTAGAGGTGAGGCACAGATTGAGAGGCCTCCATTCCTGTAATCTGATCAACTTTTCTGTCTGTCCATTCTTTACTTTATTCACTGTCTTTGCTGACCAGTCAGAGTACAGTAGGTTCCCATTACTGTCAACAGCTATATCATTTGGCATTTCTCCCGACTTAGTCTTTATTGTTTGGAGAAGAGAACCATTGATGTTGAAGCATTTGATATCATTGGTTTCTCCACTTGTCCATATCTTGTCCTGACATAGAAATGTAACACTGCGTAGTCTTGTGTGCGCAGTCTGTATTGTGGCAACAAGTTCCGGTTCATCCAGTAGTTCTCTGACTGAAGTGTTTGGTTGGGTTAGTGGCGAAACTTCTTCAGTGGCAGTAGATAATGGGGTGATCTTTCCAACCAAACTATACAGCTTCTCACGGTCTATTGGTTTTGGAATGAATGTTGGCAGTGTAACCTGAACCTTGGGCGGAAGCTTGCTGAACTCTCTGATCTTAGAGCTGTATTCAATAATTGGAGATACTTCAGTGGATTTCTCGAGTTCCATTAAGATCAGAAATGTATCTTTTATGAGATATTGTATCTCTTTGATTTCATCCAAGTGTTTTTGTAAAATATCTCTGTGTTTTACTTTTATCTCGCTGATTTCAGTTTTCATTTTGTTGATGACGATGTCGATTTTTCTGTGCCATTGCTCTCCTTGTTTGGATATTATTGTTGTTATTTTTTCATATCCTCCATCCTGGTTAGCAAGCTGATTTTCAAAGTCACGTTCAATTTTTTCATACATAGGAGAAATACTGTTTTCTAATTCTTCTGTATCCTTCTTAACAATTTCTTTTTCTGTCTTGTAAGCATGCGAAACCTCTACAAATATATGGCCTTGATGTTGTTCAGATGCAGTACAAGAAGAACAAATAAAACTGTTGGCACAATTCTTGCATAGCAGTTTGCATTTTTTGTGTTCATGAGTTCTACATTTCGGATAGATCAATGTAGATCTTCGTTCTTGGAAAGGCACAAATGCGTGTTTTTGATATCCATCTGAGATATGTTCTCCTATACAGGGCTTGCAGAGGTTGACATGACAAACGTCATAGTAGCTATTTACTATGGCGGTCTCACAAAGGTCACATCGGTGCACATCCTGCGCACTAGAAAAGGGATCCATAATTGTTCTGAAAAATATAAAATATATATATATATATATATATATATATATATATATATATATATATATATATATATATATATATATATATATATATATATATATATATATAAGTCTTCAATTCTGTATAGACTATTAATTCTAATATTCTCAATGATAAAACACAAAAGCAATGTAATGTTATGTACCGGTATACTTTATGGCGTGTAAATGAATGCAGAATGTTACACGTTATTTGTGCGTACACAAAGAATGACATTAAACATCCGAAAGCGGTTTACTAGGTAGGTGGAATTTATAAGAAAACGGGTTTAATAAACACTGGGAAATGAATTGATCGATTTAAAAGAAGAAGAAGAAGAAGAAGAAGAAGAAGAAGAAGAGGGGAAATCACTTATTATGATATCCAACTTCCCCAAATCATCTGAAAATGGGAATGGAACTGTAATTGGCGAATACGTACAAACATGGATACAATAAAGTTAAATCGAAAGGAAATTTTTATATGTAATGTATGTAATGTTAAGCAAACTATCGAAAACTGAACATGTTTTGGTGTGGTAAATTTAGAAATAAAGATTTCCTACCGTATCTCTGTATCACATACTGGTATTTTCTATAAAATTCTTTCACGAATCTACGCCTTAGACATGGCGGATCCTATGCAGAATGCGGTCAGTTGACAGCACATTGAACAATTTAGAGTTACTTCCCGTTTGTCATACAAGCTGTATTTTTCGAGTGTGGGCTTCTGAAAAATATTGAAGAAAATAATAATATGATGCTTCTGTTCACTTTGAACATATCATTAACAGCACAGATATGTTTTCCTACTATTGTTTTCTTTATCACATTGGGGTCTTATGTAAAAGTCGGTTGAGAGTTGGCCTTTGATATTATTAAGGATGAAGTCTATATACATTATAAGGAAAACACCAAACGGCCGCGAAGGAGACGAACAGACAGTAAACATGCAGATGCTGAAAAATGGTGATAGAAAAAAAAATGCTTTAAACTGTAAGTCAAAATTCATTCTATATAATTTTTGAAACATATTAAAATGGACAATTTTATCAATTAAAAAATGAAGAAGTAAAGATTTGCAGAGAAATGTAGCTCGCAATAAAATTTCTTATTATTCTCGGATGAGTTGTTATAAATGATTAATAGTATACAAATGAAATTTCAAATACTTTTAATGTAAAGACAATGCAACACAAATTAGATTTTGTAGATCTTATCAATCTAGTATGTAAAATATGTTAAACAGTGGCGTGGGAAGCAAATTGACTTAGTATAGCTATAGCTAAAAAAATAACAGAAATCTTATCTACATGTACCAAAATTTTTTTTCTCCAAAAATCATGAAATTCCTAATCCGTGTGTGTGTGTGTGTGTGTGTGTGTGTGTGTGTGTGTGTGTGTGTGTGTGTGTGTGTGTGTGTGGTGGGGGGCTAGTTAACCGTATTTTTTAATATCACTCATAATATTTCCTTATTTTCATTTCAATTCCTTATATTTTTCCGAAAATGTGGGGGTTTGGGCGGCAGCTGAAAATTATGTTTGCTGTAAGAAAAAGTGTGTGTGTGGGGGGGGGGGGGGGGGGGGGCTCTCTCCAAAGATCTCCAAAGATCGCCTCCTGTATATCTCGTGTAATAAAACGTTTTGGTTGTTTATAGTTACAGCTCTCTTTGAATATATTTTTTTAATCTTTATCATTTAATAAAACCCCTAAAATCAAATTAAGATTTTAAGGATCAAACTTGCAATTTATTAGATATATAATATGATAGTGATGGGTGTACAACCTTAATTTCATTCAAATAGTACATGGTATACCAGCTCGTTATCTATGTGATAGGATAACAATAGATAGTATTATGTAGATAATTCATTAAATGATGAACATTCAGCCATTTATTTCGATTTTTAATAATATTGCTGTCCAATAAAGTATTTATGAAATTATCATACAATATTACAATAAATCATTTTGGTGTTTCAAGTGGGTATAAACTATAAAGAAATACCTTTTCGATGTTACAAAAATCTAGCAATTGATACCTCCATACATGTAGTAGGGTTAGCCGGGACCAACCAATGCTGATATTACCAGTAAATATCGTTTTTTTCCGTCCTGGGAAATCTACTGTTTTTCACAAAACAATGCAATGGATTACTAGAAATTATAAATTTAAATTCTTAATTTGTGTCATTTATGTGTTCAGGATATCTATACTACTATATTAAAATAATAGACTCGAATTTTTGGTCTTTAATACTGATAAATCGGAGGAATACTGTCTTTTTTTATATATTTTAAACATCATTGGTACTTGAAGATTACCAATTTGTTTTTATTTTTTCTCAGTAACGCTTCTCTAATTAATAATCAACGAAAATTCCTCAAAGAATCCCGGACATCATTTGGATTTTTTGGATTTTACAATCTTGCGCTTGTGCAATACATTCACGCAAACGGGATCTTTAGTTTATGTTTACACAATCTTATATTTGCATGAATAAACTCAGAGATGATAATACAAATACGGGTACATTTTCATGGGAAATTTGCTATATATTCTGTTAAGGTATAATGGATTTATGATTTCTTATGAGAGAAAGTATAAAATAACAAATATTCATTTCAACTAAGTACATGTACTTTTGTTATCGTGATGACAAAAAATATTTGATAACATGCAAATTACATTATATTTCTAAGGAGAGTGAAGATACATGTAGAATATGTTTTATCGTAAAAATGAATGATGCCCTAAGTTTTACGATAGAATGAGTTCCGTGTATTGTCTCTGTAGCAAAGAAAATACGTGTACGTTGATGAAAAAGTGTTGAATTCTTTCATTATATGGATTAAAATTTTAGATGAAAGGTATTTACACTCTCATAAAAGGTTTATTATGATGAATTTGACTTTTTTTTAAGGCAACTTTATTAATTTTCTCCAAAATCGTTCCGGAGCGATTTTGCAATTTTTTGCTATATACGGGTATATGGGAGGCATTCTAACTGGGATGAGGGCCTTTCTCGAGACACAGTTAGATTATTCAAACTAAGGAAAGTGTAGTGAAATTAATAGCATTATTGTAGGATTATAGCTTTGTTATGTAAATGTCAATAATACGGTGTGTCGATGTACCTATTTCGTAAATGTCCGATATGCAATGTCAACCCGTGCACGCACGGGCCAAAGTCTAGTAAGATAAATAATGATTGCATGTGATTGTTAACAAGGTATGTATACTACTGTCTACACCGAAACATATATGATTTAAAGAATGAAGAATGCAGGTATACCTCATTTTCCAGTATATCCAAAGAAATACTGGTAATTCCCATCGTCCTAGAAAATATGAGTATTACTTGTTTTTCCCCAATATGCTCCAGGGCCCATAGGAAACACCCTTGTTACTATATACATGTAGAGTGATAGCATTGATTTAGTTGCTTTTAACAAATACTGTTCACCTCGTAAAATGAACTGTAAATTAAAAATCATGTTTGGGGGGTATTTTAAGTGTGTATGAAGGACGATGGCATTGCAGAAAAATAAGCAAATAAGCATAATTGGTTGTCGTTGATTTCTTTTTTTAATTACTGTAGTTAATTACGTCTTTTTACCACATTTTCAAAATGGTATTCATGTCTATGAAAATTACTATATAGAAATGGACAAATGAATCTGGTTGTGAATAATTTTATTAGCTTATAAGAGATATTCATCTTAAATCATCTCATCTCGGTTTTAAAGATACATTAATTAGGTTTTTCAAACATACCATGCATGAGACCTATTTAGTAACATGGTGAAAAGTCAAGTCTCAACCGGGACTCGAACCCAGGGCCTCTGGCGTACCGTGCCAGCGCTCTAACCACTGAGCTACTGAGACCCGATATATTGACTGACAGTCACACACCTGTTAACCCGGTGACATACAGTAAAACACGCTTATAACAAAGTCGCTCAATGAATTGACGCTTACAGCGAAGTGAATTTCATTCCCCAAGTCTCTATTTCATGTTGTAAACTTGACGGATATAACGAATTACGCTTATAACGAAGTTAAATTGGCCGTCCCTGGGACTTCGTTATAAGCGTGTTTTACTGTATAATGATATACAAGTGCAATAAACAGATTTTTTATTTCAATTTTTAGGATCTATCAACATTTATGTACAGTTATAAATGTTGACAGATCCTAAATATTGAAATAAAAATCTGTTTATTGCACTTGTATATCATTATTATACAAATACTCCCAATACTCTTTATTACTCATTTATCTATAGTATTACCGGTTTTCTTTGTCTAATACATGTAAGTACATGTTTATCTTTTCTCATTCAAAAACTATATCTCAATATTAAATAGATGATAAAAAAATTTATACACATACACTTTCATTGCAATAAGCAAAGGAATTAACAAATACACATACCTAAGCAAGGACACACTGTGAATGTTAAATTAATTTCTTTACCGAAGTTGCATCTTCTCCCTTGTCTTTCTCTTGGACAATGAAAATGAGCTAGGCAAGAATTATCCAGAATGCTATTCTTTCTAACATCACAAAATAATTAACCTAAAAACTATATGTATTTTCTATAGTAAAGATAATGTGTTACTATAAAGATAAATCCGACTTGGCCTAGTGGTATGAGTCACATGCTTACACACCAAAGGCACCCGATTCAATCCCCCAAAACCACTGTTAATTTTCTTTTCATGTAAACATTCAATTAATAAGAAAGTAAAATAATTATTTAAATGCCACCCTCTTACATTTATTTCACATTAGTTTTTGGAAATGAAATATTTAATGCCATTTTCAGACTCAATGTTCAAAATAAACTATGTTTTATACTAGTAATTAACGTTACACACGTTTCCGCGTTCTCCGAGCATAGCGACAGATGTTGTTTTGAATAATTAATCTAGTCTAATTTTTGGAGGAATAACATTTATTGATGTATATTTGAAATTCATTCTAATGAAATATGTTGTTAAACTATTAATATATCTTTGGTATTTTCCAACATTATTGTTCTGCCATAGAAATTATGATTGTGCAAAAACTACTTAAAATACAAACTTTTTAAGTATAACATGTTGCAGATGAGACTACCCGTTCAAGAAGGTATAATCAATTGCAAATGTTAAAGTGATTGAATTTCGTTCGAGACTGTAGCACCATTCAGATCGAGTTAACTGAATTGTTTCGAGTCGATGGTTCATACAAACTTGCTAACTTTCTTGCAACTATCGCCCTTATCCTTTCCTTGTCTTAATCAAAGGGCATATCGTAAATTAATCATGTGTCATCATAATATATAAACTTATTGTTGCAACAGAATGTCTTATAAAACACTTGTTCGGTATGTATTATTGCCACAGCTTGAATGTCTAGTTTAGATATTTGATTTTCTTTATATGGCCTTTGTTAAACTCGCACACAAACAGATTGTCGTTATTGTCCACACATAAACCATAAGGATCCTCGAGATCACAGTTATCAATGTACTGGAGAAAATGTCCATTCTGATCCAGAATGTGGATACACTGGTTGTTTCTATCTGCCGTCAGGATACGATTATGACTGTCTGTGGTGATACCCAAGGGTATTAATGTTTTGCTCTTAATAACTGAGGGATGACCGGTGTATCTCCATCTGAGTTTCCCGCCCTGATTAACCACCACTACAGCACCAGCCCCATAGTCAGCAACACAGATGTCATTATTTCTGTTCTCTGTGATGTATTTAATCGTTTTATTTCTTGAGTACAGAGGGTTACCCTCATCATCAAACTGAATTGCTTGTTTCTCTTTAGATCCAGAGTAACGAACAACTTTGTATTCTGATTCATCATTGCTGCATAAGGTAACTAGCAAATCGCCAGAAGATGTGGCACAAAGCTTGCACGGCCCCCATCCCCGCAATCTGATCAGTTCTTCTGTCTGTCCATTTTTTACTTTATTTACTGTCCCTTCTGTCCGATCGGAGTAAAGAAGATTCCCTTCACCGTCTACAGCTAAATCATTGGGCCATTTTCCAGATTTTGTTTTGATTGTTTGAAAAAGTGAAATTTTTATGTTGAAGCATTTAATATGATTATTCTCTCCACTCGTCCATATTTGTTCTTCATTCAGCGAGGTAACATTTCGGAGTTTTTGGTATCCAGTCTGCACTGTGCCAACAATCTCTGGTTCATCCAATAATTCCTGGACTGAAGTGTTTGGTTGGTTATGTGACAATACATGTTCTTCCGTAGCAGTAGATAATAAAAAAGCTACACAACTTTTCACGGTTTATTGGTTTTGGAATGAATGTTGGCAGTTTCACCTTTTCTTTGAATGGAAACTTTCTAACCTCTGCGATTTTAGAACTGTATTCAATGGTAAGAGATACGTCAGTGGATTTCTCGATTTTCCTTATGGCTTGTAATGTTTGATTTATGAGAGATTGTATTTTTTTTATTTCACCCAAGTGTTTTTGTAGAATATCTCTGTGTTTCACTTTTATTTCATTAATATCAGTTTTCATTTTGTTGATAACGATGTCGATTTCTCTGTGCCATTGCTCTCCTTCTTTGGACATTGATGTTGTAATTTTCTCATATCCGCCATCCAGGTTGTCAAGTTGATTTTCCAAATCCAGTGCAATTTCATCATACGTAGGAGAAATATGATTTTCTAATTCTTCTTTTTCTTTTCCCATAATTTCTTTCTTTGTATTGTAAACTTCTGAAACTTCTAGGAAAGCATGCCCTCTGTGGTGTGCAGATGCAGTACAAGAAGAGCAAATCAATATTTCATCGCAATCTTTGCACTGAAATTTGCAATTTTTTTGTGAATGTGTTCTACATTTCGGATAAATGAGGGTTGATCTTCTTTCCTGATAAGGGACAATTTTATGTTTATCATATCCATCGGAGATGTGTTTGCCTATACATGGTATGCAGAGGTTGACATGACAAAAGTCACAGTAGCTGTGTACTATGGCGATCTCACAAAGGTCACATCGGTGCACATCCTGGGCACTGTTTTGAGGATCCATAGTTTTTCTACAAATGAATATGAAAAAAATGTTTTATATCATTCCTTATCCTTATAGATAAAAGTATGCACAAAAACATCTCGACACACCGTTCAGGGTTGGTTTTTTTTTTTTACCATTGATTGGAAGTTGGTGGGAGGGTGGGGTGTATAATAAAATGTGTCAATTGAGAAATAAACATAGAAAGTAAAGCGCTGATACCAAACACACATCCACTCCACCTAAATATTGAAGTTTTACTCCACTGTTCGATCCCCCTCTCAAGGTTGACAACTATTTGGAGGCGAGTACGAATGAAAACAAATTAAACAGCTCTATAGCGAAAGTGAAAGTTATATTGTAAAAGATATATCAAAGTTCTAAAATGATGGACTGAAGTTATATAAATTGTAGGTGAAAAGATACATGAATATCAAATGCATAGTAAATAAAGAAGTTTTTATCATAATAAAAAACAACATACCGTATATCTTTTAACCCTCTGATTTAAACATGGCCGATCCTGCTATGAATGCGGTTACTTGACAACAATGAAAATAGAGTTATTTCCCATGTCACTAACAAGATTATTTCACATGTTTGTATTAGGAAAAACGGTTGATTAATATCCTATTATAATATTACAGTTTGAGCCAGATTTTAAGCATTTATTATCTGTCTTTTGAAAGAGGTTCTTTTATTTTTGTAATACCGTGGGATCTTTTTGTGCTACGTCAGTCGAGATAACAGACTCAAAGATAAAAGTCTGGATAGTGATTAGTTTAAAGAATGATGACCAGATAGACACTGGATAAAAGTTGATCTTATACATGTAGCTGATATGCGCTGAATATTCAATCTAATATGATATATTTAGAATATTTTGAAATTGTATATTCTTCCAATAAATGATTAAAAGGATTTACAATAGATCACTTTATCTTGATTTAAATCACAAATATGTTGTCTATACAATACTATATTTGTATCTATCAAGTTTTATTTCCTCTATTTCTTACGGAAACTTATAATTAATTCATAGCTCCAAGAAACAGTCAGACTGAAATCGCCCTGTTTATCGGCTTTTCAAAATCTACAGCGGCTGAAACTGACAAGAAACTGACAGGACTGAAATTGACTCGCCCTGTTTATCCATTGGTCCAAACCTACAGCGACCTAAAAAAAAATCACAGACAACACGAAATAATCATGATGCTGTCAGACTCAAAGTCTCACAGGAGAGGATTTGGCTGCTTCTTTCAGCTAACGTAATTATGTACGTTAACAGTAAATTCGTGAATTTTACTTACTTTTTTATAATCAATTTATTAAATAGTTAAAAGAAAGTGTGTGTGTGTGTGTGTGTGTGTGTGTGTGTGTGTGTGTGTGTGTGTGTGTGTGTGTGTGTGTGTGTGTGTGTGTGTGTGTGTGTGTGTGTGTGTGTGTGTGTGTGTGTGTGTGTGTGTGTGCTGGTTCATTACCGGATCATATTTTATAGGAGTCAGTTGCAGCTACCCTCTACTGTATTAAGGGGAAGCAACAATACAATTTATGTAAGGGAGAGAAAGAGAGAGAGAAAGAGAGAGAGAAAGAGATTTTGTATTTATCAACCTTTTTTGCGTCTCTCTTAAACTCTCCAAACACCATTTCGGGGGAGTGATCTGTTACTTTACGCCGTAGGCGACTTTCTCATCGTCTCACCTTGAATTTCATTCTGTTAATTAGTTTATTTAATGGACTGTTGATCCTCATGGTATTCCTGTACATTACTTTTCAGGGACAGTGATAAATAAGACAGAGAACATTGGCATTTTTGCATAAGGATAACTATAGCCATCATCATAAACTACCGAAAAATGTTTCATGCCAAGCCAACTCGATAAATTCTCAATTTTAATATACGAAAAAGGTCGGTTGCCTGAAAAGAGGTGGAGAGTAGGGGGAGGCCGTTTTGCCCCACCCCTATTTGCTATTTCGATTAAAAATTAAGAGTTTATTTGAATATATATATATACATATATATATATATATATATATATATATATATATATATATATATATATATATATATATATATATATATATATATATATATATATATATATATATATATATTTGATATAAAAGTAAAACTCAAGGCGGTATTCGGTTGTTTATTTTTTATCTTTTCTGTTAGTAGACAGGAGGGGGGGGGGTTAAAGCGAAATGCAAAAATCAAAAGATAAATGTACAACATATACTGAGGGAAAATGATGTTGTCCTCAGGTGGACAAACAACTTTCATTACAACATGTTCAAAATCGACTGAGTTTTTTTCACTACTTTGTTTTTCTATCTTTCTTGACACCATCATTCAAATTATGGCTTCTAAACCCGCACATTGAAAGCCAAGTCTAGTCTAAGATCTTTTATCTGTTTAATAGAAAATAAAGCACATACAACATTTCAGTAAATGCAGTATAGGTTTAAAAGTATTAAACCTCCGTTTAAACGCATGAAATACGATTTGCAATATCAGGTAACAGCTTTTAAATGACAAAATATCTCAACTGTAGAAACTAGAAACGATCCAAACAATTGTCATAATTGGATAAAAATGTGCATGTACGTATGATATATCAAACACTTGATGGTATAAACACAACTGCAATACATGTAACTAGATCTACATTACGAAACAAGAAAAATGATATCCTCGCAAAAATATTAAACACTTTTTTGGAGTATGGGAATATTGGGGTGTTTAGGCCTAGGGCATCTTAAGCTTTTCTTCAACTTTTCAGCAAAAAATGTATTGATATCCTGGCATTTGTTCCTATTACGCTTTCGAACAGTTTTACTACATTTCATATACATGTAACTGAATTTTTTTTTTCAGATTTCGTCTGTTCCTCATAATTATTGGGAAGAATCCTCTCAGAAACTTTTTGGTGACAATACCTAATATACACTTGCCCATTAGAACAATTTGCGTGGTTCGTGAACACTGGGTAAAAAATTGTGGTAAATGTAAACAAGAGGACGCCGACCTTTTACTGCCTTCAGGTTTTCTTATTCCGCATCAAAAACATTACACCCTTTGAAGACGTCTCTTTAGTGACCGCGCGACCCTGGGGTTCCTACAATACAGACCGTACTATCCCTGAACAGTGTGGGTGGTCAGTATTTTCTTCCGCATCAATTACTGGACGTATTGTTGATAGAAACAATAAAGACTTTGTTGATCGAAACAATACGCCATGATAGATATAGATAAGTGGATCAGTGAAAATATATCAAATGATATCAAACTTGTAGTGTTGTCATTGACGCGATAGATGATTTCTCCTTATACGCTGTTATTTTTTTTTTTTTTTGGGGGGGGGGGGGGGGGGTTTCAATGAGCAAAAGTGAAAAAGATATCTTTTTTCATGTCAGGATTTATTTTTACACATATTGTATTGTTTTTTTCTGTGGAAAGTTGGGTTTATAAAGTACAAGTAGGTTTGATGTTGAAATTTTTGTTTATCTCAGTATTAATAAAATGACGCATTCAAAGAAAAACATATTGTATTATATGTGTAAACCTCCGGTCCAAGTAAGTCTGGAGACGAAATAAATAACAGGATATATGTCACATATCGGAAATGCTACATATATGGTGTATGTTACGCTGATAAAAAGAGAGAGATGATTCCTTCCCCCTCTCTATCTGATGGATCTTGAAGTCACGCTAAAAAATAAACGCATATTCTTTGAATGTAAATGTGTGAGATTATGTGTTGCTTCTAAATGAAAACACGAAAATAATCAGCCTGTATTATAAAAAAAAACCCACCATTTAAACAACAAGGTATCAGAGATTTTCTACTATTTTCATCATTTCTCTAAGGCGCCATATTTTCATAAAAACATTATCAGTGGCGGGTTAATGGACCTTCAATTATACACTAATCAATAAATGAGTCAGGCACGCTGATTTCATCACCTTTAACGGGAGGATTTTTTACGTTTGATCTTTGGAACGACAGCTAAAAAAAAAACAAAACAAAACAAAAATCAATTCAGATAAAAAAAGAAGCCAATAAGCATTTTTTCCTCCGATTATTGGTGCTCTCTGCAACACAAGAGCAGGTGTCTAAAGCATTTAGACGCTGTCAACAGCTAGCAGGTTAATGCTTGATTTGTGCTACATTGATAAAAGGCGTGAAGAAGCCGTTTGATAATCATGACCCTCGGCGCAAGGACAGTGATCTCTCGCGGTGAAGAAGTCGTGCAGGGGACGCTGTGTGAGCGCTGGGCAGAAACTTGGTCGTTGAGGAACCAATTCCTCCAGGAACTTCCGTGTTTTGAGCTTCAATGGTTAATTAATCTATAAATGACTGGCTACACTGTATGGCTAATAGATGCTGGCTAGCGTAATGTCATCAGCTAAAAGGACACGTCAGGAAGGGTACAGAAGTTATTCATCATGTGTATACTGTAACTGGCTAATTTATCGTGTGGAGATTAACATGTTAATTTTTTTTAATATTTCCAAAAGCTTTTACAGCTTTTTGTATGCAATAAGTAACGAGTTTTTTGTTTGGACGGATCAACTTACTTTTTTAAATCAAGACTGAAGAGAACAGTTAGACAGATGATAGTAATTTTATTATTCATAAATTGTCTTCCGTGATTCTTTATAACAAAAAACGAACAATCATATGAAAGGATTCTTAAAATTATCAAAACAAAGTGATTCCACAAAACATCTCCTACGATCTTCACAACACAACACATTTCACGTTTTAACCACGATACAGGTTTATATATACAATGTGTGACATTTGTATGATAATAATAAAAATGTGCACCTCCATGCATTGCCCGGTAACTGATATAGTGCTGGCATGAAATTTGGAAATTTAACACTTGTAGTATACTTGTGTGTTATAATAATTGTAGGATAACAATAAGTCCTGTTTTAGAGTTAAAAGCAGGGAATCAAAACCTATACAATTGTAGGATGAAAATAATGCCTTATTTTAGCAACATAACACGAAAATTGAATGCCCTACCATTATGCACCATAAAACTATATTGCAGAAGCCTCTCCCCTCTCTTTTGCATTGGCTTGGGGTAAAATGCTGACGATGGACCCTCCACTTTGGAGGGTCCATAGTGGAGGGGGTGGAGCTTGGTGTGTCAATCTTATTTCAGAGTCCGTTTGATCTGTCATTCCAATTATGTTATCAGAAACAGAATGGGGCACATGGTTTTTTTTATATGACTTTTAAACACAAGCACATAAACTTCTCTCCCCTAATTGACGATGACGAATGGTGGCACATTCATTTAGGTGCTGGGTTTTTTAAAAGTACATATTGTTCATTAGTTCTACACAAGATGTATATAGTAAAAGTATTACAGTTGCATTATTGTTGAAATTGACACAAATTTTAAAATTTATAACAGCTTATGAAATTTATTCTACAAAAGTGTAAGTCTTGTAAAAATAATTAATTTATTTTATATTACATTTCCTTAAAATGTCCCTATGTCCTGAAGATAATTGTGCCGAAATTTCTAAATGCACTATGACATGGCGAGACATTTCAAACACAGGACATTGTCTCCGACAACAATCCGCATTGTTATACTTTCATGTTAAATACTGAAATCTGATTGGTTAAGACGCAGTTAATAATATTTACTATTACCCTCAGCGTTAGCAACGCACTTGGCAACGGGTAACATTAAAAAATGTTACATGCGCGAAAATTATGCGCGTACGGTTCGCTGTAGAATTAACGTTATTCCTATATAAAAGCAGTAAAATTTTCTTAAAATTTTAAAAAAAGACATTCAGTATAACAAAATAAATAGTGCCTGTTTGGGAGGATAACAGTTGAAATTGACACCCCTGGAAAACCATTGTCAACCTCCGCTTCGCGTCGGTTGACAATGGTTTTCTCGGGGTGTCAGTTTCAACTGTTACCCTCCTAAACAGGCACTATTTATATATTGTTAATACATACTTTGCAACGAAGCTGACACTCCTGGTGACTTGGAATTCGGACTCAGATATTTCCGATAACCATACTGTTTGAGAACAAGATCATTGGGTGGTTTTCTTAATTTTTCTGTAAATAATTGTCCACATCCATAGCATTTTTTTACTATTAATATATTAACATTTGTTACTCGGGAAAAAAAGATAAATCTCTCCCAACGTTGAGGTGAGTTAACTTCCTGTTCACAGTCTCAACATAGAATAATTTATGTATCCTGATAAAGTTCATTTGAAGTTGAAATTTCTAATAAACAACCCATATGTTTTAGCTATTAGGTGCATGATGAAATTGGAATGACAGATCAAACAGACTCTGAATTAAGATTGACACACCAAGCTCCACCCCCTCCCACTATGGACCCTCCAAAGTGGAGGGTCCATCGTCAGCATTTTACCCCAAGCCTTTTGCATTACCCTCATTTATGATTCAATTATTCACTGGGGCTTAATTTAACCATTACACTTCTCTAATCAAACAAAAGTTCACCCACAGTTCGTACCCATTGTCTACGCAAAAATACAATAGCAATGCACGTGCAAAAGGACAAAAGCACGCGCATTTCCCACGATGCCGTCTGTTTGTTAACGTTGCCCCCTGACCAAAGTCACCCATCACTCCTTACAAGAACTGACCAGAATCACCGAGTTAACATGTTAGCAAAGTCAGGACATCTGTTTGTATCCCTTTCAACTAGGTATTTACATCTTCCATATCTCTGTGCATCGTTTTCCTAACTAGAAGATACATGGTCCGATGAAATGCTGACATTGTCTTCGTTCGTGTTGTGTATTGTGAAGAACGCTGTGTCATTTACGCTGTAGTGATGGCGGGATGTTCCATGTTTATAACATATGGCGCTGATCTTCAGACCTGCAGAAACTACTTGGGTATACATTTCATTGATGGGTTGAATTTAAAGCAACAAATTTCCTTGGTTGTTGCAAATTGTATGATAGATTTGCTTATTGCTTATTTTCCCCCACCGGTATATTGCTGAATAAAAGTCAACAACAAAGTGTTCTCTCTCTTTGTATTATGTAGCGTATGTATATATGATTAAATTATCATTTAAATGACGATTTCATTATTTTATGATATACCAATATTAAATAAACAGGGGATAAACAGTCCACGCTTAAATTCTATATTGCCACACCAATGTAATTATGCGAACAACAATGTAATGTCGGAAGTGAAAATGTAATTGACTTTTTCAACATATTCATGTAGAACCATATACAATTAACTTTTCTTCAAATTTATTTGGGCGTTCTGGTAACAAAAATATCTTTTTGATTGTAATCTTGAAAAAAAACAATTTTCGATTGGAGAAAAACGTACGAGACATATACACACAATGCCATAGCATAAACTTCAAATAATTAGTTGTGGTTGCAAAATATTATTAGTAATATATAAACATTTTTTGAACATGTTCAGTGTGATCAAAACATTGAGCAATTTTGCGGTAGGACTAGCTTCAACATTTACTGTCCTTTTTTAACCTACCGCAAAGATGTATAGAGGGGCAGGTCTCCCTCTAATACATTATATACTAACAATGACATACGTTTACTAATAAATATACATGTATATGTAGAAGGTAATCAAACATTAAAGAAATATGAAGCAGGACTAGCATTAGGTTCAAGTTTTATTGATATTGATTCCTAAGAATTAAATTACAGTGTAACTCCATTTAAACCAACTTTTACAGCAAACTAAAGGATTGAAGTAACTGTACTATCATTTTTATAATATCACATTTGCAAAGTTATATTCTTATATTCCTTTAATGTTGTATTACATGTACCACTACATCTATACTTATGTCATGTAAATTTTGAATGAATTAACTGGATTTACAACGTGACATGTTATAATTTTTTATTTACATCCAGCCAAAAATTCAAAATTAACCACATTACACTGATATTGTCAAATAGGTGCGCTTGGAAAAATGTTTTATTTTAACATAATACAATTTATCAAACTTTCCATTTCATATGTTTATGATAATTAATATTTATGACATTTATTAATGTGGCATGAACATATTAATGCATGAATGAAGTGCAAAAAGAAAGATAACTCGTATTCTTGAATTGTCTATGCCGATCCAAGGTACCTAATTTGACAGTTTACAAAAAATTTACATGCATTTTTTTTTGTGATACATGTAATATCAAAGATCCAAATTTTAACCATTTGCTGAAGTTGAAGAAATAAATAAAGCTGTTATAGAATAAGAATTGTGAGAAAAAAACGACGTATTTCAGTTAAAAGAATTCGATTCATTATCATTATTAAGTAATGAAATCTAAACCTATGAAAACTTGTTGCATTGAATGAAAGGCAAAAACATTCTTTTAACCTTGTTCTTCGGTCGTCATTGTCACTTCCTCTGTTGATCTCAAACTAAATGATACTGATAATTTGACGTTTGAACATATGATAAAACAAATAATTACAATTAAAGATCTCGGTCTTTCCATTCCAGGCATGTAATATTGGGGAGGGGGGGGGGGGTAGCTCTCCCTCACATTTTCTCGAAGCAGATTTTTTTTAGAATAACATATACAAAATTGAATTATCATTGAGTTGCCTCCCCCATCTCTTTGGGAGATCTGAGAAATCGAAGTGAAAATAAAGAAATCAAAATAAATAAGCATAAGCCCCACCCCCCCCCCCCCCGGACTAGGATTTTGATGATTTCTGAGTTTCTTGTGTTTTTTGGCTTATTTTGTTTTTTATGTGTTTCGATGAATCCCCCTTGTAAAAGTATGCTGTTTATTGCGTTAAAGAACGTTATACATAAAACAATTATCTTACGGATAAAAACAAGAAAAAGGGTAAACACTCATTGTAATTTTAGGTAAATATTTTAAAATGAGCATATTAATATTTTAAGATACAAAAGAAATCAAACTGCGTTATTAACGTGAATATTTTGTAAGTCTGATAAAGGATCAATTGATTTAAAAAAATTAGAAAAAAAACACCCCGAAGTTATATCTGCTTAAAAGCTCAATGTCACTCTTCATTATCACAAACATTGGTGTCCATCTATATAGTATTTGATTTCTTTTACGTTGCCTTTGTAAAACTCACACACAAACAGATTGTCAATATTGTCTACACATAAACCAATAGGATTCTTTAGATCACAGTTATCAATGTAACGGAGAAACTGTCCATTCTGATCCACTATATGGATACAATGGTTCTTATAATCTGATGTCAGGATACGACTCTTGCAGTCTGTTGTGATACCCCAGGGTTTAAATGGTTCGTTCTTGGTAACTGAGGGATGACCGGTGTATCTCCATATGAGTTTCCCTTCCTGATTAACCAATACTACTGCACCGGCCCCATAGTCAGCTACACAGATGTCATGGTTTCTGTTCTCAGTGATGTATTTACTATAACCATTCCCCGAGTACAGAGGTTTACCTTCATCATCAAATTGAATTGTTTGTTTCTCTATAGATCCCGAGTAACGGACAACTTTGGATTGAGTTTCGTCATCACTGTACATTGTAACCAGAAGATCACCAGTAGAGGTGACACACAGATTGAGAGGCCCCCATCCCTGTAATCTGATCAACTCTTCTGTCTGTCCATTCTTTACTTTATTCACTGTTCTTGTTGTCCAGTCAGAGTACAGTAAATCCCTATCGCTGTCTACAGCTATATCATTTGGCATTATTCCCGAGTTTGTCTTTATTGTTTGGAGGGGAGAACCATTGATGTTGAAGCATTTGATGTCATTAGTTACTCCACTTGTCCATATATTGTCCTTACCTAGAAATTTAACATTGCGTAGTCTTGTGTGCTTAGTCTTCACTGTGGCAACAAGTTCCGGTTCATCAAGTAGTTCTCTGACTGAAGTGTTTTGTTGATTTAGTGGCGAAACTTCTTCAGTGGCAGTAGATAATGGGGTGAGTTCCCTAACCAAAGTATACAACTTGTTACGGTCTATTGGTTTTGAAATGAATGTTGGCAGTGATACCTTAACTTCGGGTGGAAGCTTTCTGAACTCTCTGATCTTAGAGCTGTATTCAATAATTGGAGATACTTCAGTGGATTTCTCGAGTTCCATTAAGATCAGAAATGTTTGATTTATGAGAGAGTGTATCTGTTTGATTTCATCTAAGTGTTTCTGTAAAATGTCTCTGTGTTTTACTTTAATCTCACTGATTTCAGTTTTCATTTTGTTGATGACGATGTCGATTTCTCTGTGCCATTGCTCTCCTTGTTTGGATATTGTTGTTGCAATTTTCTCATACCTCCCATCCAGTTTGGCAAGCTGATTTTCCAAGTCACGTGCAATTTCTTCATATTTAGGAGAAATACTGTTTTCTAATTCTTCTGTGTCCTTCTTAACAATTTCTTTTTGTGTCTTGTAAGCATGCAAAACTTCTACAAATATATGGCCTTTATGTTGTTCAGATGCAGTACAAGAAGAACAAATAAAACTGTTGGCACAATTCTTGCACTGCAATTTGGATTTTTTGTTTTTATGAGTTCCACATTTCGGGTAGATCAAGGTTGTTCTTCGTTCTTGGAAAGGTACAATTGCATGTTTTTGATACCCATCCGAGATGTGTTTACCTATACAAGGTATGCATAGGTTGACATGACAGATGTCACAGTAGCTGTGTACTATGGCGGTCTCACAAAAGCCACATCGGTGTACATCCTGCGCAGTAGAACGGGGATCCATAATTGTTCTACAAAATACCTTAAAGACTTCAAATCTGTATAGTAATGCTAATATACATTGATAAAACACGAAAGCGGTGTAATGTTATTTATTCCTTTTGGTGTTTTCATCAGTGCAGAATGTAGCATGTTATTTTTGCGAACAGAAAAAAATGACATTAAACATTCGAGAGCGGTATACTGGGTAAGTGTATTTTATGAGTAAACGGTTATAATGAACGCTGGGAAATAAATGAATTGATATAAAGAAAGGGGGGGAGCACTTAATATAATACATAACTTCCCAAGAGAATCTGAAAATGGGACTGAAACTCTAATGGGCGAATACGTACATGTACAAACATGGATACAATAAAGTTAAATCGAAAGTAAATTTCTATATTTAATGTATGTTTTGTTAAGGAAAATATCGACAACTGCACATTTTTCTGTGTGGTATATTTAAAAATAAGGATTTCTTACCGTATCTCTGTATCACATACAAGTATTTTTTTTATAAAATGCTCTCAAGAATTTACGCCTTAAACATGGCTGATCCTATGCAGAATGCGGTCAGTTGACAGCATATTGAATAATTTAGAGTTACTTCCCGTTAGTCTTTTCGAATGTGAATTTTAGAAAAATATTAAAGCTAAAGAAAATAATAAATGATATAATGCTTTTTTTGGGACATATTTTTAACACCACAAATGTGTTTTCCTACAATTATGTTTATCACATTGGGATCTTATGTAAAATTCTGTTGAGAGATGGTCTTCGATATTAAAGGATGAAGTCTATATACTTTATAAAGAAAAACGAAACGGCAAGGGGACAAAAAGACAATAAACAAAATGGTGATAGAAAAAAACCCACACTTTAACCTGTAAGTCAATATTCCTCTATATGATTTTTGAAATGATATAAAATCGGAAATTCTATCAATCAATTATTGAAAAGGGAAATGTTTGGTATAGAAACGTTACTACCCAATAAAAATTCCTATTATTTTTGGGTGAGATGTTAAATTCATTGAAAGTGTAAGAATTGGATTTCAATTACTTTTTAATTTGAAGAAAATGCAACGCATTAAGTAGTGTTTGTAGATCATATCAATCTATATAAAGTATGTTAAATTAGCCAAAATAGAGTAAGACAATTTCTCAGTTTTGTGTAATTACAAACTTCATATTAGAATATTTTGATGTTAACAGACTGACCTCTTAAGTCTTAAGTAAAAGATTGAAGTTTAAAATGGGTCACTCAAACAATCGTGATCCATGTGGTTATGAAGGTGCAAGCATTGCAGAAAAATAATTATTCAGGTTTTTTTTTAACGTAACTGTCACATTTGTTAAAGAATTTTCTTCTTCAAAGATGCCCTCTTTTATAGCCGGTGTGATAAAACTTTTTGCTATTTATAGTAACAGCTGTCATTGAATATTTTTCAAAATTATTCTAAGAGTGCATGATTATGAACCAGCAAGTTATCTGTGTGATATGATAACAAGATATAGTATCATGTAGATAATTCATTAAATGATGAAAATTCAGTCATTTATTTCGATTTTTAATAATATTGGTGTCAAATAAAGTATTTATGATATTATCATATAATATTTCAATAAAATACTTTTTTATGTTTCATGCAGGTATAAAGAAATACCGTACAACGGGTATTTTTTACGTGCTGATAATTTTTACGAGTTTTAAAAATCTGTAAAGATTAAACGCCTAATTTTTCACAGAAGTTAAAAAAACACCACATGTAAATTTTCTACATCATACGTATGAGAGTAATGTTCATGACCCTCAGCTCAGTCTCCGACGGCTGTACAAGCAGGTATATTTGAGCATTTTTGGTAACGTGGGGATAAGAGTTCAGATCTTTCTATTCAGTCTTGAGCAATTTTTTAAACTACGTATATTGCCACCACAGTAGCTAAATGTCTTTTTTGGTTGGAAGAGAAAGAATGACAGAGAGAAATCTATTTTTGAAATGGAGTTGTCTTTCTTTTTTTCCCGGTAAATCGAACTGAGACGAGCACATGGTGTACATCAATGATGATACCCAGATAAATAGGAATAAGTAAAGTGTATATCACATATGAAATAAAGGTTAATGTATAAACACAATCATAAATATAAGGAATCGTTAACAGAAAAACGTTTTTCTGTATGTGTGTTACCTGTAACAAAGTCACGGTGAAATTCCCCCCCCCCCTTTTACCACAGATGATTTTAATTTTTACGAACATGTCCAATTCGTAAAAAAAATACACGTAAAAATTCAAATCACCCTATTTTATGACAAATTCGTAAAAAATCACAGCAGTAAAAATTATCCGTTATACGATATCTAACCGATGTTACAGAAATCTAGCGATTGATACCTCCATACATGTAGTAAGGTTGGCCGGGAAATACCTATGCTGAGAATTACCAGTAAATATCCTATTGCCGTCTTCGGAAATACTACTGATTTTCACAAAACAATGCAATGAATTACTAGAAATTCCAAATTTAAATTCTTAATTTATGTCATTTATTTAATGCCAAACATGTGTTTAGGATATAAGATATAAACAGTAAGCATAAAATCATAATGCAGCATGTTTAGCCATTTCAGTATCGACAAATTGAATCTTAAAATCACCATATCTTCTATTCCCTATAGCATCCTATAGAAGAATAGCAGAGTTTAACTTTAACGATAGCTTTTTTCCACACCAGGTTTTGTATTTTACAAATATATGTTGTCTTAACAAATTGGCTCTTGACAGTGTTGAGGGCCTCTTTTTAGGACATTTTTTAACACTCACATATATGGTCTCTTTGCTTCAAGATCAATTTCCATGTTCTGGAGAGGAGAGTTTTCTTAAGGATTTTCTAACACAATTTCAAATTGTTTATTGATTTTTCCTTTAGATGAAGAAGGGAAATAAGATAGCAAAACGCAGACAAACATTTAAAAGGCAGTCATGTTGGAACACAAATATCCGAATCTACTTGAATAATTTTCGCTTTTCTGTTGCAATGTGAAATCTGATTGTTGTTCTTAATTACAATTCAAATTCATAATAACGTTGCAGGATCTGATCATATAAAGTGAGTCACTCCTCCTACAAGGATGTGTTGCATACTGAGGTAGTGAAACTATCAAATTTTTTACATTTTTGAATATTCATAAGAAGATTGATGCCCAATGCATTACTGGCTAGCCAAAACTTCTTCAAACGAAAAAAACTATTTTATGATTACATGTGATTGCTTACAAGGTATACTATTGTCTACACCCCAACTTATATGATTTAAAGAATGAAGAATATAGGTATACCTCATTTTCCAGTATTTCACAAGAAATACCAGTAATTCCCACGAAATACAAATAATTCCCACCGTCATACAAAATATGAGTACTACTTGCTCTTTTACCAACATGCTCAAGGGCCCATAGGAAACACTCTTGATACCGTATACACGTATCAGAGTTTAGTATATCTATAAAATAGTTACAGCATTAATCTAAGTGTTTTTAACAAATAATGTTCACCTCGTAAAATGAACTGTAAATTAAAAAAAATTCTCTTGGGTATTTAAAGTGTGTATGAAGGAAGATGGCATTGCAAAACAATAAGCAAATAAGCAAAATCGGTTGTCGTTGATTTCGCGGGGGTGTTAAGGAAGCATATGGAATCTGTGTTGCATGTAATTCCGTGAAATCACAAATCTTAATTATTATGTACATATTCAAATATCTAAGCAACGAAACGTAGATCAAAAACAAATAAAAAATACTGAAGACAATTTTTTTCCAGAAATTAGTTTGTGTTACGTAGATTTACACATTGATGACGTCATGACTTAAAGTTGAATGTCGTGTGAATTTGATCCGAAAGCATTGTAAACATATTCAAAATATAACTAATCTAAGAACTCTAATAAAGTATTGTGGTGTGATTTATCGAGAATTGAACATAAGAATACTGGGGGAGATGTTAGTTTTATCAATCACTCGCTAAAAGGTATGTAAATTTGCTTTTATTTCTCAGCCAGGCTTTCCTCTGTCGCTGTTAACTATGTAAAAATCCGACCAGAACAACACTACCCCGTATATATTGAACTTGAAATTTTATACGTATCGTTAGTTTGATCAATGCTTATATTGAAAAGTGCTGCTAGAATCCCACGTTGTGTGTTGAATTGATGCAATTTGCCGTTTTCCGTGCAAACTATATAAAAGTTGGGAAGGTTTTACTAAAACCGGATAAATAACTTTTTAATAAGGAGAAACATAGGATTCTAGCAGCGGTTTTGATTAAACTGAGATGTTTTGCTTTCACTTGGTATGCCTATTTTATTTTGGAAACCGCGGGGTAGTGTTGTTCTATCTCATTTTATGTTAAGGAATATACGTAAGCTATTTATAGTTGTCACGTGATAATGTACCAATGTGGCAGTAATGTACTATACCCGATTTTATTGCACTGACATCTATTTTAAAGGATAATACTAAGTTTTTAATCTTATTCAAAATAATTATTTAATTTCACGATTTTGAATATAACAGTCAAAATAAGACGCTAAATTGCCCATATGCTTCCTTAACACCCCGCGTTGTTTTTCTAATTACTGCAGTTAATTACGTCTTTTTACTACATTATTCAAAATGGTATTCAAGTCTTTTAAAATTATTATATAGAAATGGACAAATAAATCTGGTAGTGAATAATTTTATTAGCTTATAAGAGAGATTCGTCTTAAATCATTTCATCTCAGTTTTGAAGATACATTAATTAGGTTTTTCAAACATACCA
The DNA here is from genome assembly GCF_902806645.1 of Magallana gigas. NCBI lineage: Eukaryota > Metazoa > Mollusca > Bivalvia > Ostreida > Ostreidae > Magallana > Magallana gigas. The sequence goes on from NW_022994921.1 coordinate 27,309, forward strand.
TTCATAAGACCTATTTGGTATCATGGTGCAATGCATATACAGTATGTCTGTGTTGATGGAGCCGTCACCATTTAACAATGTCAAAACAAATACAGAAACAGTCTTTTCTTTTTCCAAGCCAGACGATGAGGTCATCTTTCAAGCTGCTGTCAAGATGTAACTTTGAATTTATACATATAAGAGCTATTTTGCATGAACCGAATATATAAAATAACATCCGTAATTGCATTAGCTTAAAAAAATAATACATAAACAAGTATAAAAACATATAGCTTTTTGGTTATAAGTTCAATATATATTGAATATTGTATATGTTTTAAACTCAGTATTCAAATAAAAATAAAAAAGTTGATATTAACATATAATTAGGAGATTTGCTATTCCTTGTTCTCAAAAAAAAGAGAAAACAAATGCAGGTATCTCCTCTCATCTAACCTACACTTATTTGTTTCGGAGGTTTACATATATGAACACGATTTTCTGCAAATACACCTCACTTACATTTCATTCGCTTATATATCTCGATTCTCTGAAAGTTAAATCCTTGCAATACAAAATAAAATATTAAAATATGCTTCTATTGTAAGCATTTAAACGCTTCATAAAACATGTTTGATGTCCATTATAATGTATCTGCAATTAACAAATAATTATGTCAATTGAGTAGTAACCTTAAGTTTCCGCAGAGTTTCCAAAGGGTTTCCGCAGCGCTGAAACTAGATATTTTATCCAGTGGAAACTAGAAAAAACCCACAATCAGTAATAAAGTGACACTTTCTTGAGATGCACTTTACTGCAGTATTCAGAACTTGGCATGTTTAATGCAAATGGATTGCATGAGAGTTTTAAAAAATTAAAAAAAAAAAAACAAACTTTGTGATATCAATGAAGAAAACATTTAATTCTGGTTGTAACGCGCTTTCTGATAGGCTAAAAACTTATTTTATATCGTATTAAGAATGTTGCCTACGCCATAGTACGACTAACGTCAAAAACGTATCAATACGCCTGACGTTACGTTTGAATTTTGTACAATATTAGGTCATTTTAAAGGTCAAATGACCGTTTTTATCTACAATGAAGAGTGAAATAAATTAAATTATAAGCAATGAATTCAATATTTATTAGTTATATACGATAAAAAATGGTTTGAAACAGTTTACGCTTTTTTATAAACCGTGAAGCGGTTTATATAGCGTAAACTGCCGCAAACCAAATTTTATATCGTATAAAACAAATAAATATTGAATTTATTCCCTAAATAAACCAATCCATTGTCATTATTTCGGACAACTGGTGTCTGTCAATCCTAACAGGAATCGAGGATTGTCATGGCAGCACGTACGTTACCTAATAATGAATTGATGAATTTCCTGATATCCCTACCAAATTAGTTTATCTCAACTCCATTAACATGTATACATGTATGTGCCTACACTGTTGAATACAACATCACTTAAATATTAAGTCGTAAAGAAAACACAGTTCTCTTGCTAAAATCTTTAAGCATTGATTTCCTTTACATTCGAGAATTATTGTTGAGAATACAATGTTCTTAGATACCTGGTAGCCATTGGAGTTTCATCAATAAGGTTTTTTATGCAGAAAATGTTGAAACCAGAATCCATAATGAAACTTTAAAAAATTATGGATTTGACATTTCTATCTATAAAATTTACTTTTGATAAAGAAGCATTTAAGTAATATGTGTAAACAAAGATAAAAAATCACATTTTCTGTATAAAAAAAACATTTTCTATATTTTGAATATTTTTTAGATAGAGTATTAGCGAGCTACTGAGAATACAAATTGCTATCAATTTTGATAATAATCATAACATTCTCAATTTTCTCTCAAAAGGACGTAAACAATTGTGATTATGGAGTATGATAATGAAACGGAAACAAGATTTAAAGTCATGAAACGGAAAATTATATAAAAGTGCATTAAAACTGAATTACATAAGACGGAAGTGAAACAATTAATAAAACACATGTAAATAAGGAACAAATGAATTCAATTGAGAAAGATGCGCGGAAGAGGAAATAATTTTGTTTTTGTATATTGCATTGCAATCATTGTTAGTTAAATCAATGTATTACATAAAATTAATGAATTTTTCATAAATATATAAAGTTACGATTCGCGCAACAATACTAGTATATGCACAGCAAAGTATTTCTGTACTTGTACATCGATGCAACTATTTTTTGTGTGCATGTTTAACAATATTTGATTTTCTTTATATAGCCTTTGTAAAACTCACACACAAACAGATTGTCGTAATCGTCCACACATAAACCCCAAGGATCCATTAGATTACAATTATCGATAAAACGAAGAAAGTCTCCATTTCCGTCTAGAATATGGATGCAATGGTTGCTTCTATCTACAATTAAGACACGATTTTGACTGTCTGCCGTGATACCAAAGGGTTTAAATGGAGATTTCTTGGTACGTGATGGATAACCAGCATATTTACACCTAAAATTCCCGGCCTTATCAACAATCACAACCGCACCGGCCTTACAGTCAGAGACACAGATGTCACCGTTTTTGTTTACGGTAATGTATTTGATTCCATTATTTCCCGAGTACAGAGGTTTACCTTCGTCATCAAATTGAATGGTTTGTTTCTCTGTAGATCCCGTGTAACGAACAACCTTGGATTGATCTTTTTCATTATTGTACATGGAAACTAGGAGGTCACTCGAAGAGGTGACACACAAGGTATTAGGCATCCACCCCTGTACTCTAATCAACTCCTCTGACTCTCCGTTCTTAATTATATTCACTGTTCGTCTTGTCCCTTCAGAAAACAGTAGATTCCCTTCTTTGTCTAAAGCCAAATCATTTGGCCATTTTCCAGATTTTGATTTGATTGTGTGAAGAAGAAAACTCTTAATATTAAAGCATTTGATATCATTTGTCTTTCCACACGTCGTCCAGATTCGTTCTTCATTGTGACATGCAACACTGCGCAGTTCTTCATACCCAGTCTGGATTATTTTCTTCAGTTCTGGTTTACCCAGTAATTCTCCACCTAAAGTATTTTCTGGTTTTGCTGACACAGCAGGTTCCTCTCTAGTTGTCCGTAGTGGTGTAATTTCACCAAAATAACTATAGATTTTTACGTGACTTATAAGTTTCGGAATGAATGTTGGCATTGAATACAGAAACCTTGTTGGAGACTTGCTAAACTCTGTGATTTTAGAGTTATACTCGATGGTAAAAGAAACGTCTGTGGATTCCTGAATTTCTCTTAAGGTCAGTAATGTTTGTTTCATCAAAGACTGTAACTGTTTGATTTCATCCAACTGTTTCTGTAAATCTTCTCGGTGTTTTACCTTTATATTACTGATTTCATTTTCCATTCTTTCGACAACATAATCTATTTCTTTGTGCCATTCCTCTCCTTGTTTAGATATTGCCGTTGTAACTTTCTCATAATCTCCATCCAGGTTTGTAAGCTGATTCATCAAATCAAGTGCATATTCGTCATATACAGGAGAAATGTGGATTTCTAATTCTTCTGCATCCTTTTTAATGGCGTCTTTCATCATCTTGTAAGCCTTTTTAACATCTACAAACCTATGTCCAATGTGTGGTTCTGATGCAGTACAAGATAGACAAACAAAACTGTCGCCACAATCCTTGCACTGCAATTCGCAGTTCCTTTGTGAATGTTCTTTACATTTCGGATAAATCAAGGTGGATCTTCTTTCACGGAAAGGAACAATTGTATGTTTGTCATATCCATCTAAGATGTGTTTTCCTATACATGATGTACAGAGGTTGACATCGCAAATGTCACAGTAGCTGTGTACTACGGCGGTCTCACAAAGGTCACAACGGTAAACATCCTGTGCATTATAACAAGAGTCCATATTTGTTATAGAAACGAATCACAAAACCTACATTTTGTTGGGTTTTTTCTTATTATGATAAAATAAATAATAGGTGCTTTGTATCAAACGCACATTATACTTGTAATGCAGAGAATGCAATTACAATACGTTTTAGGAAACGGTACTTAGCCAAAAAAGTCCATGCATTACACGCCATTTCCCTGTCATTTTTATTGCCTTGATTAATATTTTCGTGATCGTAATCAAAGGGAATTTTTTGAGGTTATTTTGAATCATAAAGTAATTAAATTATTTTTGCCATCAATTTCCTCTTTGTAACATTCGCAAGAAACATATGTTCCCCAAGAACGTTTTGCGTTTCCAAGGTTAATATTAAAATTGATTTATATTTATATCTGGGATTAATATTATGATATTAACCAAAGATTTTTCCAACAGCTTCCTGTCAAATATCAATTAAGGCAAGCTAACATCTCAGCCGAGATAAGAGAATAGAGATACCTTTCCTCGTCTATAAACTTTTCAGTTACAGGCTGCTTAAGAAGTCTCTCAAAAAGACATAACAATTGTAGTAAGCAACCAGATAAAAAAAATCAGAAAACTAAAAACGTAATGTTGCGCGCTTTGCCTCTGTAATGTTTTAGATAACGTTTTATTCGACTTTGACAAAAGTAAGTGAAATTTAAAACAAAAATTCAGTAGGCAACAATGCGTAAAACCACATGTGGATATATTTTTAAAACAGCCAAAACCCGACAAGATGGATATCTAATGAATTTCAAGTTACATTTTTATTTTAATATTATTATGCAAATGTTACTAGGGAGTGAAAAAATCCTATTAGTAAGTTATTTTTAAGTAATATATTATCCAAAGCCGCGCCGAAAGTTAAAACATCTAGTAACATAGCCAATTGGGTATCACTGTAAATAGTTTTCTTCTCTAGCATTCACTGCACAGCGGTTAAATCTTTCCAGTTGACATACGACTTTATTTTTTTTAATAAACATTTAATCATCAACGGATATCGATCCTCGAGATAAGTTTAATAATTATCAAAAATCTTTAAAGTTCTCATCAATAGAGTTTTAAAGAAATCTATTAAATGGGACAGCATTTATGTAAATGTACTTAAAGCTCATTGACATACCAATAAATTACTCCGTGGATAAATAAACAATATGACATTTTTGAAATATGTTTTTAAAAAAAAGACCAATACATGTATCGGCTTTTAACTATTTTATATGAATTTATATGAACAACGTTGCAGTTTACAAAAAGAGTTAAATGGTTTGAGACTGTCATTAGTTTCATCCTATTACATTTAAATTCCACTGAAGGCGAGTTTGGTGAGAAATACTTTCTTTAATTATTTTTATCTTAAAGTTAAAATATCTAAATATTATAAAAATGTATGCGTCAATTGTATGAATGATTTCATTTTAGGTCACCTTCTCATCATAATCATTGTTATTCATAATAGTACCGTTGGAAAACTGAACCATCCTTTTATTTATTTTGTACGAGGAGTAACGACTCCGTGACAAATGGTGCCCAACGCGGAGCGTCAAATGTCACAGGTGGTGAAAAGTCAAGTCTCAACCGGGACTCGAACTGGCGTAACGTGCCAACGCTCTAACCACTGAGCTACTGAAACCCGATATACTGACTGTCACACACCTGTTAACCCGGTGACATATATAAATGTTGACAGATCCTAAAAATGGAAATAAAAATCTGTTTATTGCACTTGTATATCATTATTATACATATACTCCCAATACTCTTAATTACTCATTTATCTATTATAGTATTAACGGTTTTCTTTGTCTAATACATGTAAGTACAGGTTACCTTTTCTCATTCAAATATTATATCTCAATATTAAATGGCTAATAGCGAGCGCAGCTCGCCGGCGCGCAGCGCCAGTGAGCGAAGCGAGCTCTCAGAACCAGTGTGCGCGGGAAAAAGAACGAGCTAAACCTACAGTTCATCAATCAAATTTTTTGTCTACGTCCCATAATGCTCTCTAATGTTTTCACCCATGGTGCTATGCCAAAAATGGCCGACTTTTAACTCGTAATTTACGATGTCTTAAAGTTTGAAGACACATTTTGAGTACCGCATATGCTTTGGTGAGACTCAAAAGAATTGTTACATGCTTCCATACCTTCGTATTGAGTTGAGATACGTAAACAAAGACGAACAAAGTCATGGATGACGTCACAGTGCTCCCGCGATAAATTTAGAGGTGGTTCAAACATCTGTAATGAGTGTACTAGCTATATTTCAGTATATGCCTCACTGACATATGATTTGTTTTTGATTTTTTTTTTATAGAGATTATATAAATATATAATAGCAAGAGCCATACTTTACTGTCATATCGATCAATTTTTAAGCTAATTGCATGTGCATGCATGTACAGTAGGCAGGTAAGTATATGAGTAGGGAGGAAATAAACAATAGGACATTTTGAACTAAATAAAAAGGAATAAAATGAAAAAAAATAAACAGTTAAAAAAATTATGTAGATAATGCATATAGTCAAACCATTAAATTTAAAAGTGGGAAATTACCAAACTACAAACAGGGATCTCTCTCTCTCTCTCTCTCTCTCTCTCTCTCTCTCTCTCTCTCTCTCTCTGTCTCTCTCTCTCTCTCTCTCGGTAGGGGGTTGCGCTGTATGTATCATAACCATTAAACTTAGTACTTTTGACATACTTATTGTAGAGCAATACTCTCTCAAAAATTCTTTGACGTTCGTTGATACTTAAACATAACACTAGGTTGACATAGATGCAAGGTATGTGTAATTCTTGATGCGCTCGCCAGAACGGTAGCACCGTAAAACATATTAATTTTTTTTTATACACATATACTATCATTGCGATAAGCAAAGAAATAAACAAATACATATACCTAAGCAATGACACACTGTGAATGTTAAATTAATTTCTTTACACCGAAGTTACATCTTCTCCCTCGTCTTTCTCTTGGACAATGAAAGTGAGCTAGGTAAGAATGATCCAGAATACTATTCTTTCAAACATCAGAAAATAATTAACCAAAAACCTATATGTATTTTCTATAGTAAAGATAATATGTTACTATAAAGATAAATCCGACTTAGCCTAGTGGTATAAATCACATGCTCACGCACCAAAAACTATTGAAAATTTTCTTTTTATGTAAACATTCAATAAATAAGAAAGTAAAATAATTATTTGAATTCCACCCTCTTACATTTATTTCACATTAGTTTATGGAAATGAAATATTCAATGCCATTTTTAGACGCAATATTCAAAATAAACAATGGTTTATACTAGTAATTAACGTTACACACGTTTCCGCGTTCTCTGAGCATAGCTACAGATGTTGTGTTGAATAATTAATCTAGTCTCATTTTTGAAGGAGTAACAATTATTAATGTATATTTGAAATTCATTCTTCTGAAATATGTTGCTTATTAACTATTAATATATCTTTGGTTTTATCTAACATTATTATTCTGCCATACAAATTCTGATTGTGCAAAAACTGCTTATAATACAAACTTGTTAAGTATAACATGTTGCAGATGAGACTTCATATATACCAGTTCAAGAATGTATAATCAATTGCAAATGTTAAAGTGATTGAATTTCGTTCGAGACTGTAGCACCATTCCGATTGAGTTAACTCAATTTTTTCGAGTTGATGGTTCCTAAACGTGCTAACTTTCTTGCACATTTTCTTGTAATTATCGTCCTTATCCTTTCCTTGTCTAAATCAAAGAGCATATCGTAAATCAATCATGTGTCATCATAATATATAACCTTGTTGTTACAATTAAGGTCTTATAAACAATTGTTCAGTATGTTAATACATACCGAACAAGTGTTTTAGAAGACAATAATTTGTCACAGCTTGAATGTCTAGTTTAGATATTTGATTTTCTTTACATTGCTTTTATAATACTCGCACACAAACATATTGTCATTATTGCCCACACATAAACCATAAGGATACTCCAGACCACAGTTATCAATGTAACGGAGAAACTGTCCATTATGATCCAGAATGTGGATACAATGGTTCTCAGTGTCTGCTGTTAGTACGCGACTCTGACTGTCTGTTGAGATACCACAAGGTTTAAATGCTTCCTTCTTTGTAACTGAGGGATGACCGGTGTATCTCCATCTGAGTCTCCCGCCTTGATTAACCACCACTACAGCACCAGCCCCATAGTCAGCTACACAGATGTCATGGTTTCTGTTCTCAGTTATGTTTTTGATTTTGGTATTCCCGGAGTACAGAGGTTTACCTTCATCATCAAACTGAATTGTTTGTTTCTCAGTGGATCCCGAGTAGCGGACAACTTTGGATTGAGTTAAATTATCACTGCACATGGTAACTAGCAAATATTCAGAAAAAGTAACAAATACCTTACACGGCCCCCATCCATGCAATCTGATCAACTCTTCTGTCTTTCCATTCCTTACTTTATTCACTGTCCCTGCTATCTGATTGGAGTACAAATGATCCCCTTTACTGTCTACAAATATATCATTGGGCCATTTTCCTGATATTGTCTGGATTCTCTGGAAGAGTGATCCATCAACGCTGAAGCATTTGATTTCATTGGTATCTCCACATGTCCATATTCTATCTTCTTTGTGACAGCAAACAATGCGTAGTGTTTTATACCCAGTATGTATAGTGGAAATTAGCTCTGGTTCATCCAGTAGTTCTTTTCCAGAGGAACTTGGTTTGTCTTGTGACAATACATCCTCTTCAGTAGCGGTAGATAATGGAGTGACCTGTTCAAACAAATTATACAGCTTCTCACGATCTATTGGTTTTGGAATGAATGTTGGCAGTGATACCTGAACCTTGGGTGGAAGCTTGCTAAACTCTCTGATTTTAGAGCTGTATTCAATTGTTGGAGATACTTCGTTGGAATATTTCATTTCCTTTATGGCCTGAAGTGTTTGTTTCATGAGAGACTGTTTTTGTTTAATTTCATCTAAATGCTTTTGTAAAATATCTCTATGTTTTACTTTAATCTCGTTGATTTCAGTTTTCATTTTGTTGATGATGGCGTCGATTTCTCTGTGCCATTGCTCTCCTTGTTTGGACATTGTTGTTGTTAGTTTCTCATATCCTCCATCTAGGTTTGCAAGCTGATTTTCCAAGTCACGTGCAATTTCTTCATGTGTAGGGAATATAAAGATTTCTAATTCTTTTGTATCTTTTTCCATAATTTCTTTCTTTATTTTGTAAACTTCTGAAACTTCCAGGAATGTATGCCCTTTGTGCTGCTTAGATGCAGTACAAGAAGAACAAATATATATTTCATCGCAATCTGCACACTGAAATTTACAATTTTTCTGTTGATGTTTTTCACATTTCGGATAAATGAGGGTTGATCTTCGTTCCTGAAAAGGGACTATTTTATGGTTATCATATCCATCTGAGATGTGTTTGCCTATGCATGGCGTGCACATGTTGGCATGACAAAAGTCACAGTAGCTGTGTACTATGGCGGTCTCACAAAGGTCACATCAGGGCACATCCTGGGCACTATTCTGATGATCCATTATAGTTTTTCTACAAATGAATATAAAAAAATGTATTAAATTATTCGGTAATAATGTAGATAGAAGAATGCACTAAAGTCATCTCGATACACCGTTCAGATTTTATAAATCATTGAATGGAAGTGGTTGGGTGGGATGAATAATAAAATGTATCCACTGAGAAATAACCATATAGAAAGTAAAGCACTGATACTAAAATCATCCCCTTCACATGGAAATTTAAGTTTCATTCTACTGATTCCCTCTACGGGTTGACGTCGATCTGGAGGCGAGTGCAAATTAAAACAAAGAACGTGGGGGGAAACCCAGAAAAAAGGAAAAATTCCTTTTTTATCTCCCCTTTAATGCCTCTATTAAATGCACTTTTTCAGTAACTGAAAATAAAAATCTCATGATTGATAAGTTTGTCGAAACATTAATGTGAATCAATTCCACCACAATTATATTGAAAACATCTTAGACTATGTCTTTTTACTTTCTCTCTCTATGCTACGTTCACTCATATGCATTATTGACATGCACACTGACCTGTAAATCTATCTGGTAGGTCGGGTCTTTGAAGAAATCGGGGTCCTCTTCCTTCTCCTCCTCAACATTATACCCTGAAGTAAAGCATTTCAAACAGCTGATTAAATATCCTTTCCATCATAGAGAAATGACAAGTTTCAAATTAACATCTTTATCTATGTTTCCTTAAAATATAATCTCCTATTTCCATTGCTTTAGTGCAAAAGGAAGAGTTTTGATCAATCGCACAAGCAAATCCACTTACAGGTTTTGCTTGATATATTTCCGTACCAGTCAGCTGCAAACCCTTCAAGTAAGAGTGTATATATATATATATATATATATATATATATATATATATATATATATATATATATATATATATATATATATATATATATATATATTTGACAATCCCCCCTTTTCACCACCAATGAGTCATTATCAGTCATTATCAGTATACTGAGTACAATCATCATTCAATTTGGCTGCCGTACTGTCAATAAGACTTGATCTTTTTCCATAACAGCCAGTTAAAAAATCTTTAAGTAAAAGTATATTTGACACTTTCACCTTATCAATGCTTTCTTAACAGTATACAGAGTATAATCACCATTGAACTCGGTGGCCATACTGTCAATAAGATCGGACAGAGTCTGCACCCTCAGCTGGATTTCTTCATTCCCATCAGCATCTCCATCTTCCCAGTCGTCTTCCTCTTCCTCTTCATCCTCATCTTCCTTGCCTGCCTTAAACATGTTTGCCTCTATCTGGTTGGTCAGCTCGTGTATGAGCAGTTTATAGATCTTGACCAGAACTGGAATGGTGGTCCATTGAACTGGTTCTGAAAAAAAATTTGAAACTGAGTAAAAGATGTTTTAAACTCCTTATATAGAAAAAATGATACTAGTATTCTGAACAAATCCACCCCCTTTAATCTTATAATTTTGACATTTTTATATTGCCTTTATTCCAAATGTGTTAAATTTGCTTCCTGTGCCTGTTTTAGAAAACAGCTGCTTCTTTCGGAGTTCCTTTAGGGTAAATCAGATTGATATTTACGTGTAAATTTAATTGAAGTCACACCCACCAGTTTGGATCATCGGCGTTCTTCAGTGGTTTCACGGTTGTCAGGTGCTTGGTGACTGCCTGACACAGGTCAGGGGCGCTGTCTTCTTGGAACTCACTACAGATTGACTACAATCACACAAGACAGGCGTTTATGGGGGCGATTCACTGACAACAATACATGTATAATACTAATCCGTTTCTTTTTTTTAATTGATCAGTGTATTCCTTAACTGCAGTATCTATTTTCATCAATAAGTATCAGCAAGCAATTGTTATATTTATCTAAAGAATCTATTTATCCAATTAATGAAAGTGTAAAGAAAATAATATGTTATTTAAAAAACAATTAAAATTAACAATTTAAATTAATTAACAATTGAAGCATGTACATGTATCTATATACAAAAAGCATACAAATATATATATATATACATATACTTTTTCAAGAAAAATGATAGAACATACTCAAGTCTCCAACTTCACTGGATGTAGAGCATTCCTATTGAGAATCATCAGCATCAACATCCACTTGCACAGTTTTCGGTTTCAAAATCAAAACTTTGCATTTAAAAAATATAGAACTAATAAATAAATAATTAGTTCTATATTGACAAATAAATGAATAATAAACTTATATTTCACAATGTAATTACAATAGCAGTTCAATTGCTTTTGAATATTACATATGATATAGCATACTACAGTGGTAGCAACGTTATTGTTGACAAACGACACGCACGTTTCTTATACACGAACGATCACGCACGATACACGAACGATCACGCACGATACACGGACGATCACTAACTTACTGAATTTTCACGATACACGAACAAAAACGATAAAACACGCAACCGAACGATTCTACACCAATAAACACGCAAAATCAAAATTAATTTTTAAGATTAGAATTAAGAAAACGTATTGCTTTAATCTTTATTGCTTTATGTTTGTGTTTTATTGAAAAGCGGCATGTACAGTAGCAATGCACTGTTTTATATCTTACGAGTAAACAATCTACACATCCATACAAAAAAAAATATATGATTCATACACAAATTAATTTTTTTGTCTCCATAACGAATAATAACTTAAGTGTAAATGAAATGAAGATATTGCATTAACTATACGAAATTATTTACATACCAGTTGACTGTTTCTGTAATCCAGTTCCCTTACGTACGATTTGATTATGCGGGATAGAGGTAAATTTGTCACCTTGTTCCATAGAATTTCGATTTTGCACATTGAATATTTTCATTATTTACAGCACATAATTTTTTTTCTAAATTTTAAAGCATCTATAAAAAAAATTATTTCCAACAAATGTTCAGATAGGAATGCGTATCGTATTTTCATTTGAAAGAAAAACGTTGGGGATAAAGTTTAGTTTAGTGGGTAAGCTTGACTGCTTTCATTCAACGTGCAGCTACTGCTAATATGATTAAAATTATATGTCAAGACACAATGGATGCTTGATAGAGGCTGACTATAACATTATGCAAAACTAACTCGACCGAACAAAGGATTGAATGAGCTGTGGAAATACTTGATAAATGTATTTAACCATGAAAGAGAGAATGAATGTTAACAATTGTTAATGTTCTTCTATAGAAAAAAGTTTAAAATTCACATTGTTTTACAAAAACAACTTGTCGTTGTTTTAAGAATAAATCCTGACATTCCGTAAAAAAAGTAACAAAACGAAAAAACCGCACGATCACGCACGAACACGCACGATAAAAAACGCAAACTATTTTTCCTGATACACGCACGATCCCGCACGTTACACGAGCGATCACCCACGTTACACGAACTATTTAACACGATTGGCTTGTCAACAATAACGTTGTTACCACTGTAATTACCGATTGAAATGTACAAAAATAATTCTAAATGCTTGACTGAATTTTATGAATTTTCAATCATTTATACAGTAGCTAAACAGTGATTCTGCCATAAACAAACATATTTGGATATGGAAAAATTATACATCATATTTATATTCAAACCTGTAACTTTTAACCCAGGTGGTATAAAAGAGTCCCCAGACAGACCACTGAGTTTTTCAGCAGTGCACACTTCTTTTCCATGCAGTGTCAAATCCAACTCCTATTCCATATATTGATATTGGAGATATAGTGCTCAGAATCTAAAACATGCATAAATGCAAGTAAGTTTGATAAATTGGTTTACTTTACAATTAAAATTGCTCATATTTCTTCACTTCATTTTATTGTCACTTATAAGGTTTTTTATTACTTCTTAATTTACACATCTATTTTAATTAAGAGCATTATCATTATTTGTGTGAAGTAAATGTACATCACTTACAGTCAATTCCCAGGGTTTGAAAGTGACCTCTGTATAGGGGCCACCACCAGTCATACCTGCCTCTTTCTTTCTGTATGCCTCTTTCATTTTTTTCGCACGTCCTGTAGCCGGTTCTTAGCCTCTTCAACTGTCAGCGAGCAAAATGAGACAGCATTTACTCTTGAAATAAAATAAAATATAAATAAGTATACATGTAATTTAATAGTATAAATAAAAATGAGAATATGGCTTAAGTTAAGTATGAGTGAGTCTTATTCTCATATGTATTAAATCTGTTGTAAAATTATAAAAAAAATTGAACATAAAGGCCCTTACTGAATTAGTGAAATGTTTAATTAATGTTCTCAGTGCATTAAGGTGAATAAATAAGGCCGATGCATGCCTGTCCCCACTTTCCATGGTACTAAGCGGATGGCAGTCATTGAATCCCCCTGGATGGGACACCAGTCCATCGCAGTTAACTCCCAGCATAAGTAGCTACCCAATTCCAACTGGATGGACTAAGACAATGTAAATTAAGTGCCTTATCGAAGTGTACAACACACAACCTTTCGATTACTGGTCTAACGCCTATAATCACTTAGTGAGCCATTTGTGCTCCACCCCATGTGATTTATTACTCTAATATTAATTACATAAAACATATACCTATACAACATTTCTCTAATATTAATTTAAAGATTATTTTCCCCGTATTTTAGAAATTCAAACTCAACGTGTAATATATATCATTGTGTGCCCAATTATTTTGACAGTCTCAATCTATAGGTCTTCTTTACAGATAAAATGAGCAATGATTTTGAAATCCAAGACATTTATCATGTATATCAATCATAGCTTGCAATATTTACATAAGCTGATTAATCTTATAGCATTTCCTTTTTCCAATATACAAAGTATAAATTCATCAACAAAATTACGGGTCAGCCATTACTGGGTTCTAAATTCGACGATTGCACTCAATTGTCCTGTAAGTTAAATTTATCTTCACAACAGTACTTGTTTTTCATTAATGAATCTGCAGTCCTTGCAGACGATACATCATGGGGTTCGTCATAGTGTTTATTTTTCTATTATGATGATTTAAATGCAGGGTAATGGTGGATTAACAAAATTTGCTGGTTTTTGTTAGGAAAAATCCATAAATTAATTCCATACTTGTTTAAAGTGCATATATTTTCATAAACACTGGGCAAGTTGATTGATAGTCTATCATAGTATTATATGCATACAAAATTGTTTTGTTCCTGCGAGAACAATTGAGATGTAAACAAAATATGAACACTGTTGAAATTTGGACCCTGTTGATTCCCTCTACGGGTTGACGTCGATCTGGAGGCGAGTGCAAATTAAAACAAAGAACGTGGGGGGAAACCCAGAAAAAAGGAAAAATTCCTTTTTTATCTCCCCTTTAATGCCTCTATTAAATGCACTTTTTCAGTAACTGAAAATAAAAATCTCATGATTGATAAGTTTGTCGAAACATTAATGTGAATCAATTCCACCACAATTATATTGAAAACATCTTAGACTATGTCTTTTTACTTTCTCTCTCTATGCTACGTTCACTCATATGCATTATTGACATGCACACTGACCTGTAAATCTATCTGGTAGGTCGGGTCTTTGAAGAAATCGGGGTCCTCTTCCTCCTCCTCCTCAACATTATACCCTGAAGTAAAGCATTTCAAACAGCTGATTAAATATCCTTTCCATCATAGAGAAATGACAAGTTTCAAATTAACATCTTTATCTATGTTTCCTTAAAATATAATCTCCTATTTCCATTGCTTTAGTGCAAAAGGAAGAGTTTTGATCAATCGCACAAGCAAATCCACTTACAGGTTTTGCTTGATATATTTCCGTACCAGTCAGCTGCAAACCCTTCAAGTAAGAGTGTATATATATATATATATATATATATATATATATATATATATATATATATATATATATATATATATATATATATATATATTTGACAATCCCCCCTTTTCACCACCAATGAGTCATTATCAGTCATTATCAGTATACTGAGTACAATCATCATTCAATTTGGCTGCCGTACTGTCAATAAGACTTGATCTTTTTCCATAACAGCCAGTTAAAAAATCTTTAAGTAAAAGTATATTTGACACTTTCACCTTATCAATGCTTTCTTAACAGTATACAGAGTATAATCACCATTGAACTCGGTGGCCATACTGTCAATAAGATCGGACAGAGTCTGCACCCTCAGCTGGATTTCTTCATTCCCATCAGCATCTCCATCTTCCCAGTCGTCTTCCTCTTCCTCTTCCTCTTCATCCTCATCTTCCTTGCCTGCCTTAAACATGTTTGCCTCTATCTGGTTGGTCAGCTCGTGTATGAGCAGTTTATAGATCTTGACCAGAACTGGAATGGTGGTCCATTGAACTGGTTCTGAAAAAAAAATTTGAAACTGAGTAAAAGATGTTTTAAACTCCTTATATAGAAAAAATGATACTAGTATTCTGAACAAATCCACCCCCTTTAATCTTATAATTTTGACATTTTTATATTGCCTTTATTCCAAATGTGTTAAATTTGCTTCCTGTGCCTGTTTTAGAAAACAGCTGCTTCTTTCGGAGTTCCTTTAGGGTAAATCAGATTGATATTTACGTGTAAATTTAATTGAAGTCACACCCACCAGTTTGGATCATCGGCGTTCTTCAGTGGTTTCACGGTTGTCAGGTGCTTGGTGACTGCCTGACACAGGTCAGGGGCGCTGTCTTCTTGGAACTCACTACAGATTGACTACAATCACACAAGACAGGCGTTTATGGGGGCGATTCACTGACAACAATACATGTATAATACTAATCCGTTTCTTTTTTTAATTGATCAGTGTATTCCTTAACTGCAGTATCTATTTTCATCAACAAGTATCAGCAAGCAATTGTTATATTTATCTAAAGAATCTATTTATCCAATTAATGAAAGTGTAAAGAAAATAATATGTTATTTAAAAAACAATTAAAATTAACAATTTAAATTAATTAACAATTGAAGCATGTACATGTATCTATATACAAAAAGCATACAAATATATATATATATATACATATACTTTTTCAAGAAAAATGATAGAACATACTCAAGTCTCCAACTTCACTGGATGTAGAGCATTCCTATTGAGAATCATCAGCATCAACATCCACTTGCACAGTTTTCGGTTTCAAAATCAAAACTTTGCATTTAAAAAATATAGAACTAATAAATAAATAATTAGTTCTATATTGACAAATAAATGAATAATAAACTTATATTTCACAATGTAATTACAATAGCAGTTCAATTGCTTTTGAATATTACATATGATATAGCATACTAATTACCGATTGAAATGTACAAAAATAATTCTAAATGCTTGACTGAATTTTATGAATTTTCAATCATTTATACAGTAGCTAAACAGTGATTCTGCCATAAACAAACATATTTGGATATGGAAAAATTATACATCATATTATATTCAAACCTGTAACTTTTAACCCAGGTGGTATAAAAGAGTCCCCAGACAGACCACTGAGTTTTTCAGCAGTGCACACTTCTTTTCCATGCAGTGTCAAATCCAACTCCTATTCCATATATTGATATTGGAGATATAGTGCTCAGAATCTAAAACATGCATAAATGCAAGTAAGTTTGATAAATTGGTTTACTTTACAATTAAAATTGCTCATATTTCTTCACTTCATTTTATTGTCACTTATAAGGTTTTTTATTACTTCTTAATTTACACATCTATTTTAATTAAGAGCATTATCATTATTTGTGTGAAGTAAATGTACATCATTTACAGTCAATTCCCAGGGTTTGAAAGTGACCTCTGTATAGGGGCCACCACCAGTCATACCTGCCTCTTTCTTTCTGTATGCCTCTTTCATTTTTTTCGCACGTCCTGTAGCCGGTTCTTAGCCTCTTCAACTGTCAGCGAGCAAAATGAGACAGCATTTACTCTTGAAATAAAATAAAATATAAATAAGTATACATGTAATTTAATAGTATAAATAAAAATGAGAATATGGCTTAAGTTAAGTATGAGTGAGTCTTATTCTCATATGTATTAAATCTGTGATAAAATTATAAAAAATTGAACATAAAGGCCCTTACTGAATTAGTGAAATGTTTAATTAATGTTCTCAGTGCATTAAGGTGAATAAATAAGGCCGGTGCATGCCTGTCCCCACTTTCCATGGTACTAAGCGGATGGCAGTCATTGAATCCCCCTGGATGGGACACCAGTCCATCGCAGTTAACTCCCAGCATAAGTAGCTACCCAATTCCAACTGGTTGGACTAAGACAATGTAAATTAAGTGCCTTATCGAAGTGTACAACACACAACCTTTCGATTTCTGGTCTAACGCCTATAATCACTTAGTGAGCCATTTGTGCTCCACCACCCCATGTGATTTATTACTCTAATATTAATTACATAAAACATATACCTATACAACATTTCTTTAATATTAATTTAAAGATTATTTTCCCCGTATTTTAGAAATTCAAACTCAACGTGTAATTTATATCATTGTGTGCCCAATTATTTTGACAGTCTCAATCTATAGGTCTTCTTTACAGATAAAATGAGCAATGATTTTGAAATCCAAGACATTTATCATGTATATCAATCATAGCTTGCAATATTTACATAAGCTGATTAATCTTATTACATTTCCTTTTTTCAATATACAAAGTATAAATTCATCAACAAAATTACGGGTCAGCCATTACTGGGTTCTAAATTCGACGATTGCACTCAATTGTCCTGTAAGTTAAATTTATCTTCACAACATTACTTGTTTTTCATTAATGAATCTGCAGTCCTTGCAGACGATACACCATGTGTTTCGTCATAGTGTTTATTTTTCTATTATGATGATTTAAATGCAGGGTAATGGTGGATTAACAAAATTTGCTGTTTTTTGTTAGGAAAAATCCATAAATTAATTCCATACTTGTTTAAAGTGCATATATTTTCATAAACACTGGGCAAGTTGATTGATAGTCTATCATAGTATTATATGCATACAAAATTGTTTTGTTCCTGCGAGAACGATTGAGATGTAAACAAAATATGAACACTGTTGAAATTTGGACCCTGTTGATTGTAGTACCCTCCACCGTAACCATGAACAGACTTTATTTTTTCCTCCATCGTTCAGCTAGCTTACTTATAATTATAACACAGTTTTTGTTAATATATAGACTGGGATTAACAGAGAAATTAATCAAAACAGCAATATGTATTAATTTCATTTTAAATGTGTAAATAGATATATGAAAAACGACTTCTCTGTTATGTTTTCCAATGCTCGCTTATTCACGTCTGTAGTAACAATCGAAGTTAGCTTCCCTCAGATTACTTTATGGGATGATAAGACAGTACAAATCAGCTACAGTACTTTCATCTCCGAGTTCGTCCAGTTCGGCTTTCGTGGCTTTTTCTTGTTCATTTTAAACAAGCAATGAATTATTTACTATTGCAGACGATAAACAGAAACAAGAGGCCAATAGGCCTTGACGGTCACCTGAGTAGAATATAACCCATACAAAGAGTCTCATATATTCATTTAATTGGGCTTCATTTTGGAGTGGAAAAATTATTTTGTAATGACGACTACCTGCCTGCATGAAATCTTTCAAAAAGAACTATGGAACCTATAATCTTAGTGAAAAACTTAAAGATTTGGTCTACAAAATCATAAATTTAGTTTTCCTTCCATGTGTGTGGGAGTAAAGAAGATAATTTTTAAACATTATATGCGTTAACACCTATACATCCATTTTGGCCCTTCCATAGTGTCATACTTCAGGGGACATGAAATTTCAAATTTTAGTAGAGGACTTCCTGGTAAACATAATTATGAAGTCAGTTTACTTGATATGTGTTCAATCCTATGCAAATACTTGGTACTCTTCAAATTATGTAAATCAAGTGCTTTGTTTTAATTGTCAAAGGTCATTGGCAATTACAAATTTTTAAATTTTGGGTATATAATTTTACATACTCCTTTCTATTTTTTCTCAACCGAAAACAATATTTTGATATAAATGAATCATTCTTATTCTTTCAGTTAAATTTTCAGATCCATGAATTAAGATGACTGTATTCACTCTCAATTTCATTACATATGTCCAAATAAGAAAATTAAATCATCACTTTATGCACTTAATTAATGCCAAAAATGCTTATATTTTCTTCTTCTTCAACAGAGTAAATTATGAAAAAAGTGCATATAGAAATCACATAGTTTGATTAAAGCAAACGATTTCAAATGCTTACATTTAAATGACATTTTAATTTTTCTTTTCAAAAATATGTTCACACATTGCATACATTGGGAGGATGTTAAAGAGTTACTGCCCTTTCCTCAAACTTCTATCTTGCAGCTTTGAAGTAAAAAAAAATGCAACTGTTGAGAATAAGGACAATATTTTTTTCTTTCATTCTTATGAAAATAGACAAGCACTCTTTTCCATTTTACAAGTTTGTTTATTGTTTACAAATGTTGTTTAAAAAATAAACTTCAGCAAAAAATGCATGTAGGTGTGTATTTCTTTTACTCGTATGCACATCATTTAAAGTGAGGCTCATTACACCCACCGTTTAATTTCAGTTTCATTATAGCACTACTTTTGATGTACATTTCAAATGGAGGTTACAATGTTATAAATATTTTTGTTTAATGCATTTTACTTAAAAGGACAATGCTTCATGATATTCAATCTTATTTTTATTAGAAATAGTAGTTTTCTCTTTTAAAAAGAGAAAGGTTGTATTACTTCATTAAAACGTTCTGCAATTTGCCTCCTCAGACAGTTTGCGGCCGATTTGATGCTTTTCATCAATATTTATCTTGTAATATATGAGCCCGTCCTATGATATCGCGGTAGTTAAATCATTTTGTTGAAAAATCTATCAATACGGAAATATTTCCAGAAACTAATGTTATTGTGAGTTTCCTCTATTATATACATCAGTGATGTTCAGCGTGCCTCTGTTTACTATGCCTTAAAATATCCCGACGTCAAATGTCAATTTCAGCGCGTGCTACAGAGGTACCGCGATACCATAAAAATCAAAATAAATATTGCCAATAACTTGGACAAAGAAAGATACATTTTGCATTTATGTTTAAATAGCGAAATACATACTATTTCATAAAATTACTGTTAAATTCATTAATGACTGCTTTGAACCCAGATGTCAATTAATTAGTCTAAGGAAATGATAAACTGATCTACAATGTATATAGATCAGTAAAAATATATAAACATACAATGGATGTTCCTATTCTTTTTCTTCTTTTTCTTCTTTTTTTCTGACTTCTTGTCGGCTTTATAACTCAAAACGTTTACAACCGATTTAGATGAGACTTTCAGAGATTATGTGCATATATCATGCCTCAAGATCATAAAGTTTCCTTGAAAACGTCACTTCCATTTTTTGACGTTACGTCAATTTTAGAATTAAAAAAAAAGTCAATTTGTGCGCGGCGTTTCTCAAAAACGCTTTAAGATAGAGGCTAGAAATATTGAATGGTTATCATAATGATTTTGTCGATTTACCTTTTTATTAAGGCTGGAAATCAATCGCAACTTTTCGGTCCTTTCCGGCAGGCTCGGAAAAACACCTCGAATGTATTAAAATGACCGGATGTTAGAATTTTATACAAAATGGAGTCCCTTCCCATTAAAATAAGTATCGGTTAGACAGTCTTGTATGTCGTTTCTGTGTTATATTTTAGTGTATGTCGTTTACTTTAATGAAGTATAGCTCTCATCTCAACAGATCATGAAATGTGTTCAATCGCAACTTCTCGGACCTTTCCGGCAGGCTCGGAAAAACACCTCGAATGTATTACCTAGGCGTCCATGACAACCCCCCTTTTTTAAAAAAAAAACTTGATATAAATACAACAGATTTTACGATCTGTTGAGATGTAAGCTAGACTTCATTAAAGTAAATGATATACCCTAACAATAACACAGAAGCGACTTATAAGGCTGTCAAGCTGATACTTATTTCAATGACAAGCGATTCTAACATCCGGTAATGTTGATATATTCGAGTTTTTTTCTGAGTCTGCCGGAAAGGCCCGAGAAGTTGCGATTGGGTTGGAAGTAAAAATCTGTCACACCCGGTCAAAACCGGAAGTGAATAAAATTTTTGGAAAAAAAAGAATTTTTTGATCAAATATAAAACGAATGTATGTTTAGTACAACTTATTAAGCTGAATCTGACACTTAAAGCCGTTTTAAAATCGGACGATGCATTACGGAGATGTTGAACTTTAAAAATTGAATTTTCCGGAAATTTTGATTCTGCGTTCTTGGTTAAGAAAATAGTGTTAGGGTTTAATTAACTCGTACCTAAAAATTAATTGCTAAGTCGTACTTGAACACATTCGGATTTTGTTTTGGTTAAGTTGTCATGAAATCGTTAAGGTTTTTTCTTAATTCGTACTTAAAACCGTTTGGACTTTGTTAAGTCGTACCAAAAAAAATTTGATTTTTTATTTACAGCTCCTGTTATTGGTTTAAGAACTCTTCTTCTTATAGGAACTTTTAGCTTTACTTTCGACATTGACGGAAGACCCTCTCGCTGCTTTGAAACGAGCTTTGCTCTAGTTGTAATTGTGTTGGTGCCAAGAAAATATTTGTATTTGTATTTCTATTCTACTAACAGCCCAGCATTTCTACAGATCGTTTCTCCTATAGAGAGCCGATCAAGGTAATTTTTCTGTGTAACCCCAACAGTTTTGTTAGTATTGTTTACTCGTATATCGATCAAAGGAATCTCATGCAGACGACATAATTTTTCTTTTGATTTTTAATAAACTCTTCATTTATTTATAGAATATTTTTGTATCATGCATATTCTTAATATTTAGGGCAATCTAATACGATTATTACTACTCCACGTTATATGTTTTATGTAAAAACACGCAGTGAAAACATGCTAGGCAGGTCATAGGAACAGACGCATTGATTTTTTTTATTTTGACTGGAACTAACGTGTGAAATTGACACGGTTTTAAGACTTTTTACGGTTTGAAGTTGTACCTTCATGATCAGTGCGAGACAAATAGGTATTTCTGATCTGATAATTTACTGATGACGTTCATGGTATAGTGATTGCTGATATCCGTTTGATCTCGGGAATACTTCTAGTAGAATAAAAAACAATAGTATACGCACACGTAAATTCGGACGTAAAGTATACGTTTACGTTTACGACAAAATTTACAACCTTTATAGTAAAACTCGGCCAAACAGAGTTTCCACAAAACACCAAGTTTTTCAACATTAAGGGTATGGACCTTTAGATTGTTGTTGGCATTAACCATAGAATTTACTTTAAAGTGTCCCTGGACAAACGGTATAAATATCATCGGGTGTATCTGATAGTACAGTAATCTCATATTATAATGACTTACTCTAGCCATTTTTTTTAAAATCTACGCACGTTTTGCATGAGAGAATATATGCAAGAAAAAATACTTTACTGTACACAAAATATTTTTCTGAATGTATCATTTGGGTGCAAAATGATCAACGAGGCAAAAATATTGCATCTTGGTTTGACATTTTCCGCTAAATAATCAGCCGGTGTTAACAATGATACACCAAAGGTACCATTGTTAACAATGGTGAATATCCCACTATTTGTACCCCAAAACTCGTTCAGAGTACATATGGGTCCAATTGTTACCATTGGCAAACAGGTTTTGGTACCACTGGAAATACTTTGAACGCACCCATTAACAGAGCTCTAGATCGTCTGCAGAAATGTATATTTTATCAACAAACATTGGTACCGTTGGCATACAAATGGTGAAAAAAATTACCAGTGGTAACTTCTGTCTGCCAACTGCAGTTCTCTGAACGCACCCAATAGTAGATAAAGGATCCCAGCGGTTCTTATTAAAGGGTTCTATGCGCGGATCTAGAGGAGGTTCGGTGGTGTCATGTAAAATTGTGTTTGTTACAAAATCTTCTTAATTAATTAACTAGCGATTCTCGAACTATAAAAAAAATCACCAAATTCAAATGTTTAATGTGCCTTCGTAGTGCAGTGTGCAGACACTCTCCCTTTGTTTAGAGGATGTTCGAATCACGCATATGGGGTGATCTTTTTTTATTTAAATCCTTGCGCTTGTACATCCTTTATAAGTAAAGCATTAATTATTCTTCTTTTGTTCTTTATTTTTATATGATTTGGTTTTTTTAGAAAAAACATTTTAAAACCCACCAGGTAGCAACCAATAATACATATATATTTATTATGCTTTGTAAGGTCAGTAGCGCTGACACCAATTTGGTATGGGATGATATCGATGCTGCAATTTTTAGAAACCAAAGAGATGAAACAAAGTTGGTATTTTAAATATGTATCTTTGTTTACATATCACAGAATACAAAACTTTATTATATACATACCTTCAAATGTAAGATTTCTTTATACTTAATAATTATGACATTTTTCGTCTAAATTTTTGAGTGCGGGAGATTTGACAGACCTTGTAAAATTACTGAATTTAGGCCTCGGACCCCTTCTGGAAAAAAATTCAGAATCCGCGCAAGGGTTCTAATTTAATTTTTTTTAAAATGGTGTTCTAAAGTTGGAGTCGAAAGCGGATTTCTCTATACTTACGATTTATTACGTTTTTGATTGTAGTTTTCTTTTCTGGTTCTGCTGTCGGTTCTGGATTGGGTTCCGTCATTGGTTCCGGTTTGTGCGTCGGAGCTTTAGTTGTAGTGGGTACTGGAGTGGTCCTATACACCGAACAGTCGTCCCCGTTCCAGGGGCAGTAATCGTCGACATAGTCAGGGTCTGCGTGGTCTAATCGAAGGGGAAAAAGGAGTCACTCTTACTTTCCAAAGGTAAATTACCAGATACATGTATATGAAAAACAAGATGTCCAGGGGCCACATCGTTCACATGTGCACTTATACATGATGCTAGAATCAAATCTGCTATATAGTATGTTATCAAATAGAAAAGGTGACTCTTGACTCTTAAAATTTCTCCACATATAAATATTAAGCCTAAAATACTTGCTGATAAACACAAATCTCTTTCATAAAAAGTATTGATATTATGATAAATAACAATAGAAACAATTTGATCAAAAGATTATCCATCCCTAGAAAACATTTTAAAAGATTCAGTAATGTTTTAATTATCCTACCGGACACGAGTTTCGGTGGATCTTGTCCACATATGGTAAGCTCGTCTTGGAAGAAAATTGGGTCATTTAGATACTTCATCAAAAGGTCGACATTCGATTTTTGTTCTAAATAGACGATGGTTTCCTGGTCCTTTGCTACGGTCGTGTTGTGACATTTTCCTGCTTTGTCCTCAAAAATACCTTGAAAGATACAAAACAAACCATACAAATTAATGCACTGATTAAAATGGGAAGATGCGAGATCAAATAGCTGAACTTTTCAACAATATGTCAGCATAATTCGCCTGATTTAAAGACATTTAGACCCCAACATGTTTAGTCCCATGCTATGATGTTTAGGCCCAAAAACCCAGTTGACAAGAAATGAAAAAAAATGTTATTTCAGGGCAAAGCATTTCATTATTCATATTTGAAAATTATTTTGCAAAGTGATAAAAAAAGTAACCGAAAACTTTTTTTTTTGGTCAAGATTTATGATATTAAGTTTAGCCCCAACCCCTACTTTCAATTTGCTTCCGACACCACTACGTAGTTTACGTAGTTAACATTGCATATTGGATATTTATGAAATAGATACATCGACACACCGTCACTACAATAATGCTATTAGTTTTACTACACTCTCCTTAGTTAGAATAATCTATCTGGGTCTCGGGACAGGACCTCAACACAGTAAAAATAACTTCCATATTACCATTATGTAGAAAGAATAATCACAGGGCGAAAAACAATCTTGAAGCAAGTCCTTAAAGGTGGCTTAAAGGTGGCTTAAAGGATGTGCAATCTCTAAGCCACCTTTAAGTAACCTTTAAGCTGAGCTTTTAGGTCCTTAATGTCCAAATTTCTCTAAGCCATCTTTAAGCCACCTTTAAGCATCTTGAAAGAGACAGTACAGCTGAAAACACATGTGTGAATAACTTCAGATTTACCCATTGCACCGTTAGGAAATAAGAAATAACGTTGAATGTAAGAGTTGAAATACACAAAAATCCCTATCACATACCTAATTAACGTAATTATGAGCTTCCGAAAATTCGATGGTCGTACAAACCGGAATAATCTTATTATAATATCGTTTATTTGTACCACGTGGACTTTGATTGACAGTAATTGACAAGTGCTGAAAACTACAAGATCTTCGTCCGACTACGGTCATCATGGTATACGAGGTTAAAGGGACTCTCTAAACGGAACACATCGTCACTTATTCGATAATTTATAGATGGTTTAGCAATTTCGGTTCATCTTAAAATGAACAGACATAAATAAGTCAGATGACCCCTCAAGGGGCCTCATTTACACAAATGAATTTAGGTTGCATCAACTCCTACGATAAACACGAAAAATACATGCTTACAAAATATTTTTTTTTAAATTTTGAACAATTATTACCTGAGAGAAGTAGAAAAAAACATATTTTTATCATACATGTCCAGGAGAATCCTCGCGAGCCGTGCATATGTTTTGTTTACAGTACATACGCATGCGTAATAGTATAGAAGGCTGAACCCCGTAACACGTTGCGATGTAAATATGTGATAGGTTATACGTAATTATTAATTTTAATGAAACAATTAGATTTGTTTCATGGAGAACTTTGTAATTTTCTGAAAGTATATACATTCATGAGTAGTACAAAAATACCGAACCAGATCGGGAAATTTTTCAAGTCGGTTTTTTGATAAGATGCGCCGTACTGTCTCTTTAAGTGGCATTTACGCTCCTTAAAGTTGTCTCTACACCATCTTTAAGTTCCCTTTAAGTCAAGTTGGATCAAGCTGAACAATAAAAACATATATTAAAGGCAAAAGCTCTTTTATAGGGATGAGGGGGGTGATCCGAGTGATGATATAATTTCCAAGGATTTCAAGGGGGGGGGGGGTGTTCCAGGCGGTTTTAATTGTCGCTTCATTAAACAGATCGCTATCATCAACACCGCTCCGATGGACACAAATTGCCGTTATAAAATTCTTTATAAATTTTTTTTTTGGTTTCAAAATTATTGTAGGGGTGAGTGCAGTCCCTGTATCTAAATCTGTGCATGAAATTATTTTTAAGTATGTTTGTTTTCGATTATAAATTAATCGGTGAAATCTCTCTCTCTCTCTCTCTCTCTCTCTCTCTCTCTCTCTCTCTCTCTCTCTCTCTCTTAGTTCATCCGGTTATTAAACAAAATAAAGATAATGATCCAATAATGCATGATTTAATTTAATAATCGGTTTAAGGTATGTATTTTTTTTCAATTTTAATTTTTTCTAGGTCTAACTCTAGATCTGCTAGATACATGTTAAAGATGAAAAGACTCTCAACTGCCTTCGTTTTATCGGGCATGCAGGATATAACTCATTCATTCATTGTTCATTCATTTATACTTTATTTCCTCTAAATAGAGATTGAACATAACACATACATAAATTTTCTAACGAGTCACATCAAAGATATACATTTACACAAGTAATATGGGGGGGGGATAAACAAATAAATAAGAAATATCAAGATTATATACAAAGTTATCGTCAAACTGTACACAAATGCACATGTCCTCACGTGTGGAATACAACAGAAGTTGATCTTTAGTACTCTGCTGCCGCGCTTCGTATTAGTTAGTTACGAAATGCCATGAATGGTATGGCGCCCCAGCAGTACAAGGAATAGGTCGTTTACTGATCACCCACACAATTCCGCAGAGAGCCGCACATCGAAACAGTTTACGATCACGTCCCGCCAGTTTTCGCGAATCATCGCCGTGGACGGACAGGAACATGAAGAATGTTGAAAAACGTTGAAGAATGAATTATTACACAGAATACATGTATATAGATCTCCATTTAAATGGGTGGTAGTTTAGAGTTTGCAGATAAACTTGCAGTGTTCGATTTCTCGGTAGTTTTCGGGTATCTTCCAAATAGAGGACGGATTTGAGTTTATATTAAGTGTTGTGAAAAGTGTGACATACGTGTTCGCCGCTGGGAAACATGTGATGCAGTCACTTTGATTTTTTCTAGGTCTAACTCTAGATCTGCTAGATATATATATATGTTAAAGATGAAAAGACTCGCAACTGCCTTTGTTATATCGGGCAGGATATTACTACTTTGTTTGTCTAGACATAAGTTTGCGTGTATCTAATTAGAGTCTATTGTTTGTCCAACCCCTGGAACTAACACAGAATATAGCAAGATATACACAACATGTGTGTCGTGTGGCCAGGTGCACGTTTGTGTATATCTAATTAATCTATTGTTTGTCCAACTTAAGAAAACCCCTGGAACTAACACAGAATATACAAGATATACACAACAGGAGTGTCGTGTGCCCAGGTGCACGTCAGGGTTCTGAAGGTGTTCAAATCTTAAAATGTACGTGTATACGTCTAGTGAATAAAAGTTTATTTACATTTGTAATTCATTTTCAAAGTATTATTTCCTAACTCTAGGTTTTAAAAATGTTACGTTTACAAATTAAAGATGCATGTATGTAAGAGTAAAATCTAGAGGCTAATTAATTACTATAACGGTGATCATAAATAGGGGTTAATTATTTAAATATATATATAAGGGTAAAAATGTCACATACCCGGCCTGGTACATCATACAATTGTATGTACAAGTATATCTATAACATCATTTACAATGCCACATGCAGTAAATACGTCACCGGTAATTGGTATTATTGTTTGTTATAGAATTGATACAGTAACTCTAAAATCATGTATACAATGAAATATTTAAACACACTGGAACGGCGCCGTGATCACGAAGACTGGGAAATTGCGTATAACTAATACCCTAATAGTTTCAATGCATTTAATAAAAGAAATTATTTCATCTTCATCCTTGCATTGCATTTAGCTATGAATTAGATGAACGTATATCTACTCGGTTTAAATTTATTAACTAAGTAGGCCTACTAGTAAGCCTAACGGTTTCCATTTCGGTATAATATTTTTTATTTCACTGAAGACCAAGTTTCGTATTTCATTCTAAATACATGCATGCATGTAATTTATAAATTAGATATAATTGAAAGTTGCCGTTGCGCAAAGGGTGTGAGGTGATGCTGGTAAACAAAGGGTCTCGTGTTCAATTCTCATCTTGGGCGTTTTGATTTTTTTTTTCATTTTATTTTCTGGAACAAAAACCGTTTGTAATACATTTTCATTCATAAAGTTAATACATTTTGCTGGTAAATTAAGCACAATACATATTGAATAAAAAGATTTTTTAATGGCGTAAAGGTGGCTTAAAGAAGTTTGGACATTAAGGACCTATAAGTTGTCCTGAAAGGTGGCTTAAAGATAGTCTTTAACCTGCCTTTAAGCCATCTTTACGCTTTCTTTAAGCCACCTTTCAGCAACACATATAGCTTAAAGGTTGCTTAAAGATCGTCTTTAAGCTACCTTTAAGCACCTTTAAGCTATCTTTAAGGAGAACTTAAAGATATGGTCATTCATCCTGTTAATTTTACCGTGATCTCAGTCTCACTTTTACCAAAGGAACATATAGTGAAAAAGTGAGACTGAGATCAAAAGTGAGCTTGTCTAACTTTTATGGCCCCCAGACCAGGCTTCGCTTAGGTCACAGTAAAAGCGGGTCCGTAGGAATGCCATTTTAACGATAGAACAATTTCTATCTAGTTAAAACAGAAATAAACAACCAATAAAAAGCGTGGTCTTAAACAAGATCATTCCGGAATTTCTTCCAAAAGAGAAGAGAGAGAAAAGAGAGAAAGTGAATTGAGTAAATTGTAGGTGATGCCGATGAAAAAATCATCATTAGTTATAAACTGGCAAACAAATTAGAACCATTGTAACAAGGCCTTGGACTTTCAGTAGGACGTAACTTCTTGCGTCAAAACAAGTTTAACATGACGCTGGTTTCTGTTTTAGCCTAAAAGCCAGACAAATCTTGTTGATTTCAAAAAGCAATGGCTGAGTGGCCAGCAATGAAATGGACAGGCCTACGTCACAATGCTGTTTAAAGCCAACTTCCCAAAGTCCAAGCTCTTGTTAAAATGGTTCTAATTAAAATAGCTATATATTACTTGTATATCCTTTATTGGTATAACTTTAAAGCGTTTTAAAGAACAATTGTGAACATTTCTTTAGCCGTCGACAACAATGTCTTCATATGTACAAGAAAGACGTAACTAACCAACTTAATTTCCTGGCATGGAATCAGAGAATACGGGCATAAAATATTTTGAAATGAGAGGCAACGCAGGTGGATGCTTAGTGGAAAATAAAACAATGGCGGACAAATTCGTCTACTAACGGTAACATTGGTAATGAAAGCAGTTTCATAAATATTCGAATAATCCTCGATGTTTGACATTACTTCGTCCCATTATCTATTTATAGATATCGTTATTCCCCAGTGAAAGAATTTCAGAACACTTCAAAGTTACATAAATTTATGAGATATATTAGACTTTATTTGTAACTTTATAACTATTGATAGATAGTTCGCTGATCTTCGTCATCTATAATTTACTCCCTCTCTCTCTCTCTCTCTCTCTCTCTCTCTCTCTCTCTCTCTCTCTCTCTCTGTAATATTAATGTCTCAACTCCGCCTACTACGATCTGATTGGACAAAGATCAGTCAAAACAATACGTAAAAACTTTTCTGGAGTTACATGTAACGCCTATTAAACGCTTCTGCGTAGTTCGCTGTAGTTAATAACTCTGAAAAATTAATGTTTAAAAAATCATAAAACCATTTGTTTACAGTTTTCAATATTTAAAATTTAAAGATCCTCAACATAACACTTATAGTTGGGTCAAAGAGTTGGAAAAAATACAGAAGTACAGACACTGATCTTATGCATCATTTATACCACACACAATTACAAAACATTTCATCAATAAAATGTATAAATACATCAAATAAATGAAATTTGAAAAATTGGAATAGTTTTTAAAATTTTTAGAGGTTGATTGTTTTATTTTTTCCTGACTTTCTTCATTTGCAAGTTTCAAAAATTATTACATGTGAAGATTGAATACGTGTGTGGCAACGCACTTTGAAAAAATTACGCAATTTGAAAAAAATTTCAAAGTGCGTTAAATTTTGTCCAAAATGAACGCACTTTGAAAAAAAAAATTCAAAGTGCGTTAAATTTTTGACCAAGTTAACCCACTTTGAAATTTTTTTTTCAAAGTGCGTCATAAAGGAACATCAACATTTTTTAGTATCGAGACGCTTTGAAAAAATATGTTTAAATCACATATTTTGGAATTAAATTCCTAATTTGTTGATACTATGATGATTTGTTAATGCTAATGAATCTAATTTACCTTTTTTAAAATCGGGGATAGGGGTTGGAGTGGGAGGGGGGGAGATAACCAAAGATACAGGTCAATTACCTGTGCTTCATTTCATTGATTACAGGAAGGTCCCCTACCCCTCTTTTTTCCTTCCAAAACATGTTTAATTTGATATTCAGCAACTTAGAGTAAATGTAAAAATCGGAAAAGAGATACGCTTTGTTGTAAATTAAGTACAGTGATATTATTGGTAATCTTGTCTTGGTATGTTAAAGAATCTATAAGCGTTTCAACATAGACCCTCTATTCAAATTCTAATCAAATAAACCACTTCATTAAAACAAAAAAACTCCATGTACATTGACAAACATTATATTATCATAAACTTAAACACTGATCCTCTAATAGATCATGTTGTTTTTGATAACCATAACTAACTTATCCTTTTTTAAATCATGTTTGTATATAAGCACATGCAATTGCAGACAGTTGAAATATGTTATACATTATCTCCATTATAAATAAATAAATTAAATAATTTTCGTTTCTGGCACAGCACAATGTACCAGATAATTAGTAAGTTTGCTGCATACACAAAAAGGAAAATGCAGTTGCTAAGCGACGCAGTTATTGTCATATTTGGATAATTCAATCTCCCTAATTGTTCTATGTAAATTGTTAAGCTGCGTAAGCTTATGAGAAAAGGAAAAACTTCTAATCTAGAAACTGTTAATCAAGTTAGCTGAGAATGCAGTGGATTTTTTCTAAAATATATCCCATTAAGCTACACAAGGTTAAAACAATTATTTATTGTATCTAAAATTATATATTATTTCGACTAAACCCTGAACAATTTTTTTTCAAAGTGCGTTAGTATCGACGATATCAACGCACTTTGAAATTTTTTTTTTCAAAGTGCGTTGACTTGGTCCAAAAATTAACGCACTTTGAAAATATTTTTCAAAGTGCGTAATTTTTCAAAGTGCGTTGTAACATACGTGTATTAATAACTTCATATACGTTATGCTGAATGGAAGTCTCCATGATTTTCTCAAACTTCCCCCTATTTTTCTGTGAAGGAGAAGTTAAGTCTCCTTAAAATTTTGCTCACATTGGTCTCTGATAATTTCTATTTTTTTTAAAATATTAAATAGATAGCTCTTTCATTTAAATATGAAAAAGTAAAAAGTTGGAGCGGGCCGTTTATTTACTTCAGCGTATTTCTGTCGTAACAACCGGCTGAAGTTAGGGCAAATTTCCCGGCTGAAGTTGGGGCAAATTTTCCCGATTCACATTGTGTTTCACTGGTATGAGATTCGGAAGAGTCGTTCGTCAAAAAATTTCAGTCTCGACGAATGTCCCCAGTTACATCATTGGCCTTCTCAACCACTGCAGATAATCCCTGTTTGCAATTTGCAGTAAACTAGGTTTGAAAAAATGATACACCCCAAAGATAACAGGTGCGCTTTTAAAAAGAAATAAAAGAATAAATGAGATAATATTTATTTATTAAACTCACCAACTCCATATATTTTGACAGCGCTATTCATACTGGGGCCCTTGTAGATACAGTCTATAGTCATCTCAATGGCCTTTGCTCCTGGAATTCCTGGAAAATATTTGTCATCTCCGCTCGTAATTCCATTGACCGTCCCAGTCAAAACTACGTCCGATTTCACTACCTTAAAAGGAATATCCTGCTTCATGTATTGGCACACCGCGCTCGCCACATTGAACAGATCACTGACACACAGAACACAAAATAAGTAACCGTAAAATCCGACTGCCATGTTCACTATAGCTGAATAAATAAAAAAAATCTAACTATTTTTTTTAGAATTGTACGTAGGAGAAAAAATTCACCACGTGTGTCTTAAAGTCGTCTGCTCGTTTGATAGCGTGCTGTTGCTATGGCTGTTCAAAGACAACAGAATGCGTAACTATATACTTGACAACCTCCTTCTCTCTCACTCTCTCAACTGCCTGCGCACTATCCGTTTCAAGGACGCATACTCAAACAATTTAATAGGCTCGTGTACTCTGTATCAAACCCCTGACTACTGTTTAGGCATTATGATAGTAAATGCACAACACAACACTATTTATATAATTAGTATATATTTGGAAATCGCCTTCTCATAGTAGCTGCATGATTGTTTATCTGCCAATCAAATTTGTTGACACAACTGTCACATGGGTATACATTGAATCTGAGATTTTTTTTCTGATCTGTGTTGTAGCAAACCACAGTATACGAATATGTCACAACAGTAATGTTTTACAAGTTTAGCTTTTTTTAAAAAGCTTACCGTCTTTAGAACAAACCATAAACAGCACTTAGTTATCAAAAACAGTTTAACCCTTTTTTATATAAATGTTACCTTCCTCTACATAGCATGGCGAGTGGATTTATCCAAACATTTTTGTGTCGTTTGTCGTTTAAGCCTGCGTGTCTAAAATTCAGAACTACGTACCCGAACTTGTAAGTTGAGATCGACTAAAGGGTGAAAGAGATCTTAGGTAGGGTCGTAGACTCGTATTATTTTGATAAAATCAAAGTTATACCACTGCATTTATCTATCTTAGATGCAAATAACGTTACCAATATTAAGCTTACCGCATCAATTTTTTTTTTTTTAAATTTTTGAATAAATATTTGAATAAACAATTCTAAAAGAAAAACAAATAATTTCAATAGATATTATAGAATGTTACTTTCAACTAGTTGGACCTGAAATCCAAAGGCTGAATTTCATTCATAGCAATTTGTATTGCTTTTTCGTTTTCTTACTTTTTAAGATTTGAAATCTACGAAATTTGTTAAGTCGTACGTGAAAAAGATCATCAGAAAATTACCTCCCTTGCGCCGAACAGTATTTCAACCAATGAAATAAATGTAAATTTTCACGTCATGTATTTTCAACCAATCACAAAGAAAAGGAAGTGCACAACCCGGAGACTGTAAATTATTTCAACTCTTTATACCGTCTTCCAAGGAAGACGGTAATTAGAACCATTTTAAGGGGGATGTGCAGCCATCTTGTACATTTGAGGATAAGAATGTAAAACATTTCTTGAACTGGGGCCCGTTTCACAAAGCTGTCATAAGACATGTCTTAAGATTGTCATAAGATTTGACTTATGATTATCATAAAATATGACATAGCTGTTTCACAAAGATGTCATAACTTTAACTTATCTTAAGATAATCTTAAGATAATTATTATAGGAGCGATTGTATAAAACTAAATCAGTAAATTGTAAAGTAATTTATTTATTTATTATTTATAATTTATTTACGAAATCCGTAGTATAAATATATATTTAATAACATTACTGGATACTTTATAATGTACCATATGTTTTTGTACTTTCGTTTGATAAGAACAATAAGAACAAACCAGTGAAGAAAATAAATCTACATGAATTCAACTGAAATGAATTATATCAACTTCTGCATGGTAGGTCTTTATAATTAAAATAAGTGCAAATACATTATTTTTATCTCTTATTATAACATTTACATTAATATCATTTACGATGAGCATCAGTTATAAATTTGAAATATAATGAATCAACATATATAATTGATGCAGCCATACCATTTTATTATTTACACCTAAAATCAAGTGTTCGATTTTATTCGGCGTGATTTAAAAACTGACTAGCGAACACCTCCCGCATTTACAACGTGGAACTCTCCAAGAATGGCACGGAACAGCAAAAGAAATCCCAATTTTTCAGCTTCTGAATTATCTATTTTAACGGAAGAAGTTGAAAAAAGGAAACAACTGCAATTTGCCAAACAAAGTACAACAGTGTGCAACAGTATGAAGAGAAAGGCCTGGGAAGATATTGCAGAACTAGTAAATGCAGTTGATTGTTCTAACGTCATGCGTTCTGGGGAGGATGTTAAAAAGAATTGGACTTGCAGGTCGAGCGAAAGCAAGAAGAAGCTAGCGCTTAATAAGGAGAACAAAGAAAAATTGGTGGGGGGGGGTCTCTACCATCCATTGTTTTCTTAACCCTAATGGACGAGAGATTTGAACGAATCATTGGTCCGACAGCAATTACAGGCGTGGAGGGGGGATAGTCGTGCTCGACAAAGCCACGACATCAGCCAGCAGTCCCAAACCCACAATTGCCCTGTATCAACCTCTTATTATACACAGCTAATTGTGCCACATACGTTTCACATATGTTTGAACTTAACACACGTACACCATACGTTAAACATACGTTACACACATGTGAAGTCAAACCGTATGTTAAACATATGTTGAGAAACGCATGGTTAACATACGTGTGGTAACATACGTTCAACATCACATATGTTTAACATACGTTAAATTTTACACATGTTAAACATATGTGAATCACATGTTTTACATATGTAGATCTCAACCACATGTTACACATATGTTAATAAACACATGGTTAACATGAGTTCTAAAAACCATGTTACACGTGCGTTAATAATATATATGTTTTACATATGTGTGAACTGAAGGCATGCATTTGAATAACTTTACATTAAAATTATCTGCATGCGCGGATCTAATGGGGGGGGGGGGGTTCGGAGGGATCCCCCCCCCCCCCCGGAAAATGAAAGTTAATGAAATTTACACAGTAAAATTATCGCAAATATGCCTCGGACCCCCCCCCCCCCCCCCGGGCAAACACAATTATCCTTCGGACCCCCTCCCCCCCCCCGGAAAAAAAATTTCTGGATCCGCGCATGATCTGCATGTATATACATGATCACTCATGTCTCTGAAATGAATGCATGTGAACATGTGTGAAGAAAAGCCTTGCTACTGTGCGTGTTTATTGGTTTAAACTATGCATAAATAAAGTTGTTTCATTAACAGAAGCCATGTGTCTTCTTAAAATTAATTCGATAACGAATCCGGAATTATAAAAATAATACGAAATCGGTTTTAGTTTTGTCGATGACAAAATATACGTCACATTTTTACGTCACGGAGGCAGAAGATCGAACTGCAGGATGGATTTAGCAGAGGTAATAATTGTCAAGCATTCGTTTTTATTTACTTGCATTAGAAAATTATATCGTACAATTACCGATGTCAAAAGAGTAAACATGTAGCACGGAGCTGTAACTGTGTTCTCCGGGAAAATTCGGGTTGAATTAATGACGATAAAAATGATGTTTCCCCAGAGAGCTACAACTAAGCAGCTATTTGGTTAAGTTAATATAGAAGAACCAATACTTATTAAAACCCATAAAATATATGTCGATCTTGGATAAGACGCATTTGAAAACTGAAATATTTGAAAGTAGGGAAAAACTAGAGCAAAGCCTATGCAAAATAACGAGTAGGTCTTCCATTGCAACTAAGTGAAATGATTATTGAATTGCCTCTATTAAGTTGTATTCTTATTGCATGGTAATTGAAATTATTTTATAGGCATGCATTGGCTGCTTGACATATCCCTGGAAGAGGACACCAACTAGCTAACACAGTCAATGACAGATGTCTCTTTGAATTGATAAAATCATAATGTAAGTACACATACCATTGCATTTCACAATTTA
This sequence comes from Magallana gigas, assembly GCF_902806645.1. Taxonomy (NCBI): domain Eukaryota; kingdom Metazoa; phylum Mollusca; class Bivalvia; order Ostreida; family Ostreidae; genus Magallana; species Magallana gigas. The sequence continues at coordinate 63,723 of NW_022994921.1, forward strand.
AACATTTTTTAAGGGTCATCAACACTGCTGGGAAATTTTTTTCCATACAAATCCAACCTAATGAATTACTCAAAGGTATGGATTTCTATAGTCCAATCCACACTTTGCAAAAGTTGTTCCCCTTTGCGAGGTCAACCCAAAGGTCAAGAGGGAAAAAACAACTTTTCCCTTCTTTATGCAACCAAATATTTGGGCGTCCTGTGAAGAAATCTCTTGGAATTTAATTTAGCCCTTCGATGTGTGGGTTGCCCCAACTTGGGGCAATAAAATTCACAGCGGAAACAGATTTCTAATGTCAAATGACAAAGTTACAACCCTCCAAACTACAAAGGCTACTGTGAGAAATATATGGGTTTTTCCCCAAAGATGGCGGCCAAGGGACATAACTTTTGTAAAGTGTGGATTGGTCTATGACATAGTTCATTAAAAGTAGAAGTCACTGGGTGTTCAGGATCATTAATGATAATCTGTTGCATGGCACCTACATGTACATTTGTATTTCTTAGTAAGTGTAAAATTTTGATATATCTAATTATCTAATGCATGTATTATATTTTGTAGCAAATGGATATAATACAGAAGTTTCAAAGATCTGTTTTGATGTAGCCTGAAGATTTTGTAATGAATGATCCAGGATCCAAAAGTTCTTCGCGGAGTTCAAAGACAGTTGCAATGTGGTTGCTAATTTAGTGACAGATTAAGGTAATTCAATTTAGATAAGGATTAATACAGGCATGTATCCAGTTACCCCCTTATTTATTTTTTTTTGTTGCAGCAAAGATTTTTCTTAAATTTTCATATAAAAAGTGAATTATCAAGGAGTTGCCCCCCCCCCCCCCCAATGCATGCACACACACACTTTTCTGGGGACTATGTGAAACTATGTGTAAGTGTCTTTAGAATATCAGTTCACCCAAATGATTCAAGCTTATTTGCATAAAAAAATATTTACCTGTCTACGTTGTTTTCCGCTTACATGTATAAATTATATTTTTTATCGTGTATTTAAAAACTCTAATGATTGTATGTACTTAAGTTTGTATTAATATTTTAGAAAGAAGTTCAAACAAGCATTGTCATGGGAAAACATGAAAAAGGAAGAAGTTGGAGGTGGACAAAAATCAGGATGAATATACTAGAGGTAAAAATTATTTTGTCAAATTAATACTTGTGATTGACCTTCTATTTTGCCCCCCCCTCTCTCTCTCTCTCTCTCTCTCTCTCTCTCTCTCTCTCTCTCTCTCTGAGAGCTTGCAAATAAAAGAAAAAATTATTAACAATTGTAAACTTTCTTCATGTTGTATTTGCAAAAAAATCTAAATGGATCCTGTTATTCTTTAACAATATTGTTGAATAAAAAAGCAACCGAGGCATTTGCAAATTTTACTTTATCATAAAATGAAATTTAATGTAAAATTCTTTGTTTTTTTTCCAGAAACTATTAAAGCACAGAAGAATGACAACAATATAAATCTAAATGTAATCATTCAAGGAATTAAATTCATTTTTAATCTCGAAACTGTCTTTTTTCTGTAACTCTAGCTTTAGATTAACAAGAAGCTGGAAATGCAAAATGAATGTTTCCAAAGATCCACTGAAGTAACTGAGTAATCAATTGAAGTGATTCAAGCAGCAAGATGAAGTATATCAAGAATGAACTGAAAAATTAAAAATATTCAAGTAATTCAATTTTAAGCAATTAACATGTGTTACGTATCATAACGTATGTAATTCATGTAAAAAACGTACGTTGGATCCACATACGTAAAACGTATGGAATGTATCATGTATGTCTAACACACGTGTAACATACGTTTCACATATGTTCATTAACGTACGTTAAACACACGTGGTACTTAAATCACGTTAAACGTACGTGAGGTCACATACGTATCACACATGTTTAACGTATGTGAAACGTATGTGGCACATTTTGCTGTGTAAAACGCCCCCTAATGATACAAATATCATTCAGCGTTGCAATTGCAAAACCTAGTGCTATAAATTCTTGCATTATTAGTTGACAACATCAACCGCTAATGATAAAACGCCCCGTAATGATACAATTTTATTATTAAGCGTCGCAAATGCACATCAGACCTAACGCTTAATGAAACAAGCCAAAAGCTACATGGTCAGCCCCTAATGATACACACATTTTTATTATTAGGCGTTGCATTTGCACTGTTAATGATATAATACTATACCAAAATGTAGAACTCTTAAAATTTTTTTTAATATCTAGGAAAGAAAGACAAGGATTGATGCCAAGAAAAATAGACATACAGAGAGAAGAATGTACAGCTTCATACACATATTATACTACCTTAAATATGGGTGTATATAAAATACCAAGCTATACACTTTGATCTTGTTTCAAGCAATAAACATGACTTCAAAATTTGGCATATTTTTAATATTAAGTCAAACGTGAAAACGGCGCATTTTCTCGAAGTTTTTTGAAGAGGAAAATGTGTCCGCAGCCACCACCCACAATGACATTAATATTTTATAATACATAATAAAGTTATAATGTGAGTCTCATCGTGGGCGGCAACTGCGGGCACCACAGTTTTCTGTCAAAAAAAAATAACACCGAATGATTAATCAATATTTTCTGCTCAGTTTAGTGAAAATTACGGGAAAACGCACTGACTGTGACGTCACAATTACCCTTATGAAAGTTTACGTCGGGAACTCTGAACGGATTCTTAGTTTATGAGTTTTTACGTGTAAATAAATGTTAAATTTGAATTTCCTGTGATATTTTAAAGACTCGCTTTCAAACAGGGGAAATATAACTGAAACTGTACCTAGTTCTTTACGAATACTTTAAACCCTTGGTTTTTTGTTTGGTTTTTATTTTACAGTTATCTGTGTTTATTTTTGATAAAAAATCCAATTTTTACAATACCATTTTAAATGATACTTTATTTTATCATAACAATATCATAACAAATGAAGCAATAGGATATTATATTCTACAGTTTAGTGTTCTATGATTTAATGCAATATCAAATCATATTCTACAATGTTGTTTCATATGATACAATACATTAGGGGTGTTATTTTTCTTCTTTAGAGCCACTGAGTCAAATTCAATAAAGAAGGAACAGAATAGTGCAACTCAGTAATTACTCAATATTTTTTTGTGTTATTTTTCAAAGTTAAAGACAATAGGATGTCATCCGCAATATATACCAATTTCTTTGGCCTTGATTCGCCTTGATTTATTGAAATTATGAATTTTTGACAAAATTAGTTTTTTGCTGCTTAATAATGACTTTAAAGGCGGCGTATTTTATAAAATATCAATAAAAATAGCAATATACTTAGAATTAGAATATTTGCTTTCATATATGATGAGCCCCAAAAACTCATAAAATACCATACTTCAAAATAAGCGTTTTAGACTCTTGAATTCATCAAAATTAGATATAAAAAAACTCAATATATTTTTTTTAATTGTAAGGGTGTGCACTGTAATATAAATAAATCTATGATCCCTTTCTTTCCATTTAATGGGGATTTTGTGATAAGCAGAAAACCAACACTCTTTCATCTTCGCTAGGCAAGGGTTTTCGGTCCACTTCGCTCCCCATAAACCCTTGGCAAATTTCATTGCGAAAACTCGGTGACGAGCTCCGTTTTATGATTGGCTGCAGCTGCGAGTAGCTGATCCAATCGCAGTACTTGTAAATATAAACTTTAAAAGAAAACACATGTGTGATCTTTGGTAAATCATTCGGTGCTTTTAATAAATTGAGACACAAGTTCTAGAGTACAGTGCCTCGCCAACGATGGTCTAACCAGATCGCTTAAAAAAACCTATATATTTTACTGGGATTGAACATAGTTCTACAAACTTGTCAAGGCTCGCGTGATAGCATGGGAAGTAAACATGGCGAATGTAGACGTTGCCCATCCCGTTAGTATTTACGTACCTGCTTATGGTTATTGCTTTTAAAGGTTCAATGAGATTTATTTTATTTAATTTCTTTGGTCCACAATATTTACGACAACGATACCTGGTTTTATGACATGAAAGCTTTGATATAAATCGGCGACTTTTTCACTCCTGGTACAGGTCCTTACACAACACTATGAATGAAACATTCCGTGCTTTTCCTAGTTTATAACTTTATTCGTATTTAATAGCATCGTTAATTATGTCCTAATATTCGGTAGGCAACATGTTTTCAAGTTGTATTAATGCCGTAGTGTGTATATAACCCGTTGTTTAATTCGATTAAAATGTAAATATGCAAGGGGCGCAACTCAAGTTGCTCGCTAGATAGCGCCACCACATCACCGAGTTTTCGCAATGAAATCCGCCAAGGGGTTATGGGGAGCAAAGTGGACCGAAAACCCTTGGCTAACGAAGATGCAAATATTGTTCACCTCGTAAAATGAACTGTTAAATGAAGACATTTTTTTTGTATTTTAAGTGTGTATGAAGGAAGATGGCATTGCAGAACAATAAGCATACAAACTTAATCTGTTGTCGTTGATTTATTTTTTTTAATTACTGTAGTTAATTACGTCTCTTTACTACATTATTCAAAATGGTATTCATGTCTATAAAAATTACTACATAGAAATGGACAAATGGATCTAGTAGTCAATAATTTTATTAGTTGATATGAGATATTCATCTCAAATCATCTCATCTCAGTTTTGAAGATGCATTAATCAGGTTTTTCAAACATACCATTCATAAGACCTATTTGGTAACATGGTGCAATTCATATACAGTATGTATGTGTTGATGGAGCCGTGACAATTTCACAATGTCAAAACAAACACAGAAACAGTTTTTTTCTTTTGCCCAGCAAGACGATGAGGTCATCTTTCAAGCTGCTGTCAAGATGTAACTTTGAACTTATAAATATAAGAGCAAATTTGCATGAACCGAATATAGAAAATAACATCCGTAATTGCATTAACTTAGAAAAATTAATGCATAAACGAGCATAAGAACAAATAGCTTTTTGGTTATAAATTCAATTTATATTGAATATTGCATACTTTTTAAACTCAATATTTAAATTAAAATAAAAAGTTTGGTATTAACCTACAATTAGGAGATTTGCTACTCCTTGTTTTAAAAAAAGAAAGAAATAATTTAATTCTTGTTGTTCCGCGCTTTCTGAGTGGCTAAAATATTATTTTATAACGTATAAAGAACGTTGCCTGCGTCATAGTAATATTATAGAGTTAAAGACATGGAATCAAAACCTATACCATTGTAGCATGAAAATAATGTCTTATTTTAGCAACATAACACAAAAATTGAATGCTCTATCATTATGCACCATAAAACTATATTGCAGAAGGCCTCTCCCCTCTCTTTTGCATTACCCTCAATTATGAGTATCCACTCGGGCCTTATTTAACCATTACACTTCTCCAATCAAAAGTTCACCCACAGTTCGTACCCATTGTCTGCGCAAAAATACAATAACAATGCACGTGCAAAGGACAAAAGCACGCGCATTTCCCACGATGCCGTCTGTTTGTTAACGTTGCCCCCTGACCAAAGTCCCCCATCACTCCTAACAGGAACTGACCAGAATTATCGAGTTAACATGTGACCAAAGTCAGGACATCTGTTTATATCTTTTTCAACTGGGTTTTTACATCTTTTATATCTCTGTATATCATTTTCCAAGCTAGAAGATACATGGTCCGATGAAATACTGACATTGTCTTCGTTCGTGTCGTGTATTGTGAAGAACGCTGTGTCATTTACGCTGTAGTGATGGCGGAGTGTTCCATGTTTATAACATATGGCGCTGATTTTCCGACCTGCAGATACAACTTGGGTATACATTTCAATTTAAAGCAACACATTTCCTTGGTTGTTAAAAATTGTTTGATAGATTTGAACTTATGTCCCTCCACCAGTATATTGCTGAAAGAAGGTCAACAACAAAGTGTTCTCTCTTTGTATTATGAAGCGTATGATTTAATTATTATTTAAATAACGATTTTATTATTTAATGATACCAATATTAAATAAACTAGGGAAAAACAACCCACACTTAAATTCTATAATGCTACAACAATGTAATTATGATTCTGTATTCACACCCAGCCAGAAAATTCCAAATTTAAAAATCACACTGATATTGTCAAAAAGGTGGGATTGGAAAAAGCTGTTTTATTTTAACATAATGCAATTTATCAAACTTTCCATTTCATATGTTTATTCATGATAGTTTTTAAATATTTACGTCATTTATTAATGTGCCAGGAACATATTAATGCATGGATAAAGTGCGACAAAGAAAGATAACTCGTATTCTTGAATTGTATATGCCGATCTATTGTACCTATGTTGACGGTTTACAAAAACTTTTATGTGATACATGTAATATCAAAGATCCAAATTTTAACCATTTGCTGAAGTTGAAGAAATAGATGAAGCTGTTATAGAATGAGAATTTTGGGGAAAAAAAGAAAGAACGACGAATTTAAGTATAACGATTTTGAATCATTATCGGCAAGTAATGAAAACTAAACCCATGAAACTTGTTGCAATTAATGAAAGGCAAAAACATTCTTTTAAGAAGAAAATTAGACCTTTTATTTTATGTCTTGTTCTTCCATCGCCATTGTCACTTCCTCTGTTGATCTCAAACTAAAGATACTGATAATTTGACTTTTGAACGCATAATCTAATAAATGATTACAATTAAAGTTCTCAATCTTTCCATACCAGGCATGTAGCATCGGGGGGGGGGGGGGGGTGGGGGGGGGGGTGGAAGAGCAAGCCTCACTGGTTTTTTCTTACAGGAGATTAAAAAAAAATACAAATAGAAAATTGAATTTCATGGAGTTGCCCCCAACCCACTTTCTGGGAGATCTTAAAAATCGAAGGGAAAATAAGGAAATTAAAATTAATAAGCATAAATATCTCTCTCTCTCTCTCTCTCTCTCTCTCTCTCTCTCTCTCTCTCTCTCTCTCTCTCTTTCCCCACCCCCTCCACCGCAGACTAAGATTTTGATGATTTCTTAGTTTCTGGGGTTTTTTGGCGTGCTTTTTTTGATGGTTGGATGATTCTCCCCACCCCTTCTAAAATTATGCTGTTTGTTGCATTAAAAATCGTTATGTATGTAAAATAAATTATCTTACAGATAAAAACATTAAAAAGCGTAAACACTCATTGTGATTGTGAAATTTTAGGTAAATATTTTAAAATGGTCATAATGATATTTTAAGATACAAAAGAAATCAAAATGCGTTTTTAACATGATTATTTTGTAAGTCTGATAAATGATCGATTAAGTAAATTAATTTAAAAAAAACACACAATAGTTATATCTGCTTAAAAGCTCCATATCACTTTTCATTATCACAAACATTGGTGTCCATCTATTTAGTATTTGATTTCTTTTACGTTGCCTTTGTTATACTCACACACAAACAAATTGTCATTATTGCCCACACATAAACCAGTAGGATTCTCCAGATCACAGTTATCAATGTAACGGAAAAACTGTCCATTCTGATCAAGGATGTGGATAAAATGGTTCATATAATTTGATGTCAGGATACGATTCTGACTGTCTGTTGTGATACCCCAGGGTTTAAATGGTCCATTCTTGGTAACTGAGGGATGACCGGTGTACCTCCATCTGAGTTCCCTGTCCTGATTAACCACCACTACTGCACCAACCGCCCAGTCAGCTACACAGATGTCATGGTTTCTGTTCTCTGCGATGTGTTTAGTATTACTATTCCCTGAGTACAGAGGTTTACTTTCATCATCAAATTGAATGGTTTGTTTCTCTGAAGATCCCGTATAACGGACAACTTTGGATTGAGTTCTATCATCACTGTACATGGTAACCAGGAGATCACCAGTAGAGGTGACACACAGCTTATCAGGCTTCCATCCCTGTAATCTGATCAATTCTTCTATCTGTCCATTTTTCACTTTGTTCACCGTGTTTGCTAACAAGTCAGAGTAAAGTAGATTCCCATCGCTGTCCACAGCTAAACCATTTGGGCAATTTTTTGATTTTGTCTTTATTGTTTGGAGGAGAGAACCATTGATGTTGAAGCATTTGATATCATTGGTTTCTCCAAGTGTCCATATCTTTTCCTTACCTAGAAATGCAACATTGCGTAGTTTTGTGTACGTAGTCTGCACTGTGGCAACAAGCTCCGGTTCATTCAGTAGTTCTCTGACTGAAGTGTTTGGTTGATTTAGTGGCGAAACTTCTTTAGTGGCAGTAGATAATGGGGTGATCTCTCCAAACAAAGTATACAACTTGTTACGGTCTACAGACTTTGGAATGAATGTTGGCAGTGTAACCTGAGCCTTGTGTGGAAGCTTGCTGAACTCTCTGATCTTAGAGCTGTATTCAATGGTTGGAGATACTTCAGTGGATTTCTCGAGTTCTATTAAGATCAGAAATGTATCTTTTATGAGAGATTGTATCTGTTTGATTTCATCTAAGTGTTTCTGTAAAATATCTCTGTGCTTTACTTTTATCTCGCTGATTTCAGTTTTCATTTTGTTGATGATGGCGTCGATTTCTCTGTGCCATTGCTCTCCTTGTTTGGACATTGTTTTTGTAAGTTTCTCGTATCCTCCATCCAGGTTGGCAAGCTGATTTTCCAAGTCACGTGCAATTTCTTCATATTTAGGAGAAATACTGTTTTCTAATTCTTCTGTATCCTTCTTAACAATTTCTTTTTGTGTCTTGTAAGAATGCAAAACTTCTACAAATATATGGCCTCTATGATGTTCAGATGCAGTACAAGAAGAACAAATAAAACTGTTGCCACAACTCTTGCATTGCAATTTGCATTTTTTGTGTTCATGAGTTCTACATTTCGGATAGATCAATGTTGATCTTCGTTCTTGGAAAGGCACAATTGCATGTTTTTGATATCCATCTGAGATATGTTCTCCTATACAGGGCTTGCACAGGTTGACATGACAAACGTCACAGTAGCTGTGTACTATGGCGGTCTCACAAAGGTCACATCGGTGCACATCCTGTGCACTAGAACGAGGATCCATAATTGTTCTACAAAATATTTAAATATAAAAGACTTCAATTCTGTATAGACTATTAATTCTAATGTACACAATGATAAAACAAAGTTATATAATGTTATGTACCGGTATACTTTATGGCGTGTTAATAAATGCAGATGGTAACATGTTATTTGTGCATACACAAAAATGACATTAAAGCGGTTTATTAGGTACATTTTTTGTAGGTGGAATTTATAAGAAAACGGGTTTAATGAACGCTGGGAAATAAATTGATTGATATAAAAGAAGAAGAGGAAAGGAAATCACTTGTTATGATATCCAACTTCCCCAAAGCATCTGAAAATGGGAATGGAACTCTAATTGGCGAATACGTAGAAACATAGATACAATCACAGGAGTCGGCGATTTTATCAATTTGTTGTAAATAAATGAGAAACAAGCAAAATCCTACCAGTGAGCTTCGCGAGCGTAGAGAGCGAAGCGACAGGATGGCAACGAGTTTTCTAGAATTTCTTTATTTCATTATCCAACTGATATTGAATACCAGACATCAACTCCGTGGTGTTATTTCATCAATCCCTCGCATTGATTTCCCTAAAATTATCCTTTAAAATCATTTTAAATCCATTTCTGCACATCTCGATCTTAAACAGCGGCCATTGCCAATTTCGTGTGACGTCACACTCAGAGTCGAAAATATTTCATTCATAAAATTGAAAGATGCGTTATTTAGACAAAAATAATTAAGTGCATTGGTGCTTTCGTTTTAAAATAATCAAATAAACAGTAAGATAATTCAAAATTCTACCTTATACTATGTTAAATCCAACATTCTTGTTTGAAAAGTAAGGGAGGTAATCCAGTGCTTGCCTTTGCGGGGAATTCAAAAACAGATATGGAAATCGTTTTGATCGGATGATTTTAAGACACCTAAAATGTCACACAACTTTGGAAAGTCTCTCTAGTAAGTGAATTCCCTTTCTTTTTATCTCACAATAACATATCATGTTAAAACGCATGAGAAAAGAACCAATGTTGACAAGTCCAGTGAGTGTGACGTCACACGAAATTGGCAATGGCCGCTGTTTAAGATCGAGATGTGCAAAAATGGATTTAAAATGATTTTGAAGGATAATTTTAGGTAAATAAATGCAAGGAATTGATAAAATAACAATACGGAGTTGATGTCTGGTGTTCAATATCAGTTGGATAGCGAAATAAAGAAATTCTAGAAAACTCGTTGCCATCCTTTCGCTTCGCTCGCTACGCTCACGAAGCTCACTGGTAGGATTTTTGCCTGTTTCTCATTTATTTTCCAGAAATTGATAAAATCGCCGACTCCTGTGATACAATCAAGATAAATCGAAAGTAAATTTTTATATGTAATGTATGTTATGTTAAGCAAAATATCGAAAACTGCTCATGTTTTGGTGTGGTAAATTTAGAAATAAGGCTTTCTTACCGTATCCCTGTATCACATACTGGTATTTTCTAGAAAATGTTCTCACGAATATACGCCTTAAACATGGCTGACTGTTCCCGTGCAAAATGCGGTCAGTTGACAGCACAATGAACAATTTAGAGTTATTTCCCGTTAGTCATACAAACTATATTTTTCGAGTGTGGGCTTCTAAAAAATGTTGAAGAAAATAATGAATAATATAATGCTTCGGTTAGAACATATCATTAACAGCACAGATATGTTTCCTACTATTTTTTTTATCACATTGGGGTCTTATGTAAAAGCCAGTTGAGAGTTGGCCTTTGATACTATTAAGGATGAAGTCTATATACATTATAAGGAAAACACCAAACAGCCGCGAAGAAGACGAACAGACAGTAAACATGCAGATGCTGAAAAATGGTGATAGAAAAAAAATGCTTTGAACTGTAAGTCAAAATTCATTCTATATAATTTTTGAAACATATTAAAATGGAAAATTCTATCAATTAACTAAATACATGAAGAAATAAAGATTTGCAGAGAAATGTTGCTCGCAAAAAAATTTTCCATTAATCTCGGGTGAGTTGTTATAAATGATTAAAAGTATACAAATGACATTTCAAATACTTTTTAATGTAAAGACAATGCAACACAAATTAGGTTTTGTAGATCTAATCAATCTAGTATGTAAAATATGTTAAACAGTGGTGTGGGAAGCAAATTGAAAGTGGGGAACTACACTAATCATCAGAAATCTTGACAAGCAAAAAAAGAAGGTTACTCCCGAAAACATGAAATTCCTTCGCGGCTATGTTAAGGCTGTCCGAAGCTAAATATATATCGAAAAATGATACTATTCTAATTATAAAAAAAAATGCTTTAACCGAGTGAGTTTCTTTAAACTTTTATTACATAAGTTAACAGTGGCATCCAACACTATAATTGATGTATTTTTGTGACGTCATATATTTTTCTAAAGCACGTGACGGGTGTACTCTAACACGGTAAATAATCTATAAAAATCGCATCAGCACAAGTGAATAATGACATTAAATCAAAAATATTTTTATGAAAAATCCTTCGATAAGTAAAGTATTTTGCAGTTCTTGCTGGGGGTTCATATAAATATTTCGTTTATTTGAAATATTGTCAAAACATTTCGCACCACCATCGAAATTAGGCACATTCTTACCTTTTAGGCTCGATTTACACAAAATCGGGTCAATCGGTAGGTTTCCCCCAGCAAGATTCACAGTGGTACTTATTTTCTCTCCCGATTTCACGTAAAATAAACTAAGATTGTTTTTATCTTTCACTTGTGGCAAGCCGTTTTTTATATGCACATACATATCACCATTCATTAGATTACACATAGCAGGGGGAGTCTCAAAACCATTAGTTTTGAATAGTTATTTACCTATTACGAAGCTTTAAAACTGTTGATTTTTTTATACTCCATATCGGTGATATTGAATTTAGTATCACTAGTATTTACAACATTGTCTGTGTAAAGGAATGAAGCGGTTTTATTATGCACAATGAATATCACTTATTACGTTACGATACATTCCCTAAGAACGATCGAAAGGAATGCAGATCGTGACGTCAAAGTTAACTATGACGTCATATCTTATGAAGTACGGACAAGTGACTTTCTACATATCGCTGTGAAATTAATCGGGCAGCCTTAACATAGCCGCGTTATCCGTGGGGTGTGTGGGGGGGGGGGGCGGGGGTTGACTAAGTTTAGCTTTAACTAAAAAAAAATAACAGAAATCTTATCTACCAAAAAAAAAATTCCAAAAATCATGAAATTCCTAATCCGTGTGTGTATGTGTATGTGTGTGTGTGTGGGGGGGGGGGGGGCTAGTTAACTGTAATTCTTAGTATCACTCATAATATTTCCTTATATTCATTTCAATTCCTTATATTTTTCCGAAAATGTGGGGGCGTGGGCGGCAGCTGAAAATTATGTTTGCTGTAAGAAAAAGTGTGTGTGTGTGTGGGGGGGGGGGGGGGGGGGCTCTCCAAAGATCTCCAAAGATCGCCTCCTGTATATCTCGTGTGATAAAACTTTTTTGTTGTTTATAGTTACAGCTCTCTTTGAATATTTTTTAAAAATCTTTATCATTTAATAAACCCCTTAAAATCAAATTAAGATTTTGAGGATCAAACTTGCAATTTATTAGATATGAAATATGATAGTTATGGGTGGACTACCTTAAATTCATTCTAAGAGTGGGTGGTTATCAACAGCACGTTATCTATGTGATAGGAAAACAAGATATAGTATTATGTTGTTTATTCATTAAATGATGAAAATTCAGCCATTTATTTCGATTTTTAAAAATATTGTTGTCTAATAAAGTATTTATAATATTATGATATAATATTACAATAAAATGCTTTGTTTTTGGTGTCTTTGGTTTTTTTCGTCCTGGGAAATACTTCTGATTTTAACAAAGCAATGCAAGGGATTACTAGAAATTACATTTTTAAATTCTTAATTCGTGTCATTTATTCAATGCCAGACATGTGTTCAGGATATCTATACTACTATATTAAAATAATAGACTCGAATTTTTGGTCTTTAATACTGAAAAATCGGAGGAATACTGTCTTTTTTATATATTTTAAACATCATTGGTACTTGAAGATTACCAATTTGTTTTTATTTTTTCTCAGTAACGCTTCACTAATTAATAATCAACGAAAATTCTTCAAAGAATCCCGGACATCATCTGGATTTTTTGGATTTTACAATCTTGCGCTTGAGCAATACATTCACGCAAACGGGATCTTTAGTTTATGTTTCCACAATTTTATATTTGCATGAATAAACTCAGAGATGATAATACAAATACGGGTAAATTTTCATGGGAAATTTGCTATATATTCTGTTTAGGTATAATGTATTAATGATTTCTTATGAGAGAAAGTATAAAATAACAAATATTCATTTCAACTAAGAACATGTACTTACTTTTGTTATCGTGATAACAAAAAATATTTGATAACATGCAAAAAAATTTACATTATATTTCTAGGGTAAGTGAAGATAGAATATGTTTTATCGTAAAAATGAAGGATGTCCTTAGTTTTACGATAGAATGCGTTCCGTGTATTGTCTCTGTAGCAAAGAAAATACGTGTACGTTGATGAAAAAGTGTTGAATTCTTTCATTATATGGATTAAAATTGTAGATGAAAGGTATTAACACTCTCATAAAAGGTTATGATGAATTTGACTTGTTTTTTAAGGCAACTTTATTAATTTTCTCCAAAATCGTTCCGGAGCGATTTTGCAATTTTCTGCTATATACGGGTATATGGGAGGCATTCTAACTGGGGTGAGTGCCTTTCTCGAGACACAGTTAGATTATTCAAACTAAGGAAAGTGTAGTGAAATTAATAGAATTATTGTAGGATTATAGCTTTGTTATGTAAATGCCAATAATACGGTGTGTCGATGTACCTATTTCGTAAATGTCCGATAGGCAATGTCAACCCGTGCACGCACGGGCCAAAGTCTAGTAAGATAAACAATGATTGCATGTGATTGTTAACAAGGTATGTATACTACTGTCTACACCGAAACATATATGATTTAAAGAATGAAGAATGCAGTTATACCCCTTTTTCCAGTATATCCAAAGAAATACTGGTAATTCCCATCGTCCTAGAAAACATGAGTATTACTTGTTCCCCCCCCCCCCCCAATATGCTCCAGGGCCCATATGAAACACCCTTGTTACTATATACATGTAGAGTGATAGCATTGATTTAAGTGCTTTTAACAAATACTGTTCACATCGTAAAATGAACTGTAAATTAAAAATCATTTTTGGGGGGTATTTTAAGTGTGTATGAAGGACGATGGCATTGTAGAAAAATAAGCAAATAAGCATAATTTGTTGTTGTTGATTTCATTTTTTAATTACTGTAGTTAATTACGTCTTTTTACCACATTATTCAAAATGGTATTCATGTCTATTAAAATTACTACATAGAAATGGACAAATGAATTAATAATTTTGGTTGTGAATAATTTTTTTAGCTTATAAGAGATATTCATCTTAAATCATCTCATCTCAGTTTTGAAGATACATTAATTAGGTTTTTCAAACATACCATTCATAAGACCTATTTGGTAACATGGTGCAATGCATATACAGTATGTATGCATTGATGGAACCGTGACCATTTCACAATGTCAAAACAAATACAGAAACAGTCTTTTCTGTTGCCCAGCCAGACGATGAGGTCATCTTTCAAGCTGCTGTCAAGATGTAACTTTTAACTTACATATAAGAGCAATTTTGCATAAACTGAATATAGAAAATAACATCCGTAATTGTATTAGCTTAAAAAAAATAATACATAATCGAGTATAAGAAAAAATAGCTTTTTGGTTATAAATTCAATATATATTGAATATTGCATACGTTTTAAACTAAGTATTCAAATAAAAATAAAAAGGTTGGTATTAACATATAATTAGGAGATTTGCTAGTCCTTGTTCTCAAAAAAAAAGAGAAAACAAATGCAGGTATCTCCTCTCTTCTAACCCACACTAATTTGTTTCGGAGGTTTACATATATGAACACGATTTTCTGCAAATACACCTAACTTATAATACATTTAATTCACTAATATATCTCGATTCTCTGAAAGTTAAATCCTTGCAATACAAAATAAAATATAAAAAATATGCTTCTATTGTAAGCATTTAAACGCTTCATAAAACATGTTTGATGCCCATTATAATGTATCTGCAATTTACAAATAATTCTGTTTCCAAATGGTTTCCGCAGCGCTGAAACCAGATATTTTATCCAGTTGAAACTAGAAAAAAAAAACCACAATCAGTAATAAAGTGACACGTTCTTGAGATGCACCTGACTGCAATATTCAGAACTTGGCATGTTTAATGCAAATGGATTGCATGAGAGTTTTAAAAAATTAAAAAAAAACAAAAAACCCAAACTTTGTGATATCAATTAAAAAGAAATTTAATTCTGGTTGTAACGCGCTTTCTGATAGGCTAAAAACTTATTTTATATCGTATAAAGAATGTTGTCTACGCCATAGTACGACTAACGTCAAAAACGTATCAATACGCCTGACGTTACGTTTGAATTTTGTACAATTTTACGTCATTTTAAAGGTCAAATAACCGTTTTTATCTACAATGAAGAGTAAAATAAATTATAAGCAATGAATTCAATATTTATTAGTTTTATACGATATAAAATAATTGGAAACAGTTTACGCTTTCTTATAAACCGTGAAGCGGTTAATATAGCGTAAACTGCCCCAAACCATTTCATATCGTATAAAACAAATAAATATTGAATTCATTCCTTAAATAAACCAATCCATTGTCATTATTTCGGACAACTTGTGTCTGTCACTCCTAACAGGAATCGAGGATTGTCATGGCAACACGTACGTTACCTAATCATGAATTGATGAATTTCCTGATATCCCTACCAAATTAGTTTATCTCAACTCCATTAACATATATACATGTATGTGCCTACACTGTTGAATACAACATCACTTAAATATTAAGTCGTAAAGAAAACACAGTTCTCTTACTAAAATCTTTAAGCATTGATTTCCTTTACATTCGAGAATTATTGTTGAGAATACAATGTTCTTAGATACCTGGTATCCATTGGAGTTTCATCAATAAGGTTTTTTATGCAGAAAATGTTGAAACCAGAATCCATAATGAAACTTTATAAAACTATGGATTTGACATTTCTATCTATAAAATTTACTTTTCATAAAGAAGCATTTAAGTAATATGTGTAAACAAAGATAAAAAATCACATTTTCTGTATAAAAAAACCATTTTCTATATTTTGAATATTTTTTAGATAGAGTATTAGCGAGCTACTGAGAATACAAATTGCTATCAATTTTGATAATAATCATAAAATTCTCAATTTTCTCTCAAAAGGACGTAAACAATTGTGATTATGGAGTATGATCATTAGATAATGAAACGGAAACAAGATTTAAAGTCATGAAACGGAAAATTATATAAAAGTGCATTAAAACTGAATTACATAAGACGGAAGTGAAACAATTAATAAAACACATGTAAATAAGGAACAAATGAATTCAATTGAGAAAGATGCGCGGAAGAGGAAATAATTTTGTTTTTGTATATTGCATTGGAATCATTGTTAGTTAAATCAATGTATTACATAAAATTAATGAATTTTTCATAAATATATACAGTTACGATTCGCGCAACAATACTAGTATATGCACAGCAAAGTATTTCTGTACTTGTACATCGATGCAACTATTTTATGTGTGCATGTTTAACAATATTTGATTTTCTTTATATAGCCTTTGTAAAACTCACACACAAACAGATTGTCGTAATCGTCCACACATAAACCCCAAGGATCCATTAGATTACAATTATCGATAAAACGAAGAAATTCTCCATTCCCGTCTAGAATATGGATGCAATGGTTGCTTCTATCTACAATTAAGACACGATTTTGACTGTCTGCCGTGATACCAAAGGGTTTAAATGGAGATTTCTTGGTACGTGATGGATAACCAGCATATTTACACCTAAAATTCCCGGCCTTATCAACAATCACAACCGCACCGGCCTTACAGTCAGAGACACAGATGTCACCGTTTTTGTTTACGGTAATGTATTTGATTCCATTATTTCCCGAGTACAGAGGTTTACCTTCGTCATCAAATTGAATGGTTTGTTTTTCTGTAGATCCCGTGTAACGAACAACCTTGGATTGATCTTTTTCATTATTGTACATGGAAACTAGGAGGTCACTCAAAGAGGTGACACACAAGGTATTAGGCATCCACCCCTGTACTCTAATCAACTCCTCTGACTCTCCGTTCTTAATTATATTCACTGTTCGTCTTGTCCCTTCAGAAAACAGTAGATTCCCTTCTTTGTCTAAAGCCAAATCATTTGGCCATTTTCCAGATTTTGATTTGATTGTGTGAAGAAGAAAACTCTTAATATTAAAGCATTTGATATCATTTGTCTTTCCACACGTCGTCCAGATTCGTTCTTCATTGTGACATGCAACACTGCGCAGTTCTTCATACCCAGTCTGGATTATTTTCTTCAGTTCTGGTTTACCCAGTAATTCTCCACCTAAAGTATTTTCTGGTTTTGCTGACACAGCAGGTTCCTCTCTAGTTGTCCGTAGTGGTGTAATTTCACCAAAATAACTATAGATTTTTACGTGACTTATAAGTTTCGGAATGAATGTTGGCATTGAATACAGAAACCTTGTTGGCGACTTGCTAAACTCTGTGATTTTAGAGTTATACTCGATGGTAAAAGAAACGTCTGTGGATTCCTGAATTTCTCTTAAGGTCAGTAATGTTTGTTTCATCAAAGACTGTAACTGTTTGATTTCATCCAACTGTTTCTGTAAATCTTCTCGGTGTTTTACCTTTATATTGCTGATTTCATTTTCCATTCTTTCGACAACATAATCTATTTCTTTGTGCCATTCCTCTCCTTGTTTAGATATTGCCGTTGTAACTTTCTCATATTCTCCATCCAGGTTTGTAAGCTGATTCATCAAATCAAGTGCATATTCGTCATATACAGGAGAAATGTGGATTTCTAATTCTTCTGCATCCTTTTTAATGACGTCTTTCATCATCTTGTAAGCCTTTTTAACATCTACAAACCTATGTCCAATGTGTAGTTCTGATGCAGTACAAGATAGACAAACAAAACTGTCGCCACAATCCTTGCACTGCAATTCGCATTTTCTTTGTGAATGTTCTTTACATTTCGGATAAATCAAGGTGGATTTTCTTTCACGGAAAGGAACAATTGTATGTTTGTCATATCCATCTAAGATGTGTTTTCCTATACATGATGTACAGAGGTTGACATCGCAAATGTCACAGTAGCTGTGTACTACGGCGGTCTCACAAAGGTCACAACGGTAAACATCCTGTGCATTATAACAAGAGTCCATATTTGTTATAGAAACGAATCACAAAACCTACATTTTGTTGGGTTTTTTCTTATTATGATAAAATAAATAATAGGTGCTTTGTATCAAACGCACATTATACTTGTAATGCAGAGAATGCAATTACAATACGTTTTAGGAAACGGTACTTAGCCAAAAAATTCCATGCATTACACGCCATTTCCCTGTCATTTTTATTGCCTTGATTAATATTTTCGTGATCGTAATCAAAGGGAATTTTTTGAGGTTATATTGAATCATAAAGTAATTAAATTATATTTGCCATCAATTTCCTCTTTGTAACATTCGCAACAAACATATGTTTCCCAAGAACGTTTTGCGTTTCCAAGGTTAATATTAAAATTGATTTATATTTATATCTGGGATTAATATTATGATATTAACCAAAGATTTTTCCAACAGCTTCCTGTCAAATATCAATTAAGGCAAGCTAACATCTCAGCCGAGATAAGAGAATAGAGATACCTTTCCTCGTCTATAAACTTTTCAGTTACAGGCTGCTTAAGAAGTCTCTCAAAAAGACAATAACAATTGTAGTAAGCAACCAGATAAAAAAATCAGAAAACTAAAAACGTAACGTTGCGAGCTTTGCCTCTTTAATGTATTAGATAACGTCTTATTCGACTTTGACATAAGTAAGTGAACTTTAAAACAAAAATTCAGTAGGCAACAATGCCTAAAACCACAAGTGGATATTTTTAAAACAGCCAAAACCTGACAAGATGGATATCTAATGAATTTAAAGTTACATTTTTATTTTAATATTGTAATGCAAATCTTACTAGGGAGTGAACAAATCCAATTAGTAAGTTATTTTTAAGTTATATATTATCCAAAGCCGCGCCGAAGGTAAACCATCTAGTAACATAACCAATTGGGTATCACTGTTAATAGTTTTCTTCTCTAGCATTCACTGCACAGCGGTTAAAACTTTCAAGTTGACATATGCATTTATTTTATTTTATAAACATTTAATCATAAACGGATATTGATCCTCGAGATAAGTTTGATAATTATCAAAAATCTATAAAGTTCTCATCAACACAGTTTTAAAGAAATCTATTATATGGGACAGCAACAATGTAAATTTACTTAAAGTTCCCTGACATACCAATACATTATTCGATGGATAAATAAATATATATTTTTGAAAAAATTATTAAAAAAAGACCAATACATGTATCGGCTTTCATTTATTTTGTATGAATTTATATGAACAACGTTGCAGTTTTACAAAATTGTTTTTTCCCAAAATTGGTCCTTCGCTTTAATTTTACTGTTTATAAAAGTAGGTGATCTGATATAGTTTGGTTTTAGGCAAAAGCAGATCAAGAATCGCCTAGTCCGAAAATTTGATTTTGTGAATACAATTATGATTTCAAATGAATTGTATTAAAAAGACCCAAAACGTATAACATGAATTTAAAATTTATATTTACCTTAGTGTAATGATTTTTGTTTTGCGAAAAAATGAGCAACAAAGTGTTATAAATGTTGAATTTACCAGGTGGCCGTAAATACAAAAATATAGCAACATGCTGCAAAACATCCAAACGCCTAATCATTTACACAATTTTCAAATTATTATGTGGTTTCGGGGTCTTCTTCCCACGAATTTAGTGCAAGTGTCGTCGTACAATACAATGGCTAAAAAATGGATACAAGACCCAAATATAAAGAAAAATGCATGTTTTCGGGAAAGATAAAAATCCGCTGAGTCGGCGATACAACTGAAGACATGTAGAGAACACTACTTTAAAGGTCTTATTCATAACGGGTCTTTGAATGGCTCATTGGACTAGTTTGTATAGAAGTGTTTTAGATTCGAAATAAACCGGTATTTTTTTTTCTAATCTTATGTTTATGTAACACTCAGAATATTGTGTTGAGGTTCTTTATTTTCACTTTCAGCAAGCATGCATAAATGTTGACAGATCCTAAAAATTAAAATTAAAATCTGCACTTGTATATCATAATTATACATATACTCCCAATATTTTTGATTACTCATTTATCTATAGTATTACCGGTTTTCTTTGTCTAATACATGTAAGTACAGGTTTATCTTTTCTCATTCAAAAACAATATCTCAATATTAAATAGATAATAAAACTTGTTTATACACATACACTATCACTGCAATTAGCAAAGAAATTAACAAATACATACCTAAGCAAGGACACACTGTGAATGTTAGATTAATTTCTTTACACCGAGGTTACATCTTCTCCCTTGTCTTTCTCTTGGACAATGAAAGTGAGCTGGGCAAGAATTATTCAGAATGCTATTCTTTCTAACATCACAAAATAATTAACCATAAACCTAAATGTATTTTCTATAATAAAGATAATATGTTACTATAAAGATAAATCCGACTTAGACTAGTGGTATGAGTCACATGCTTACACACCAAAGGCACCCGGTTCAATCCCCGAAAACCACTGATAATTTTCTTTTTATGTTAACATTCAATAAATAAGAAAGTAAAATGATTATTTAAATTCCACCCTCTTACATTTTTTTCACATTAGTTTTTGGAAGTGAAATATTTAATGCCATTTTCAGACGCAATATTCAAAACATACTATGATTTATACTAGTAATTAACGTTACACACGTTTCCGCGTTCTCTGAGCATAGCGACAGATGTTGTGTTGAATAATTAATCTAGTCTCATTTTTGAAGGAGTAACATTTATTAATGTATATTTAAAATTCATTCTTCTGAAATATGTTGTTTACTAACTATTAATATATCTTTGGTTTTATCTAAAAATATTATTCTGCCATACAAATTCTGATTGTGCAAAAACTGCTTATAATACAAACTTTTTTAATATAACATGTTGCAGATGATCATTTCATATATACCAGTTCAAGAAGGTCTAATCAATTGCAAATGTTCAAGTGATTGAATTTCGTTCGAGACTGTAGCACCATTCCGATTGAGTTAACTCAATTGTTTAGAGTCGATGGTTCCTACAAACGTGCTAACTTTCTTGCACATTTTCTTGTAATTATCGTCCTTATCCTTTCCTTGTCTAAATCAAAGAGCATATCGTAAATCAATCATGTGTCATCATAATATAGAACCTTGTTGTTACAATAAAGGTCTTATAATCATTTGTTCAGTATGTTAATACATACCGAACAAGTGTTTTATAAGACAATAATTTGTCACAGCTTGAATATCTAGTTAAGATATTTGATTTTCTTTACTTTGCCTTTATAATACTCGCACACAAACAGATTGTCATTATTGCCCACACATAAACCATAAGGATACTCCAGACCACAGTTATCAATGTAACGGAGAAACTGTCCATTATGATCCAGAATGTGGATACAATGGTTCTCAGTGTCTGCTGTTAGTACGCGACTCTGACTGTCTGTTGAGATACCACAAGGTTTAAATGCTTCCTTCTTTGTAACTGAGGGATGACCGGTGTATCTCCATCTGAGTCTCCCGCCTTGATTAACCACCACTACAGCACCAGCCCCATAGTCAGCTACACAGATGTCATGGTTTCTGTTCTCAGTTATGTTTTTGATCTTGGTATTCCCGGAGTACAGAGGTTTACCTTCATCATCAAACTGAATTGTTTGTTTCTCAGTGGATCCCGAGTAACGGACAACTTTGGATTGAGTTAAATTATCACTGCACATGGTAACTAGCAAATATTCAGAAAAGGTAACAAACACCTTACACGGCCCCCATCCATGCAATCTGATCAACTCTTCTGTCTTTCCATTCCTTACTTTATTCACTGTCCCTGCTATCCGATTGGAGTACAAAAGATCCCCTTCACTGTCTACAAATATATCATTGGGCCATTTTCCTGATATTGTCTGGATTCTCTGGAAGAGTGATCCATCAACGCTGAAGCATTTGATTTCATTGGTATCTCCACATGTCCATATTCTATCTTCTTTGTGACAGCAAACAATGCGTAGTGTTCTATACCCAGTCTGTATAGAGGAAATAAGCTCTGGTTCATCCAGTAGTTCTTTTCCAGAGGAACTTGGTTGGTCTTGTGACAATACATCCTCTTCAGTAGCGGTAGATAATGGAGTGACCTGTTCAAACAAATTATACAGCTTCTCACGATCTATTGGTTTTGGAATGAATGTTGGCAGTGATACCTGAATCTTGGGTGGAAGCTTGCTAAACTCTCTGATTTTAGAGCTGTATTCAATTGTTGGAGATACTTCGTTGGAATATTTCATTTCCTTTAAGGCCTGTAGTGTTTGTTTTATGAGAGACTGTTTTTGTTTAATTTCATCTAAATGCTTGTGTAAAATATCTCTATGTTTTACTTTAATCTCGCTGATTTCAGTTTTCATTTTGTTAATGATGGCGTCGATTTCTCTGTGCCATTGCTCTCCTTGTTTTGACATTGTTGTTGTTAGTTTCTCATATCCTCCATCTAGGTTTGCAAGCTGATTTTCGAAGTCACGTGCAATTTCCTCATATGTAGGGAATATAAGGATTTCTAATTCTTTTGTATCTTTTCCCATAATTTCTTTCTTTATTTTGTAAACTTCTGAAACTTCCAGGAATGTATGCCCTTTGTGCTGCTTAGATGCAGTGCAAGAAGAACAAATAAATATTTCATCGCAATCTGCGCACTGAAATTCACAATTTTTCTGTTGATGTTTTTCACATTTCGGATAAATGAAGGTTGATCTTCGTTCCTGAAAAGGGACTATTTTATGGTTATCATATCCATCTGAGATGTGTTTGCCTATACATGGTATGCACAGGTTGGCATGACAAAAGTCACAGTAGCTGTGTACTATGGCGGTCTCACAAAGGTCACATCGGGGCACATCTTGGGCACTGTTCTGATGATCCATTATAGTGTTTCTACAAATGAGTATAAACAAATGTATTAAATCTGTTTGGTCTTATAGATAGAAGTATGCACTAAAGTCTTCTCGATACATCATTCAGATTTTATAAATCATTGACTGGAAGTGGTTGGGTGGGATGAATAATAAAATGTGTCCACTGAGAAATAACCGTATAGAAAGTAAAGCGCTGATACTAAAATCATCCCCTTCACATGAAAATTTAAGTTTCATTCTACTGATTCCCCTCTACGGATTGACGTCGATCTGGAGGCGATTGCAAATTAAAACAACGAACGTGGGGAAAAACACAGAAAAAAGGAAAAATTCCTTATAGATCACTCTTCTTTATGTTTTTTATCTCTCCTTTAATGCCTCTATTAAATGCACTTTTTCAGTAACTGAAAATAAAAATCTCATGATTGATAAGTTTGTCGTTTGGGGCCTTATAGTATTATACATTGATAATTTTTTGCATTTTCCACCTAACTATTGACGTGAGGGTGCATATTATACATGTATTTGTACTAAAATTCGAAACCCGAAACATTAATGTGAATCAATTCCACCACAATTATATTGAAAACATCTTAAGTTAAGTCTTTTTGATTTTATCTCTCTACGCTACGTTCACTCATATACATTACTGACATGCACACTGACCTGTTAATCTATCTGGTAGGTCGGGTCTTTGGAGAAATCGGGGTCCTCTTCCTCCTCCTTATCAACATCATACCCTGAAGTAAAGCATTTTAAACAGCTGATAAAATATCCTTTCCATCATAGAGAAATGATCAAATATTTCAAATTAACATCTTTATCCATGTTTCCTTCAAATGAAATCTCCGATTTCCATTGCTTTAGTGCAAAAGGAAGAGTTTTGATCAATCACACAAGCAAATCCACTTACTGGTTTTACTTGATATATTTCCGTACCAGTCAGCTGCAAACCCTTCAAGTAAGAGTGTGTGTATATATATATATATATATATATATATATATATATATATATATATATATATATATATATATATATATATATATATATATATATATATATATATATATACACAGTAAATATATATACAGTATATATACGATTATAATGAATTGACGCTTACAGCGAAGTGAATTCCATTCCCCAAGTCTCTATTTCATGTTGTAAACTTGACGGATATAACGAATTACACTTATAACGAAGTTAAATTGGCCGTCCCTGGGACTTCGTTATAAGCGTGTTTTACTGTATATATATTTGACCCCCTTTTTACCACCAAATAGTCATTATCAGTAAACTGAGTATAAGCATCATGCAACTTGGCTGCCGTACTGTCAATAAGACTTGATCTTTTTCCATAACAGCCAGTTAAAAAATCTTTAAGTAAAAGTATATTTGTCACTTTCACCTTATCAATGCTTTCTAACAGTATACAGAGTATAATCACCATTGAACTTGGCCGCCATACTGTCAATCA
Source organism: Magallana gigas (assembly GCF_902806645.1). NCBI lineage: Eukaryota > Metazoa > Mollusca > Bivalvia > Ostreida > Ostreidae > Magallana > Magallana gigas. The sequence goes on from NW_022994921.1 coordinate 88,529, forward strand.
AATCGGACAGAGTCTGCCCCCTCAGCTGAATTTCTTCCTCCTCATCAGCATCTTCATCTTCCTAGTCGTCTTCCTCTTCATCCTCATCTTCCTTGCCAGCCTTACACATGTTTGCCTCTATCTGGTTGGACAGTTCGTTGATGAGCAGTTTATAGATCTTGACCAGAACTAGAATGGTGGTCCATTGAACTGGGCCTGAAAGAAAATATGAAACCGAGTAAAAGATTTTTTTTTTCTATATAGAAAAGATGACACTAGTATTTTGAACAACCCCCCCCCCCTTTAATCTTATAATTTTGACATTTTTATATTGCCTTTATTCAAAATGTGTTAAATTTGCATCCTGTGCCTGTTTTAGAAAGCAAGAAAGATCAGATTTAAAAGAAGCAGCTTTTTTAAATCTGATCTTTCTTTCATTTAAGTATATTGATAAGCAATGCAGAAATTGATCAAGAATATTCATTTCATTACACAAATTGTTTAATCCAACCATTTTATTTTGATTTCTTTTGATGCAATGAAAGCTTGATCTACCTGCAAAAATAATGTAATGCACACTGACAAAATTAATTGATTTTTAATTCATAAAAGTTTAAATCTAATACAATGAAGAGAAAGAGGGAGTCTCTGGCACCCACGAAAAAAAAGAAAAATATGGCACGAAATGCAGAGAAAAAGAGAGAGAAAGAAAATAATCTTGACAATTACTGAATTTGTGATTGATAATCTGGACCAACATACAGTTAAGAGTATGGGTAACGTTTCTAGACACAAGGACAAGACATCTGAGGAGAATTGTGATGCGATGGAGAGTAGGCGGTCCAGTATGTTGGGTAGGAATGGAATCAGGTACTGAGTGGTGTTGGCAGACTTCAGATGCTAACAGTAGCTGTACAATGCCCGGATGGCGGAGATTCGGATTCGGGGCCACCCCTCATACCTCCAAATACATCTAATTGAGTTAAATCGCAGTGTTTTGCATTCTACATTTTAAAACTGCAGAGTTGTAACCAATAATCAATCCTCTATTGTTTTCATACAGTGCCCTGGGTGATAAAACAAGATGTATAGGACGCTCTCATTATTCAACATTGCTGCACTGACCGGTTGAGGAGCTCTGGGGATGTAAAGGTCACCTCTGTGTACAAAATGGCCGTCCATAAACTTCTTCCAACCAAGAACGGTGAAACTTTGGAAAAAAAGTCATCGCTATAAAAACAGTTAAGAAAAATATGGGCGAGAGCAAAAAATGATAATACCCCATACAAGTATACCATCTGCATTAATAAATCCCTTTACATGTATTAATGCTTATAACAAAACTAACTTTTTTCCATGTACATCCCTTATTTCATCAAATCGTAAAAATTTAAAATCATGATTTTGTTGCAATTTCACAAGTTTACAACTCTCAGGAAAAAAAAGAAACACAATTTCAAAATCTGTGTAATAAATGTTTCACACAAATTTACACTTTAATGGGAACATACACTATCCTACGTACATACACAAAATATGGCAGAATGTACATACAATATGTATATTTACATATGCTAAACAACTTTTTGTCGCTCTTTTTTGAAATCAGATACAGGTATAACAAATGAATCATTGAGAGGATGTCAACTAACTTCAGAAATTCATCTTGGCCAGCACCACGTGCTGTAGGAAGCCGGTGATTGGACTTTTCCGGACTGGATGGACTCTGTGACCAGGGCCGTCACAATCCCCATAGCAAGCATGCAGGACTCATGGACTTTCCACCTGAAGGGTATCAAAAGGCCTTTCTGTGTTTTGTAAACATCCGAGACTTCTACAAATATATGTCCTTTATGCTGTTCAGATGCAGTACAATAAGAACAAATAAAACTGTTGGCACAATCCTTGCATTGCAATTTACAATTTATTTGTTCATGAGTTTTACATTTCGGATAGATCAAGGTTGATCTTTGTTCTTGGAAAGACACAATTGCATGTTTTTGATACCCATCTGAGATGTGTTTGCCTATACATGGTATGCATACGTTGACATGACAGAAGTCACAGTAGCTGTGTACTATGGCGGTCTCACAAAGGTCACATCGGTGTACATCATGGGCACTAGAACGAGGATCTATAATAGTTCTACAATTAAAAAACTTCTTTATGATAATGTTCCCTAAAATGACATCCGAATGTTATATTACTAGTGGATAAAGTCTGCTGCAGTCCAACCACCTACAGAACAATTCTTACTTTGTCTACTTAAGGAGAGGTCCACCTCTTAAGAACCAGTGAAACTATGCACTGAATGTCTCAATGCTTGAGAAAGGAAATGTGTTGTTTGTAGATGTCAAACATTTAAAATCGACGATCGAGAAATAACGATAGATAAAAAGTTTGATATAAAAGGAGTGGAGATAAGATACACAAATAGACTATCCCACCTTCACATACATCTGAATGGAAATACAATGCCGCCACTGTACCGCTTCTTATAACGCCTACTTAATGGGTACGTGCATAAAGTTTGAAACAAATGTTGATTTTTCAATGCTATGTATAATTATGTTGTTAAAATTGCAGTTAAATCAAAACATAAAAAAACTGCTGATGTGTTAATTGATGTGGTAGATATATAAAATTTTAAAGGTTTCATACCATATAACAGTATCCTATATAAGTTTTTTTTCTATTTAAAATACAAATTTACTTCGTTAAATGGCTGCTCTCTCTCAAAATGCGTTCAGCTGACAGCATATTGAAATTGTAGAGTAACATCCCGTGTCATACATCTGTGACCTTTATACTTTTTCGATTGTCAGCTTTGGAAACTAATGATATAAAATAATTGTTTATATAATTATGCCTTTTAAACACATTTTTCAGCACGGGGGTGTTTTCTTTTTATTTGTATATCACATTATTGAAGTTAACGTAAATGTATATATATATATATATATATAGCTCATGTACGTTAAGTATTTATTATTTTGTGATAAGTTCAAAAGTCACGAAGTTTACGGCAACACGTTGTGGTTTCATTGCAATTACTTTATTCTTGTGGGAGAAATCAACCGACAAAAATAGAAAATATTATTGCAAGATAGATATTGTTTATCTTCAGCAATTGATTGATACAATATTTTTTATGTCAAAATATTTATAGGGTTTAAAGAGCCCGTCTAGTTTTTTCCCTAAATTATGAAGAATTCAAAGTAGATTATTCGTCGTTATTGTTGGCTAACAGTACGTACCTCAGAATAGACATTACATCCACTTAGTAATTTCTGCTCTTTTTTCTTAGGAAAACCGATTGAAACTTATAGCTCTATAGAACCTGACGGGGGCGAAATCTACACGATCCAGTATTAACAAGTTTATCGATCGATCGACTCTGCAGCAACCTAAAAAAACCAGGGACTGCACGAAATAAAGTCAGACTCGAAGTTCTAAAAATAAAAACGTTGATTATTCATTCTATCTAACATTAACAATTTAGTTGTTTTAACTTACTTTTTTTATTATTTATTTAATTATGCATTTTAAATATATAAATAACATTAAAATGCTTTATTCGATTATTCCTAATTAGAAAGGTATATGTGGCGTAAAAATCCGAATACATATGTTATGCATTTTAATGCAATGATCGCTAACTTCATACCCGCATGAAACACCAAAGAAATGCTTTTATTAATATTGTTTAAATCATGATATGTGGACAGGAACATAGGATAATAATCTTATTAAGTGATGAATGATCAGCCATTGATTTCGACTCGTCAAAAGTTATATTGCCCAATATTGTAGTTATGAAGACTTAATAAAAGTAATGAATGACTTGATCATTATGTTTTTTATCCTTATGTAGACTTAGTTAAAGATGATGTTTAGTCAAAAAATTATACTAAATTGATTTGGATACAGATTCATGTTCATGTTCAATTTCAACACGTCATCAAATATAATGAAGTCATCTAAAAAGATTGACAAATGGAATGTTATAAAACAAGTCATGAATATTTTGTAACATAATATGGTATTTTTAAGACCAAATGACAGCAAAATTGTACTTCAACAAGTTTTACTACTGTTTGTTGTACGAGGGTTGTCCCAAAATAGCGTAGACAAGTGGCGTTATTCAGTTAATCGAAGACAAAGGAAGATGAAATTTGTGCCACAAAGGTTCAAGATATTTGCATTCAAATAATGTTTTAAAATCAAATATTGTTTTAGATTAAATTAGTGAAATGAAAGCATGTTAGATCAGAAATTCGACATGCAGCGCAATGTCAAAAACAAAAAGTTAAAATCAACATAATGAAATGAAAATTGCGAGGAAAAGTACTTTATGAATGAAAAAATTAAAATAAAACATACAGTAATATTTGATAATAATTGTATTCGTTACTCAGAAAATGTTTTGGCTATAACAACTCTTTTAAATATTATATAGCGCGTTTTGTGACAAGTTGAAAAGTTAACTCGTAATAAAATGACGATGTCAGCGTTTAAGGCGGCGCAGCAGTAACTGATACAATTTTGTAAAGACCATGAAATAATTCCTAAGCGGCTTTGGAAGTAAATGAAATTAACAAAATCGATTAGAAATGTGTTTTGTGAATACGTAGTTAAAATACATTGAAAATATTTGAACAAGTATGATGACAATAAGTAAAAAAAAAGAAACCCCGAACGATATCAATGGACGTCAAAATGCAGAACGACACATTTCGGTAAGACGGATGTTAGACAACAAGTAATACAGGACAAGTTTGGAGCCGACAGATCGTTTGTACTTAGAAAATATTAAAAAAACAAAACAAAACAAGAAATATATATTGAATGTGCACGCATATACATGTTCAAAGATGATATTTTTTCAAAGACATTTTCGGAAATAAAACTTAAATGTTATCGTAAAACGATGTAAAGGGTTTAGCAACGACGTAAAACTGGAAATTTTCGACGTCGCACATTGCGCCGCCTGACAAAACTTGTTGTTAATAATTGTTTATTTTCTCGAGAAATAAAAAAAGTACAGATTTGAATTTTTCAGTATTGTTTGCCAAAGGGTCATTGAAGAAAACATAGAAGTCTAATGAAATTGCAGTGAACAAATTATAAATTATGTGTCCTGTCTACATTATTCTGGGACAACCCTCGTATTTTAGGGAACTTCCGTGTCTTGAGCTGCTACAGTTAATTAATCTATAAATGACTGGATACACTGGATGGCTAGTAGATGCTGGCTTGCGTATTAATGTCATCAGCAAAAAGGAAAAGTTGGTAAGGATAGTTATTCATCATGTGTATATTGTAGCTGGCTAACTTATCGTGTTAAGATTAGCATGTTGATTTTGTTTGATGTGTGAATTTGTCCAATGCTTTTTTTTGAATGCAATAAATTTCGAGTTTTTTGTTTAGACGGGTCAACTAACTTTTTTTTTAACCAAGTCTGAAGAGAAAAATTTGACTGTGGAGTAGGCTAAATTAGAGGCTTTAGATAGTAAGTTTATTATTAATGAATTGTCTTCCGTGATTCTTTATAGCATAAAAACGAACAATCATATGAAAGGATTCTTAAAATTATCAAAACAAAATGATTCCACAAAACATATCCTAGGATCTTAACAACACAATACATTTCACGTTTTAACCCCGATACAGGTTTATATATAAAATTCGTGGCATTTTTTTTTTAATAATAAAAATGTGCAGCACCGTGCATTGTCCGGTAACTGCTATAGTGCTGGCATGAAATTTGGAAATTTAACACAAGTAGTATACTTGTGTGTTATAATTGTAGGATAACAATAAGTCCTGTTTTAGAGTTAAAGGCAGGGAATCAAAGCCTATCCCACTTTAGGATGAAAATAATGCCTTATTTTGGCAACATAATACGAAAATTGAATGCTCTACCATTATGCACCATAAAACTCTATTGCAGAAGGCCTCTCCCATCTCTTTTGCAGTACCCTCATTTATGATTCAATTATCCACTGGGGCCTAATTTAACCATTACACTTCTCCGATCAAAAGTTCACCCACAGTTCGTACCTATTGTCTGCACAAAAATACAATAACAATGCATGTACAAAAGGACAAAAGCACGCGCATTTCCCACGATGCCGTCTGTTTGTAAACGTTGCCCCCTGACCAAAGTCACCCATCACTCCTTACAGGAACTGACCAGAATCACCGAGTTAACATGTTACCAAAGTCAGGACATCTGTTCATATCCCTTTCAACTAGGTATTTACATCTTCTTTATCTCTGTGTATCATTTTCCTAGCTATAAGATACATGGTCCGATGAAATACTGACATTGTCTTCGTTCGTGTCGTGTATTGTGCATCTTCGCTAGCCAAGGGTTTTCGGTCCACTTTGCTCCCCATAAACCCTTTACCGGATTTCATTACGAAAACTCGGTGATGTGGTGGCGCTATCTAGCGAGCAACTTGAGTTGCGCCCCTTGCATATTTACATTTTAATCGAATTAAACAACGGGTTTTATATACACTACGGCATTAATACAACTTGAAAACATGTTGACTAACGAATATCGGAACATAATTAACGATGCTATTAAATACGAATTAAGTTATAACCATGGGAAAGCACGGAATGTTTTATTCATAGTGTTTTGTAAGGATCTGTACCGGGAGTGAAAAAGTCGCCGTTTTATATGAAAGCTTTCATGCCATAAAACCAGGTATCGTTGTCGTGAATAATGCCAACCAAACAAATAAAATAAAACAGAGCTCATTGAACCTTTAAAAGCAATAACCATAAGCAGGAACGAATATACTAACAGGATAGGCAACTTCTACATTCGCCATGTTTACTTCCCATGCATTCACGCGAGCCTTGACAAGTTTGCAGAACTATGTATAATCCCAGTAAAATATATAGGTTTTTAAAGCGATCTGGTTAGAAAATCGTTGGGGAGGCACTGTACTCGAGAACTTGTGCTTAAACTTGTTAAAAGCACCGAATGTTTCCCCAAAGATAACACATGTGTTTTCTTTTAAAGTTTTTATTTACAAGCACTGCGATTGGATCAGCTACTCCCAGCTGCAGCCAATCATAAAATGGAGCTTGTCACCGAGTTTTCGTAATGAAATCCGCCAAGGGTTTATGGGGAGCAAAGTGGACCGAAAACCCTTGACTGGCGAAGATGTGTATTGTGAAGAACGCTGTGTCATTTACGCTGTAGTGATGGCGGAATGTTCCATGTTTATAACATATGGCGCTGATCTTCAGACCTGCAGAAACTACTTGGGTATTCATTTCATTGCTGGTTTGAATTTAAAGCAACAAATGTCCTTGGTTGTTACAAACTGTGATAGATTTGTTTATTGCTTAGTATATTGCTGAAAAAAGGTCAACAACAAAGTGTTCTCTCTTTATATTATGTAGCGGATGTATTAAATTAATATGTTTTACGGTGCTACCGTTCTGGCGAGCGCAGCAAGAATTACACACACCTTGCATCATTGTCAACTTATAGTTTTATTTAGGTATCAACGAACGTCAAAGAATTTTTGAGAGAGTATTGCTCTACAAGAAGTATGCCAAAGGTACTAATTTTAATGGTTATGATACATACAGCGCAACCCCCTACAGAGAGAGAGAGAGAGAGAGAGAGAGAGAGAGAGAGAGAGAGAGAGAGAGAGAGAGAGAGAGAGAGAGAGAGAGAGAGAGAGAGAGGTTCCTGTTTGTTGGTGTCTAATTTCCCACTTTTAAATTTGATGGTCTGACTATATGCAATATCTACATAATTGTTTTAACTGTTTATCTTATTTTTTCATTTTAATCCTTTTTATTTATTTCAAAATGTCCTATTGTTTATTTCCTCCCTACTCATATACAGTACTTACCTGCCTACTGTACATGCATGCACAATTAGCTTAAAATGGATCGATATGACAGTAAAGTATGGCTCTTGCTAGTATATATACATACAATCTCTATATTAAAAAAAAATAAAAACAAATCATATGTCAATGAGGTAGGTATCGCAGTCTATACTGAAAAAGCCAGTACACTCATTACAGATGTTTGATCCACCTCTAAATTTTTCGCAGGAAATATAGCGCGAGTGCACTGTGACGTCATCCATGACTTTGTTCGTCTTTGTTTTCGTTTCTCGACTCAATACGGAGGTATGGAAGCATGTAACAAATCTTTTGAGTCTCGCCAAAGCATATGCGGTATTCAAAACGTGTCTTCAAACTTTAAGTCACAGAAAATTACGAGTTAAAAGTCGGCCATTTTTGGCATAGCACCACGGGTGAAAACATTAGAGAGCATTATGGGACGTAGACAAAAAAAGTTTTATGAACTGTAGGTTTAGTTTGTTCTTTTTCCCGCGCACACTGGTTCTTAGAGCTCGCTTCGCTCGCTATATATTATTTAAATGACGATTTCAATATTTTATGATACCAATATCAAATACACAAGGGATAAACAACCCACGCTTAAATTCTATTGCCACACCAAAGTAATTATGCGAACAACAATGTAATGTCGGAAGTAAAAATGTAATTGACTTTTTCAACATATTCATGTAGAACCAGATCCAGTTAACGTTAACTTTTCTTCAACTTTTTTTGGGCGTTCTGGTAACAAAAATATCTTTTTGATTGTGATCTTAAAACAATTTTCGATTGGAGAAGAACATACGATACATATACACACAATGCCACATAATTATATATAAATATGTATACATTTGTACATTTATAACAATTTTTAAAATTAAGCACAAACTTAAAATTTAGTTGTGGATCGCAAAATATTTTTGGTAATAAGTATGAATATATATTTGTAGAACATACATGTTGAATGTAATCAAAATATTAAGCAGTTATGCGGTAGGACTAGCATCACCATTTACAGTCATTTTTTACCTACCGCATAGATGTACAGCGCAGCTCTCCTTCCAATACATTCTTTACTTATGTGAAATTCAATCTTTCGGACGATTTTTAATTATTGTGTAAATTAACCATTTCGGACTTTTTGTTAATTGCTACAAAAACTTTTCCTCTATTTCAACAACTGTTTTAAAAACGTTTCAAACTACGAGCAGCCTTAATCCCACCTGAGGCACAATCAGTGATGGACAGCTTATTTTTAAATTGGCTTCTGTTTATGTTTATTGACACTTCATCTTTAATCTTATTAATCCTTTTATGTACATCCTGCTAAAATGCCATGAGTTACTCAATAGCTGTTTGATTATTAATTTCCTTCCATCTGTACTTATTGGAATCAGACCTTCGGTGCTGATGCATACCAAACTCACGTAAAAGTATATTTCATGTCAAGTCTATATAAAAGTCTGAAAACTAAAACGCGTTTTGGCTTGTTGGAGGTTTCATGAGGCTGAGCCCAACAACAAGAGATTAAGCTCAAGGTTGGCCCAGACTTAGTCCGTGCGTGAGGGACCGTCCCGTAATAATTACAATAAAATATGTTTAGTAATAAATACATATACATGTATAATTATGTAGAACAACGCAATCGGAATATTAAGCAAATATGCAGCAGAACAAACTTCTGGTTCAAGTTTAAATGATATTGATTCCTAACAATTAAATTACATTGTAACATAAAGTCCATTTTACAGCAAACTAAAGGATTAAATTAACTGTACTATCATTTTTATTATATCCCATTCGCAAAGTTACATTCTTATATTCCTTTAATGATATATAGCCACCACATCTATACTGATGTCATGTTGTAAATTTTGAATTAACTGAGTGTAAATACAAAATTTACAACGTGACATGTTATAATTTTGTATAATTTACATCCAGCTAGAAAATTCAAAATTAACCACATTACACTGATATTGTCGAATAGGTGCGCTTGGGAAAAGCTGTTTTATTTTAACATAATACAATTTATCAAACTTTTTCACATTTCATATGTTTATTTATGATGATTAATATTCACGACTGTCACATTTATTAATGTAGCAGGGACATATCAATGCATAGATGAAGTGCGACAAAGAAAGATAACTCGTATTCTTGAATTGTCCATGCCAATCTATGGTACCGAAGTTGAAGGTTTACAAAATCTTTTTATGCATTTTATTATGTGATACATGTAATATCAAAGATCCAGATTTCAACCATTTGCTGAAGTTGGAGAAATAGATGAAGCTGTTATAGAATGAAAATTGTGAGAAAAACAAAGAACGACGGATTTAAGTTTAAATTTTTGAATCATTATCGGCAAAGTAATGAAAACTAAACCCATGAAAACTTGTTGCAATTGATGAAAGTCAAAAACATTCTTTTAACCTTGTTCTACCGTCGTCATTGTCACTTCCACTGACGATCTCAAACTAAATGATACTGGTAATTAGACTTTTAAACATATGATCTAACAAATGATTACAATTAAAGATCTCAGTCTTTTCATACCAGGCATGTGACATTGGGAAGGGGGAGGGGACTAGCTCCCCCTCACTTTTTTCTCGCAGCAGATTTTTTTTTTAAATTACATATAGAACATTTAATTATCCTGGAGTTGCCCCCTCCACTCTTAAGAAGATCTGAAAAATCGAAGTAAGAATTAAGAAATTAAAATTAATAGGCATAAGCCAAAATTAATAGGCATAAGCCCCCCCCCCCCCCACCCCCTCCGTGGACTAGGATTATGATGATTTCTAAGTTTCTTGTGTTTTTGTTTTTTGGGGGCATATTTTTTATGTTTCGATAATTTTCTCTTCTAAAATTATGCTGTTTATTGCATTAAAGAACGTTATGTACGTTAAAAATAATCTTCCAGATAAAAACATTAAAAAGGGTAAACACTCATTGTAATTGTGAAATTTTAGGTAAATATTTTAAAATAATCATTACATTACTTTAAGATGAAAAAGAAATAAACTGCGATACAAACGTGAATATTTTGTAAGTCTGATAAATGATAAAATGAGTAAACTAATAAAAGAAACACCCCATAGTTATATCTGCCTAAAAGCTCAATATCACTCTTCATAATCACAAACATTGGTCTCCATCAATTTAGTATTTGATTTCTTTTACGATGCCTTTGTATAACTCACACACAAACAGATTGTCATTATTGTCCACACATAAACCAGTAGGATACTCCAGATCACAGTTATCAATGTAACGGAGAAACAGTCCATTCTGATCCAGAATGTGGATGCAATGGCTGTAATATTCTGCTGTTAGGATACGACTCTGACTGTCTGTTGTGATACCCCAGGGTTTAAATACTTTGTTCTTGGCAACTGAGAGATGACCATTGTACCTCCATCTGAGTTCCCCGTCCTGATTAACCACCACTACTGCACCAACCGCCCAGTCAGCTACACAGATGTCATGGTTTCTGTTCTCTGCGATGTGTTTAGTATTACTATTCCCCGAGTACAGAGATTTACCTTTATCATCAAATTGAATTGTTTGTTTCTCTGTAGATCCCGAGTAACGGACAACTTTGGATTGAGATCTATCATCACTGTACAAGGTAACAAGGAGATCATCATTAGAGGTGACACACAACTGTTTGGGTCTCCATCCCTGAAATCTGATCAACTCTTCTGTCTGTCCATTATTCACCTTGTTCACTGTGTTTGTTGACACGTCTAAATACATTAGATTCCCATTGCTGTCTACAGCTAGATCTATAGGCCATTCTCCTGAGTTTGTCTTTATATTTTGGAGGAGTGAACCATTGATGTTGAAGCATTTGATATCATTGCTTTCTCCACTTGTCCATATCGTGTCCTTACCTAAAAATGTAACATTGCGTAGTCTTGTGTGCGCAGTCTGTACTGTGGCAACAAGCTCCGGTTCATCCAGTAGTTCTCTGACTGAAGTGTTTGGTTGATTTAATGGCGAAACTTCTTCAGTGGCAGTAGATAATGAGGTGATCTCCCCAACCAAAGTATACAACTTGTTACGGTCTATCGGTTTTGGAATGAGTGTTGGCAGTTTAACCTGAACCTTGGGTGGAAGCTGTCTGTACTCTATGATCTTAGAGCTGTATTCAATAACTGGAGATACTTCAGTGGATTTCTCGAGTTCCCTTAAGGTCAGAAATGTCTCTTTTGTGAGAGTATGTATCAGTTTGATTTCATCCAAGTGTTTCTGTAAAATATCTCTGTGCTTTACTTTTATCTCGCTGATTTCAGTTTTCATTCTGTTGATAACAATGTCGATTTCTCTGTGCCATTGCTTTCCTTGTTTGGATATTGTTTTTGTAATTTTCTCATATCCTCCATCCAGGTTGTCAAGCTGATTTTCCAAGTCACTCGCAATTTTTTCATACATAGGAGAAATACTGTTTTCTAATTCTTCTGTATCCTTCATAACAATTTCTTTTTGTCTCTTGTAAGCATGCGAAACTTCTACAAATGTATGGCCTATATGTTGTTCAGATGCAGTACAAGAAGAACAAATAAAACTGTTGGCACAATTCTTGCATAGCAGTTTGCATATGTTGTGTTCATGAGTTCTACATTTCGGATAGATCAATGTAGATCTTCGTTCTAGGAAAGGCACAATTGCATGTTTTTGATATCCATCTGAGATATGTTCTCCTATACAGGGCTTGCAGAGGTTGACATGACAAACGTCACAGTAGCTTTGTACTATGGCGGTCTCACAAAGTTCACATCGGTGCAAATCGTGCGCACTAGAACGGGGATCCATAATTGTTCTACAAAATATATAAATATAAAAGACTTCAATTCTGTATAGACTATTAATTCTGATATATACAATGATAAAACAAAAAAGTAATATAATGTTATGTACCTGTATACTTTATGGCGTGTTAATAAATGCAGAATGTAACATGTTATTTGTGCGTACACAAAAAAATGACATTTAAAATACGAAAGCGGTTAACCAGGTAGGTGGAATTTAAAAGAAAACGGGTTTAATGAACACTGGGAAATAAATTGATTGATATAAAAGAAGAAGAGGAGGGGAAATCACTTCTTATAATATCCAACTTCCCCAAAGCATCTGAAAATGGGAATGGAACTCTAATTGGCGAATACGTACAAACATGGATACAATAAACTGATAAAGTTAAATCGAAAGTAAATTTTTATGTTTTGTAGGTTATGTAAAGCAAACTATCAAAAACTGCACATGTTTTTGTGTGGTAAATTTAGAAATAAGGATTTCCTACCGTATCCCTGTATCACGTATTGGTATTTTCTATAAAATATTCTCACGAATCTACGCCTTAAACATGGCTGTTGCTATGCAGAATGCGGTCAGTTGAGAGCACATTGAACAATTTAGAGTTACTTCCCGTAAGTCATACAAGCTGTATTTTTCGAGTGTGAGCTTCTAAAAAATATTAAAGAAAATAATAAATAATATAATTTTAACACCACAGATATGTTTTCCTACTATTATTTTTATCACATTTTTGTAAAAGTCGGCTGAGAGTTGGCCTTTGGTACTAAACGATTAAGTCTATATACTTTATAGGGAAAACACCAAACGGTCGCAAAGGAGACGAACAGACAATAAACATGCAGATGCTGGTGAATGGTGATAGAAAAAGATATGCTTTAACCTGTAAGTCAAAATTCATTCTATATAATTTTTGAAATATATTTAAATGGAAAATTCTATCAATTAACTAATGAAGAAATAAAGATTTGCAGAGAAATGTTGCTTGCAAATACTTTTTAATGTAAGAAAAATGCAACAGAATTTAGATTTTGTAGATCATATCAATCTAGTATGTAAAATAAGTTAAACAGTTGCGTCGGAAGCAAATTAAAAGTGGGGGGCTACAATAATCATCAGAAGCCTTGACAAGCCAAGAAAAGGTTACTCCCAAAATCATGAAAATCCTTATCCATGGGGTGGGATGGGGCGGGGGTTTACTAAGTATTGTTGAAACAAACAAAAAATAACAGATACATAATATATTCCAAAAACCAAATTCCTAATCCGTGTGTGTGTGTGTGTGGGGGGGGGGGGGGGGGGGTGGGGGCCTAGTACACCTTTTTAAAACTGTAATTTTCAATATCACTCATGATATTTCCTTGTTGTCATTTCAATTCCTTACATTTTCCGAGAATGAGGGGATGGCAGCTGAAAAATTATGTTTGCTGTGAGAACAAGTGGGGGGCTGGCCCCTCCCTTATGACATGTGCCCCCATCCCCCAGCAATCCGGTTCCGACGCCTATGTTGAATTATCCAAAATAGAATAAGACGATATCTCAGCTTTGTTTTATTACTAACTTCATATTAGAACATTTTGATGTAAACAGAGTGACGTCTTAAGTGAAAGATATAAGTTCAAAATGGGTCACTCAAGCAATGGTGATTCATGTGGTAATGAAGGTAGTTAGAATTGCAGAAAAAAATAATTATTTAGGGTTTTTTCAACCTTAAATCATATCATTGTCACATTTGTGATATATAGTTTTTTTCTGCAAAGATCGCCTCCAGTATAGCCCGTGTGATAAAACTTTCTTGTTGTTTGTAGTTACAGCTCTCTTTGAATATATTTTTTTAAAAATCATTTTAAGAGTGCATGATTATAAACCAGTACGTTACCTATGTGATAGAATAACAAGATATAGTATTATGTGGATTTTTTTTTATTAAATGATGAAAATTCAGCCATTTATTTCGATTTTTAATAGTATTAAGGATTTATAATAGTATCATATAATACATATAATACATGTAGTCGGGTTGGACGAAAAATACCGATGCTGAGAATTACCAGTAAATATCGTTTTTTCCGTCTTGGGAAATACTACTGATTTTTACATAACAATTAGAGAGATTACAAGAAATTAAATTTAACCGAATAAAGAAAATAAAATCCGTAATTGCATTAGCCTAGAACAAAATAATGCATTAACGAGCATAAGACCAAAAGGGTTTTTTGTTATAAATTCAATTTACATTGAATATTACATACTTTTTACACTCAATATTTAAATAAAAATAAAAAGGTTGGTATTAACATATAATTAGGAGATTTGCTACTCCTTGTTTTTAAAAAACAGTGAAACCAAATGCAGTATCTCCTCTCATTTGAGCCACACTAATTTTTTTTTGGAGGTTTACATACGACTAACTTACATTTATTGCTTAATATATCTCTGTTCTTTGCAATACAAACTATAATATTGCAATTGGGTGGGAAGGGGAACCAGCCCCACCGGCTTTTTCTCGCAGTAGATTATTTTTTAAATTTACATATAGAAAATTGAATTATCATGGAGTTACCCCCTCCCCCCAACCTACTTTTTGGGAGATCTGAAAAATCGAAGTAAAAATAAGGAAATCAAAATTTATAGGCATACATCCCCCCCTCCCCCGCGGACTAGGATTTTGATGATTTCTTAGTTTCTGTTGTTTTTTTGGCGCGTTTTTTGGATGTTTGGATGATTCCCCCTTTCTAAAACTATGCTGTGTGTTGCATTAAAGAACGTTATGTACGTAAAATAAATTACGGGTAAAAACATTAAAAAACCGTAAACACTCATTGTAATTGTGAAATTTTAGGTAATTTTTTTTAAAATATTAATTCTAATATTCTTAATGATAAAACACAAAAGCAATGTAATGTTATGTACCGGTATACTTTATGGCGTGTTAATAAATAAAGAATATAAAATAATGTGCGTACACAAAAAATGACATTAAACATCCGAAAGCGATTTGCTAGTAAGTGAAATTTATAAAAAAACAACAAAAAACGGGTTTAATGAAGACTTGGAAATAAATTGATTGGTATAAAAGAAGAAGAGGAGAGGAAATCACTTATTATGATACTCAACTTCCCAAAAGCATCTTAAAATGGGAATGGAACTCTAATTGGCGAATACGTACAAACATTGATACGATAAAGGTAAATCGAAAGTAAAATTTTATATGTGATGTATGTTATGTTAAGCAAAATATCGAAAACTGCACATGTTTTTGTGTGGTAAATTTAAAAATAAAAATTTCCTACCGTATCCCTGTATCACATACTGGTATTTTCTATAAAATTCTTTCACGAATCTACGCCTTAAACATGGCGGATCCTATGCAGAATGCGGTCAGTTGACAGCACATTGAACAATTTAGAGTTACTTCCCGTTAGTCATACAAGCTGTATTTTTCGAGTGTGGGCTTCTGAAAAATATTGAAGAAAATAATGAATAATATAATGCTTCGGTTCACTTTGAACATATCATTAACAGTACATATATGTTTTCCTACTATTGTTTTCCTTATCACATTGGGGTCTTATGTAAAAGTCAGTTTAGAGTTGGCCTTTGATACTATTAAGGATGAAATTCTATATACATTATATAGGGAAAACACCAAACGGACGCAAAGGAGATGAACAGACAGTAAACATGCAGATGCTGAAAAATGGTGATAGAAAAAACCCATACTTTAACTTGTTAGTCAAAATTCATTCTATATCATTTTGGAAATATATTAAAATGGACAATTTGATCAATTAGATAATGAGGAAGTAAAGATTTGCAGAGAAATGTTGCTCGCAATAATTATAAATGATTAATAGTATACAAATGAAATTTCAAACACTTTTTAACATAAAGAAAATGCAACACAGATTATTTTTTTTTTGGATCATATCAATCTATGTAAAATATGTTAAACAGCTAGTGGCGTCGAAAGCAAATTGAAAATGGGGGCTACACTAATCATCAGAAATCTTGACAAGCAAAAAAAAGGTTACTCCCGAAATCATGAACTTCCTTATTTGTGGGGTGGGGCGTGGGTGGGGGTTGACTAAGTAATGATATAACTAAAAAATAAATAACAGAGATCTTATCTACCCCAAAAAATATTCCCGAAATCATGAAATTCCTAATCCGTGTGTTGTGGGGGGGGGGGGGGGGGGAGTACACCTTTAACTGTAATTTTGAATATCACTCATAATATTTCCCTATTTTCATTTCAACTCCTTACATTTTACAGAAAATGTGGGGGCGGGGGCGGCAGCTGAAAAATTGAGTTTGCTTTGAGAAAAGGTGAGGGGCTGGCCCTTCCCTATGTGTCTACCACCCCACCCCCCACCCCCCCACCAGCCCTCCGGTTTCGACGCCTTTGTTAAATTAGCCAAAATAGAAAAAGACGATATTTCAGCTTTGTTTTATTACTAACTTCATATTAGAACATTTTGATGTAAACAGAGTGACGTCTTAAGTGAAAGATAGAAGTTCAAAATGGGTCACTCAAGCAATAGTGATTCATGTGGTTATGAAGGTAGTTAGCATTGCATAAAAAATAATTATTTAGGCTTTTTTCAACTTTAAATCATTCAATGTCACATTTGTGACATAATTTTCTCACCAAAGACTGCCTCCTTTATAGCACGTGTAATAAAACTTTTTTGTTGTTTATAGTTACAGCCCCCATTGAATCTTTTTTAAGGTAGTCCATCCATAACTAAGGCATATTTAACAATTTTGATGGATCTATACTACATCAAATACCTATTTTAATGTTATTATGAGACTGACATAAACCAAACTCAGGAATATGTATGTGGTCAATAAAATAAACTTTTGCGCTTTAAACTTTTTATAGAGCCATCTATTTCGATTTTTAATAATATTTTTGTCCAATAAAGTATTTATAAAATTATCATACAATATTACAATAAAATGATTTGTTTTTGGTGTTTCAAGCGGGTATAAACTATAAAGAAATACCTTTTCGATTTTACAAAAATCTAGCGATTGATTCCTCCATACATGTAGTAGGTTTGGTCGGGAAATAACGATGCTGAGAATATCGTTTTTTTTCCGTCCTGGGAAATACTTCTGATTTTCACAAAACAATGCTAGGGATTACTAGAAATTACAAATTTAAATTCTTAATTTGTGTCATTTATTTAATGCCAAACATGTGTTTAGGATATAAGATAAACAATGATTGCATGTCATTGTTAACTAGGTATGTATACTACTGTCTCCACTAAAACATATATGATTTAAAGAATGAAGAATGCAGGCATACTTCGTTTTCCAGTATTTCCCAAGAAATACTGCAGCAATTCCCATAGTCCTAGAAAATATGAGTATTACTTGGGTTTTTTTTTCCCAATATGCTCCAGGGCCCATAACAAACACCATTGTTACTATATAAATGTAAAGTGACAGCATTAATTTAAGTGCTTTTAATAAATCAAATCCACCTCGTAAAATGAACTGGAAATTAAAAACATTTCTCTTTACTATTTTAAGTATGTATGAAGGAAGATGGCATTGCAGAAAAATAAGCAAAAAAGCATAACTGGTTATCGTTGATTTCTATTTTAATTACTGTAGTTAATTACGTCTTTTTTACTACATTTTTCAAAAAGATATTCATGTCTATTGAAATTACTACATAAAAATGGACAATTGGATCTGGTATTCAATAATTTTATAAGCTTATATGAGATCATCTCATCTAAGTTTTAAGATACATTAATCAGGTTTTTCAAACATACCATTCATAAGACCTATTTGGTATCATGGTGCAATACATAATTATACAGTATGTCTGTGTTGATGGACCCGTCACCATTTCACAATGTCAAAAAAAATACAGAAACAGTTTTTATACCCGCACTTTCTAAAGAAAGTTTGGGTATATTGTTGTTACTCTGTTCCGTCCGTCCGTCTGTCCGTCCGTCTGTCTGTCACGTTTTACTTTCTCAAACTGCTCTTACATCTTATAAACCAGCAAACTCAACTCTTGGAGTTTGATTTGGGGTATCATGTTGTTTTGTAAAAAGGTTTCAAAAATTCTCTGGTAGTCCTGGGGGTCAAATAATTGGTAAAAAATGACGTTTTTTCACAAAAAACCTTCTTCCTCGAACTCCTCCTATATTTTCAATACTTATAGTAGACAAATCATCTCTTGGAATATGTTTTATGGTATT
Organism: Magallana gigas; assembly: GCF_902806645.1. Taxonomy (NCBI): domain Eukaryota; kingdom Metazoa; phylum Mollusca; class Bivalvia; order Ostreida; family Ostreidae; genus Magallana; species Magallana gigas. The sequence continues at coordinate 107,448 of NW_022994921.1, forward strand.
CTATAGATGCGCAACAAGGTTTTGGAATTTTCAATTTTGTCCTGGGGGTCAATTAATTGCTAAAAAATGACGTTTTTTTTACAAAAAAACTGGTTTCAAAAACGTCATTTTCTTTTTGCAGTAGCCAAATGATCTTCTAGAATATGATTGGGGGTGTCATATTGAAGTGTGATCAGGTTCCAGAATTTTTTGTTTATTAAGGGGATCAATGGGCAACAAAAAATGACGTTTTTTGCAAAAAAAGTATGGTTACCAGAACTCCTCTTACAACTTTTGGGGTAGCTACGTCATCTCTTGGGATATAATTGGGGCTGCATGTCCTATAGATGTGCAATAAGATTTTAAAAATCTAAATTTCATCCAGGGAGTCAAATAGTAGCAGAAAATTGACGTTTATCACTCAAAAAAACAATAGATCCCAGAACTCCTCTTATGATTTAATGGATAGACACATCATATCTTGGGATATGATAGGAACTGTTCTATAGATGTGCAGTAAGGTTTTAAAAATTTAAATTTCATCCAGGGAGTCAAAAAGTAGCAGAAAATTGACGTTTATCACTTCAAAAAAACATAGATCCTAGAACTCCTTTTATGATTTAATGGATAGACACATCATATCTTGGGATATGATAGGAACTGCAGGGCTCTACATTAACTTTTTTTCCTACTTGTCCATTCGGACAAGTGACCAAAACATTTACTTGTCCGAACTTCAACTTCACTTGTCCGAAAAATTTTCAATATTAAAGATCAAATATTGTCAACTTGAGAACTACAGTACTCTATTACTAAAATAAAATCATTTATTGATTAATACTCTAGCTATAATTAATAACCTGACATTTTAAATGGAAACTTAAAGTGTCTTTCCTATAATTATGTACATGTATTTGTTCTATATAACATTAAACATGATTTGTCAGCTGTAGCTTTGTCATGGCAAATTACAAGACATCTTAAATTTAGCATCAGGTTTAAAAATACATGTAACTGTTATATTGATTTCTCAGCTGTTTTTTAAACTAAACATGGAATGACATCATAGTCTATCAATGATGAATGAAACCTAAAATAAGTTACATTTCTTTCCATAATCCTTTATCTTTGCCACCTTTTCTTCCTTTCTTTTTCTTAACATGTGTGTTTGGTACTTTGTAAGAACTAAGATCCACACCTTGAAAGTTGTTTGAAATTAGTGAACTTCAATCCCGATCAAGAGTAACTCAATTGCATTGCAATTTGATGTCGGGATCGAAATTCAAAATAACTAATCGATAAACTTATAACGAGACTACAGATAAACTTATCACAAAACTTTCTTTTCTTTTTTAAATGTTGGAGACTTCTTACTATAAAAAATGCACTTGTCCAGTCGGACAAGTGGCCAGCAATATTCACTTGTCCGCATATTTTTTTAACTGGTACCGGACAAGCGGACAAGCGTTAATGTCGAGCCCTGAACTGTTCCATAGATGTGCGTTACGGTTTTGAAAAATTAAATTTAACCCTGAGCCCATTTCCTACCGGTACATACATTTTGATGCCCTTTAAGGATCAAGAATATATATGGTTAAGGGGTAGGGATCTCAACCGTTTTCGAGATATTCGTGCACTTCCTGTTCAAGGGGGGTCATGACCACCCCTGGGGTCCATGACCTACATACCGTTTGATGCCCCTTGACACAAGGAACAAGAATATATATGGTTTAAGGGTGGGGATCTCAACTGTTTTGAAGATATTAAGGGACTTGCTGTTTGAGTGGGTCAGGACCACCCACAGGGCCCATGACCTACATAACATTTGATGCCCCTTGACATCAGAAACATGAATATATATGGTTTAGGGGTCATGATTATAACAGTTTCTGAGATATATGGTAATTTCAAATTCCTGGGGGGTGGGGATGACCCCAGGGGTCAGATCTAATAAACCCTATATATTGCCAGTGACAGCCAATATATGATTATGAAAACCCTATATTATTATCTTTGTCCGTTTTCAAGTTACCATTTACAATAGAGTCTACGATTCTTCCTACAAGGTTCAATGTTAGACCCCACAAACTTTTGAACCCCCCCCCCCCACCCCCACCAGTAAAGTGGTTGTCTAACCCAAAATGAGAAAAATCAAACCATGGTGCACAACTAGATATGCAGGCCTATCATATCCCAGAGTTTTGTACAATTCTGTTCAGCCATCTCTGAGAAACAAGTTCAGAGCGGGAAAGAAGAAAAAGAAGAAGAGGAATACATGTAATAAGAACCGTACAAATACAAAAAGTCTCCAAATTTCATTCGGGAGACTTAATAATAAAGATTAAATAGAGATAGGATCATCAAACATCAATAATTTAAAGATAATTGACAATTTCTGATTCTATTAAGGGGTCAGGATGACCCGTTAGGGTCATGACTTACATGCCATAATGATCTGATGCGCCTGCATGACCTAAGGTGGAATAATATCTTTGGATTAAGGTGGGGATCTCAATGGTTTTTATGATATTTAATAATTTCAGGAAGAGCACTTGGGATCATGACCTACATACCATCTTAAATGCCTTGAACAAAGAAACAATAATATAATATGTACATGATATATGATTCAATTTAAGAACCCAGATATAGATCAATCATCTGTTTTGTAATACTTCCTATGTATATATACATGTACATGTATTAGTTCGTGTTTTGTTCTATACTATTCATGTTCATGACTGTAGTATGGCTTAGTCTTATTTTAAATTACATTAAAAAATTGTCAAATATATGACTTGGAACCCCCACTCCCAAACAAACTCAAATATAAACTGTTCTTCCCCCCCCCCCCCCCCCCCCCCCCCCCCCCCCTTGTCGAATGATCTATTAAAATCAAAATATAATTTGGGTGTCTAAAAACTTTTATAAACTGGTAAAAATGTTATTCTTAAAAAAAATTACATTACACCTTGCATAATTGACAAATGATCTATTGAGATATGATCAGAGGTCATATTTCTACCTTGGGATCAATAAGAAGTATTCATTGACAAGTTAAAATTAATAACAATAAATGATTCAAATTATAAATGTTTATATATACTCCACATTCACCCCCCCCCCCCCCCCAATCTAACCTGGTTATAAAGATTCAGTCTTCTTAATACATTCTTACATGTGTACAGTAGCAAATTTTAAATCATTTCTTGATTGCTTTTTCTCTCGTGATTCACATTAACATTTTGGAAATTGCTTAATTCAATTTTTAAGATTTATAAACAAAATGTTATATGCATCACTGCCATGTTTATTTGCCTATTTGGGGCAATTGTAAAGTCTCCTAAACAAAGCAGTGACATCATTAGGCTAGGAATTACCCACATGGATCAAACACTACTGTATAACATATGAATATTAAGATAAAATACATTATTAATTCTAGTTCTAAAATGTCAGGGTGTCTCCAAGGGGGCATAATCTATATATAAATTTACGCGCAATGACACAAAGAGCAAAAATAAATTATATGGTTTAGGGATGAGGATCTCAGATCTCAAAAGTTAACAAAAAATACAGTGTAGCATATCATTTCCTATTTCATAAAGGCGGGGGGGGGGGGGTTAAGGGGGGGGGGGGGGTTAAGGGGGGGGGGTTAGACAACACCTGGGGGTCATTAATGTACTTTACACCATTTAATTGATGCATCATAATGACATTAGAAGATATTTTGATGCATTATAATACATTAAGAAAGAAATACTCCTTCCTTCCTATTATAACTCATATAAAAATGATAAGTGTTTACACCTACTTACATTTAATACACAAATTTAATAAGAAATTGTTTATACAGGGTCAATATGGGGTCAACTCAATATAGTGCATGCAGTCTGACAAATGAAAAAAACAACTTTTGCAACTAAAATGACAGAAACTTTACAAATGCGAGAGGATAGGTAACGATGATAAGCTTATTTAAATATTAAAAGATGATGATACAGTATGCTGTCAAAGGGAGATCACATTTAGAAAGTGAAAGTAGAACTTATTTATGTAAGCTGGCATCTCATTATTTTGTGCTACTGCTACTACATGTATTATGCTTACCTAAATTGGTCAACATCATAATGATAATCCAATTAAAACACAATAATTAATTCCTTTAGCTGATCTTAATAACTAATCCTTTTCTGCATACGGAAAACACAGACATGTATGTATGGGTGTTGCTAAAACGCGGAACGGAAAACGGAACGGAATGGAAAATATCATCACCTTTATCGCTTAAAAAGGGTATAGACTGGCCAGAAACGATTTACTTTGTATCTTTTATTTATATCTAATGAATGATTATCAACATGTTGCTATCTTATTAATATTCATATGAGTGTCTATCAATTATAGCATTGTATTCATTCGGCTTTAGTTGAGTACGAAACGGAAAAATCAAATGTATACGAAGTGTGAAACATAAACATGATTAAACGAGCAAATTAGCTATAACTTTTTACTTATTTTTCTTATATGGTATTGCTGGCATATCAGCGTAACGTTTGCAGTTAGTGAAAGCGTTCTATGCGTGTTTTGAGTATTTTTATATTTCAAATATGATGTACATGTATATACTAACTTACATCAAAATTGAATTTTCGGTGTTCTAGACGATCTTTTATCATACAGACGATACAGTATCATTGAGATGGAAGAAAAAAACCGTAGGACTGACGACATTAAAAATTAAAATACAGTAAACATTAAAATACCCGGTAATTTGTGAAACTAGTAATTTGTGAAACTAGTATTTTTAGCAATGCAATTTTGTTTACGTTTGCATTACTAAGCAGTTGTTTATTCCAGCAGCTATATACATATGATCCGAATAGAGAGCTCTAGACGTTGCCTGGTTTGATTTTCCAATTATATATTGGGACTATAGTCTGTCGATCCAAAAATATTCATGCAGCACATTTGGACGATTTATAATGGAAAATGTTGACATCTTTTCTCCATTTGGAAGTCACTCAGAAGACCTTGCACAATTTTTCAACACTATCATCCGGGTCTGTTGAAATGCAAAACCCCGTATACTTCTTTATTTTTAGCCGTGTATTTATACCAGCTGATAAGCTAGAGAGGATGTTTTAAAGAAAGAATGATGAGAATGTTTAGTGCTTCTAAAAGAGAATTGCTTGAACCCTGAGGTATATATAAATATACAGCAAAAAGTGAATCGAGGATATTTTGGGACAGAATATAGTGGTCAATGCATGTACTGTTAATTTTGAGGAAATAAATATTCTTGAATAAATAATCTAATATTTTTAATCTTTCAAAAAAAAATTAAAAAGGTACATAAAGTATATCGTTTTAGTATGATTAACAACAAGAGGCCCAGGGGCCACATCGCTCACCTGATCAACAATTGCCTTAATTCTGATCAAATTAGCATTACAGTATCAAAATATCTTGACAACTAAGTACAGTAGATCTTGCTAAAAAAAATAGAAAATCTGTCAATTTTTATCCACCTCTTTTTTTGGGTAAATACCAAGCCCCTTTTGTTGTTGTACCTGTAAGAAGATTTTTCTCTATTCCAATTTACCCCCCCCCCCCTCCATTTGGTGGCCCCCCTTTTCTCTAGGGAATCATGGTTTCATCAAACTTAAATCTGCATAACCTGTGCTTTCACACTAAGTACTGAGTTTTGGACCGAAAACTTTCCCAGAATATTTTTAAAGATTTTTCTCTATATATTCCTATGTAAAAATTCAAACTGCCGTCACGGCCCAGCCCTATCACTAGGGACTGTGATTTTGCAAACTTGAATTTACACTATCCGAGGATGCCTCTACACAAGTTTAGGCTTTTCTGGCCAAATAGTCTTTAAAAAGAAGATATTAAAGATTTTCTCTATATATTCCTATGTAAAAATTCATCCCCCATTGTGGCCTCACCATACCCCATGACTATTATTTAAACAAACTTGAATCTTTACGATCTTGGGATGCTTCCACTTAAATTTGGGCTTTCCTGGCCTTATAGTTTTGAGAAGAAGATTTTTAAAGATTTTCTCTATATATAAAAATTTATCCCCCATTGTGGCCCCGCCCTACCCCCAGGGACCATGATTTGAACAAACTTGAATCTACATTATCTGAGGATGGTTACAATTTGAGCTTTCTTGGCCAAAAAGTTTTGAAAAGAAATTTTTTTAAAGATTTTCTCTATATATTCCTATATAAAAATTTATCCCCTAATTGTGGCCCCACCCTACCCCTGGGGACCATGATTTGAACAAACTTGAATCTACACTATCTGAGGATGCTTCCACTCAAATTTAAGCTTTTCTGACCTTATAGTTTTTGAGAAGAAGATTTAAAAAAAAAAATTCGATATATTCCTATGTAAAACATGACCCCCCTCTTGTGGCCCCACCCTACCCCCGGGGACCATAATTTGAACAAACTTGAATCTACACTACCTGAGGATGCTTCCATTTTAATTTGAGCTTTTCTGGCCTGATAGTTTTTTAGAAGAAGATTTTTAAAGATTTTGTCTATATATTTCTATGTAAAACTTGATCCCCTAATTGTGGCCTCACCCTACCCCTGGGGACCATGATTTGAACAAACTTGAATCTACACTATCTGAGGATGCTTCCACTCAAATTTAAGCTTTTCTGACCTTATAGTTTTTGAGAAGAAGATTTTTAAAAAAAATTTCGATATATTCCTATGTAAAACATGACCCCCCTCTTGTGGCCCCACCCTACCCCCGGGGACCATAATTTGAACAAACTTGAATCTACACTACCTGAGGATGCTTCCATTTTAATTTGAGCTTTTCTGGCCTGATAGTTTTTTAGAAGAAGATTTTTAAAGATTTTGTCTATATATTTCTATGTAAAACTTGATCCCCTAATTGTGGCCCTACCCTAGCCCCGGAGACCATGATTTGAACAAACTTGAGTCTACACTACCTGAGGAAGCTTCCACTTTTATTTGAGCTTTTCTGGCCTAATAATTTTTTAGAAGAAGATTTTTAAAGATTTTCTCTATATATATTCCTATGTAAAACTTGATCCCCCCATTGTGGCCCCACCCTACCCCTTGGGACCATGATTTGAACAAACTTGAATCTACACTACCTGAGGAAGCTTCCACTTTGATTTGAGCTTCTCTGGCCTAATAATGTTTTAGAAGAAGATTTTTAAAGATTTTCTCTATATATTCCTATGTAAAACTTGATCCCCCCATTGAGGCCCCACCCTACCCCCGGGGACCATGATTTGAACAAACTTGAATCTACACTATCTGAGGAGGCTCCCATTTTAATTTGAGCTTTTCTGGCCTGATAGTTTTTTAGAAGAAGATTTTTAAGGATTTTGTCTATATATTTCTATGTAAAACTTGATCCCCCCATTGTGGCCCCTCCCTACCCCTGGGGACCATAATTTGAACAAACTTGAATCTACACTACCTGAGGATGCCGCCACACAAGTTTGAGCTTTTCTGACCTTATAGTTTTTGAGAAGAAGATTTTTGAAAAATACGAACAAATTTTCAATAATTCTCAATTATCTCCCCTTTAAAGAGGGCGTGGCCCTTCATTTGAACAAACTTGAATCCCCTTCACCTAGTGGTGCTTTGTGCCAAATTTGGTTGAAATCTGCCCAGTGGTTCTTGAGAAGAAGATGAAAATGTGAAAAGTTTACAACGCCAACGCCAACGCCGACAACGACAACGACAACGACGACGACGACAGACAACGGACAAATTGTGATCAGAAAAGCTCACTTGAGCCTTTGGCTCAGGTGAGCTAAAAATATGAGGTAAATAACATAAGATAAGATTTTCCGTTTTCCCTTCAGTTCCGCTTTCCGTTCTGTTTTCCGTTCTGCGTTTTAGCAACACCCATGTATATATCATCTAATCGAAGAGCTGGGTAAAACTAGTACCCGCTAATGAGACATACAGACCTGTGTTGTGTATGTAACTTCAGACAAAGATCATTCATTTGTAACATGCATGTATTTTTATGACCTATTCTTCAAATCCACTAGCACTATTTTATTAGGTAAATAACAGCTTTAAGGTGGTGCAGGACACCTGCATATTGTGATGTACATGTATACTTCCTATTGAGATAAACAATAAAGTATATTAAATATTGATTAAATATTTACCCCCCAAATAATTTTACCTAACATTGAAGCGCAATAGGTTAGAGCGTTTACATGTCTGTAAGAGCATTGGGGTCCAAGGTGTATTTTTGGTAATTTTACAATTGATATAAATGAATTTTCTGGGTCTGGACCCCTCACCCCCACCCCTTCTCTAAATCTGTGCACACGATGATGTTCATGTAGGCACACAGAAGCAAATCTAAAACCGGCAACCGCCACGGGGAGGGGGCATTATTTAATTTTTAATTTTGTGTATACTTTCTATGACATAAAATGTTAAGATTATTGATTAACTGAAAATTCACTGCAAACAGTTCTACCCCAAATTGCACATAAAGTGCTGCTCATGTCACGATGTGTATTATCATATGGGAAGGGATCTCATCCTTCAGTTATGAAAATTATAAATTTTAATTGTACATGTATTACCGGAGCTTGCATGTAGCCTTCATTTTTAATTAAACTGGTACAAAACAGTGTTATTTAGGGGCAAACACATGGTGCGGGTATTACTGTCTAATGACAGCATCTAGTTTCTTTTGCCAAGCCAGACGATGAGGTCATCTTTCAAGCTGCTGCCAAGATGTAACTTTGAACTTATACATATAAGAGCAATTTTGCATGAACCGAATTTAGAAAATAGAATCCGTAACTGCATTAGCTTAGAAAAAATAATGCATAAACGACAATAAAAACAAATAGTTTTTTTGGTTATAAATTCAATTATATTGAATATTGCATACTTTTTAAACTTAGTATTCAAATAAAAAGAAAAGGTTGGTATTAACATATAATTAGTAGATTTGCTACTATTCCTTGTTCTGAAATAAAAAAAAAACCCCAGAGAAAACAAAGGCAGGTATCTCCTCTCATTTGAGCCACACTTACCGGTATATTTTTGGAGGTTTACATATACGAACACACTTCTCTGTAAATATGATTAACTTACATTTATTCGCTAATATATCTCTATTCTTTGCAATACAAAATATAATATTAATCTATGTTTATATTGTAAATATTTAAACGCTTCATAAAACAACTTGTATTGTGTTTGATGCCCATTACAATGCATTTGCAATTAATACATAATTCTGTCAATTGAGAAACTAGAAAAAAAAACCACAATCAGTAATAAAGTGACACGTTCTTGAGATTCACTTAACTGCATTATTCAGGATTTGACTTGTTTAATGCAATTGGATTGCATGAGAATTTCTAAAAATAAAAAAAATATATATTTCTGGTTGTTACGCGCTTTCGGATCGCATAAAGAATGTTGCCTACGTCATACAAACAAATTATAAGCAATGAATACAATAGTTTAATACGATAAAAAATGGTTTGAAACAGTTTACGCTTTTTAAAAACCGCTTAGCGGTTTATAAAGCGTAAACTATCCCAAACCATTTTATATCGTATAAAACAAATAAATATTGAATTCATTCCTTAAATAAACCAATCCATTGTCATTATTTCAGACAACTTGTGTCTGTCACTCCTAACAGGAATCGAGGATTGTCATGGCAACACTCACGTTACTTAATAATGAATTGATGAATTTCCTTATATCCCTACCAAAATAGTTAATCTCAATTCCACTAACATATGTACATGTAATATGTGTCTCCACTTTTATTTAACATAAAGATATTAAGTCTAAAAAAAAAAAGAAAATTCTCTTGCTAAAATCTTTAAGCATTGATTTCCTTTACATTCGAGGATTATTGCTGAGAATGCATTGTTCTAAGATACCTGGTAGCCATTGGAGTTTCATCGATAAGGTTTCTTATGCAGATAATGTTAAAACCAGAATGCATAATGAAACTTTAAAAAATTATGGATTTGATATAAGATTTACTTTTGATAAAGAAGCATTTAGGTAATAGGTTTGTGTAAGCAAATATAAAAATAAAACACATATTCTGTACAAAAATACATTTTCTATATCTTGAATATTTTTGAAAAAAGTTTTGAGATAGAGTATTAGCAAGTTACTGAGAATACAAATTGCTCTCAATTTTAATAATAACCATAAAATGTTCAATATTCTCTCAAAAGGACGTAAGCAACTGTGATTAGGGGGTATGATCATTAGATAATATAATGGAAACAAAATTTAAAGTCATGAAACGGAAAAGTATATAAAAGTGCATTAAAACTGAATTACATTAGACGGAAGTGAAAAAATTAATAAAACACATGTAAATAAGGAACAAATGAATTCAATTGAGAAAGATACGCGGAAGAGGAAATAATTTTGCTTTTGTATATTGCATTGCAATCATTGTTAGTTAAATCGATGTATTACATAAAATTAATGATGTTTTCTTAAATGTATACAGTTACGATTAGCGCAACAATACTAGTACAGCAAAGTATTTCTGTACTTGTACTTGCAACTATCTTTTGTGTGCATGTTTAACAATATTTGATTTTCTTTATATAGCCTTTGTAAAACTCACACACAAACAGATTGTCATAAATGTCCGCACATAAACCCCAAGGATCTTTCAGATTACAGTTATCAATAAAACGAAGAAAGTCTCCATTTCCGTCTAGAATATGGATGCAATGGTTGCTTCTATCTACAATTAAGACACGATTTTGACTGTCTGCCGTGATACCAAAGGGCTTAAATGGAGAGGTCTTGGTACGAGATGGATAACCAGTATATTTACACCTAAAATTCCCAGCCTTATCAACAATCACAACCGCACCGGCCTGACAGTCAGAGACACAAATGTCACCGTTTTTGTTTACGGTAATGTATTTGATTCCGTTATTTCCCGAGTACAGAGGTTTACCTTCGTCATCAAATTGAATGGTTTGTTTCTCTGTAGATCCCGTGTAACGAACAACCTTGGATTGATCTTTATCATTATTGTACATGGAAACTAGGAGGTCACTCGAAGAGGTGACACACAAGGTATTAGGCATCCACCCCTGTACTCTAATCAACTCCTCTGTCTCTCCGTTCCTAATTATATTCACCGTTCGTCTTGTCCCTTCAGAAAACAGTAGATTCCCTTTTTTGTCTAAAGTCAAATCATTAGGCAATTTTCCAGATTTTGATTTGATTGTGTGAAGAAGAAAACCCTTAATATTAAAGCATTTGATATCATTTGTCTTTCCACACGTCGTCCAAATTCGTTCTTCATTGTGACATGCAACACTGCGCAATTCTTCATACCCAGTCTGGATTATTTTCTTCAGTTCTGGTTTAGCAAGTAATTCTCCACCTACAGTATTTTCTGGTATTGCTATCACAGCAGTTTCCTCTCTAGTTGTTCGTAATGGTGTAATTTCACCAAACAAACTATAGATTTTTACGTGACTTATTGGTTTCGGCATGAATGTTGGCATTGAATACAGAAACCTTGTTGGAGACTTGCTAAACTCTGTGATTTTAGATTTATACTCGATGGTCGATGAAACGTCCGTGGATTCCTGAATTTCTCTTAAGGTCAGTAAAGTTTGTTTCATCAAAGACTGTAACTGTTTGATTTCATCCAACTGTTTCTGTAAATCTTCTCGGTGTTTTACCTTTATATTGCTGATTTCATTTTCCATTCTTTCGACAACATAATCTATTTCTTTGTGCCATTCCTCTCCTTGTTTAGATATTGCCGTTGTAACTTTCTCATATTCTCCATCCAGGTTTGCAAGCTGATTCATCAAGTCAAGTGCATATTCGTCATATACAGGAGAAATGTGGATTTCTAATTCTTCTGCATCCTTTTTAATGACGTCTTTCATCATCTTGTAAGCCTCTTTAACATCTACAAACCTATGTCCAATGTGTAGTTCTGATGCAGTACAAGAAAGACAAACAAAACTGTCGCCACAATCCTTGCACTGCAATTCGCAGTTCCTTTGTGAATGTTCTTTACATTTCGGATAAATCAAGGTGGATCTTCTTTCACGGAAAGGAACAATTGTATGTTTGTCATATCCATCTAAGATGTGTTTTCCTATACATGACGTACAGAGGTTGACATCGCAAATGTCACAGTAGCTGTGTACTACGGCGGTCTCACAAAGGTCACATCGGTAAACATCCTGTGCATTACAACGAGAATCCATATTTGTTATAGAAACGAATCACAAAACCTACATTTTGTTGGGTTTTTTCTTATTATGATAAAAAATAATAGGTGCTTCGTATCAAACGGACATTATATTTGTAATGCAAGGAATGCAATTACAATACGTTTTAGGAAACGGTACTTAGCCAAAAAATACCATGCATTACCCGCCATTTCCCTGTCATTTTTATTGTCCTTGATTAATATTTTCATGATCGCAATCAAAGGGAAATTTTTGAGGTTATTTTGAATCATAAAGTAATTAAATTGTTTTGCCATCAATTTCCTCTTTGTAACATTCGCAACAAACATATGCTTCCCCAAGAATGTTTTGCGCTTCAAATAAATTCAAAGGTTAATATTAAAATTGATTTATACTTATATCTGGGATTAATATCATGATATTAACCAAAGATTTTTACAACAGCTTCCTGTCAAATATCAATTAAGACAAGTTAACATCTGAGCCGAGATAAGAGAATAGAGATACACTTCCTCGTCTATAAACTATTCAGTTACAGGCTGCTTAAGAAGTCTCTCAAAAAGACAATAACAATAGTAGTAAGCAACCAGATAAAAACAAATCAGAATACTAAAATCGTAATGTTGCGCGCCTTGTCTCTCTAATGTTTTAGGTAACGTCTTATTCGACTTTGACATAAGTAAGTGAAATTTAAAACAAAAATTTAGTAGACAACAATGACTCAACCACATGTGGATATTTTTAAAACAGTTAAAACCTGACAAGATGGTTATCTAATGAGTTTCAAGTTACATTTTTATTTTAATATTATTATGCAAATTTTACTAGGGTGTAAAAAAAATCCTATTAGTAAGTTATTTTTAAGTAATGTATTATCCAGAGCCACGCCGAAGGTAAAGCATCTAGTAACATAACCAATTAAGTATCACTGTACATAGTTTTTTTTCCCTCTAGCATTCACTGCACAGCGGTTAAAACTTTCCAGTTGACATATGCATTTATTTTTTTTTAATAAACATTTAATCATAAACGGACTTGAGATAAGTTTGATATTTATAAAAAATCTATGAAGTTCTCATCAATACAGTTTTAAAGGAATCTATTAAATGGGACAGCAACAATGTAAATGTACTTAAAGTTCCCTGACATACCAATAAATTATTCGATGGATAAATAAAGTATATATTTTTGAAAAATGATTAAAAAAAAAAACAAAACAATACATGTATCGGCTTTTAACTGTTTTGTATTAATTTATATGAACAACGTTGCAATTTTACAAATTTGTTCTTTTCCAAAATTGGTCCTCCGCTTTTATTTTACTGTTTTTAAAAGTACGTGATCTGATATAGTTTGGTTTTAGGCAAAACAGTTCAAGAATCGCGAAGTCTGAAAATCTGATTTTGTGTATACAATTATGATTTCAGATGGATTGTATTAAAAAGACCCAAAACGTATAACATGAATTTAAAATCAATATTTACCTTAGTGTAATGATTTTTGTTTTGCAAAAAAAATGAGCAACAAAGTGTGTCATGTTATAAATGTTGAATTTACCAGGTGGCAGTAAATATAAAAATATAGCAACATGCTGCAAAACATCCAAACGCCTAATCATTTAAACAATTTTCAAATTATTATGTGGTTTCGGGGTCTTCTTTCCACGAATTTAGTGCAAGTGTCGTCGTAAAATACAATGGTTAAAAATGGATACAAGACCCAAATATAAAGAAAAATGCACGTTTTCATTAAAGATAAAAAAAAAACCGCTAAGCCGGCGATACAACTGAACACATGTAGAGAACACTACTTTAAAGTTCTTATCATAACGGATCTCGAATGGCTCATTGGACTAGTTTGTACAGAAGTGTTTTGGATTCGTAATCAACGGGATTTTTTTTCTAATTTTATATTTATGTAACACTCAGAATACTGTGTTGAGGTTCTTTATTTCCACTTTCAGCTAGCATACATAAATGTTGACAGATCCTAAAAATTGAAATAAAAATCTGTTTATTGCACTTGTATATCATAATTATACATATACTCCAAATACTCTTTATTACTTATTTATCTATAATATTACCGGTTTTCTTTGTCTTAATACATGTAAATACAGGTTTATGTTTTCTCATTCAAAAACTATTTGTCAATTTTAAATAAATAATAACATTTGTTTATACACATACTCTATCATTGCAATTAGCAAACAAATTAACAAATACAAATACCTAAGCAAGGACACACTGTGAATGTTAAATTAATTTCTTTACACCGAAGTTACATCTTCTCCCTTGTCTTTCTCTTGGACAATGAAAGTGAGCTAGGCAAGAATTACCCAGAATGCTATTCTTTCTAACATCACAAAATAATAAACCTAAAAACTATATGTATTTTCTATAGTAAAGATAATATGTTACTATAAAGATAAATCCGACTTAGACTAGTGGTATGAGTCACATTCTAACACACCAAAGGCACCCGATTCAATCCCCCAAAACCATTGATAATTTTCTTTTCATGTAAACATTCAATAAATAAGAAAGTAAACTAATAATTTAAATTCCACCCTCTTACATTTATGTCACATTAGTTTTTGGAAATGAAATATTCAATGCCATTTTCAGACGCAATATTCAAAACAGACTATGGTTTATACTGGTAATTAACGTTACACACGTTTCCGCGTTCTCTGAGCATAGCGACAGATGTTATGTTGAATAATTAATCTAGTCTCATTTTTGAAGGAGTAACAATTATTAATGTATATTTAAAATTCATTCTTCTGAAATATGTTGTTTATTAACTATTAATATATCTTTGGTTTTATCTAAAATTATTATTCTGCCATACACATTCTGATTGTGCAAAAACTGCTTATAATACAAACTTTTTAAGTATAACATGTTGCAGATGAGACTTCATAAACACCAGTTCAAGAAGGTATAATCAATTGCAAATGTTCAAGTGATTGAATTTCGTTCGAGACTGTAGCACCATTCCGATTGAGTTAACTCAATTGTTTAGAGTCGATGGTTCCTACATACGTGCTAACTATCTTGCACATTTTCTTGTAATTATCGTCCTTATCCTTTCCTTGTCTAAATCAAAGAGCATATCGTAAATCAATCATGTGTCATCATAATATATAACCTTGATGTTACAATAAAGGTCTTATAAAAATTTGTTCAGTATGTTAATACATACCGAACAAGTGTTTTATAAGACAATAATTTGTCAC
Source organism: Magallana gigas (assembly GCF_902806645.1). Classification (NCBI taxonomy): domain Eukaryota; kingdom Metazoa; phylum Mollusca; class Bivalvia; order Ostreida; family Ostreidae; genus Magallana; species Magallana gigas. Next base: position 122,927 of record NW_022994921.1, read on the forward strand.
AGCTTGAATGTCTAGTTTAGATATTTGATTTTCTTAACATTGCCTTTATAATACTCGCACACAAACAGATTGTCATTATTGCCCACACATAAACCATAAGGATACTCCAGACCACAGTTATCAATGTAACGGAGAATCTGTCCATTATGATCCAGAATGTGGATACAATGGTTCTCAGTGTCTGCTGTTAGTACGCGACTCTGACTGTCTGTTGAGATACAACAAGGTTTAAATGCTTCCCTCTTTGTAACTGAGGGATGACCGGTGTATCTCCATCTGAGTCTCCCGCCTTGATTAACCACCACTACAGCACCAGCCCCATAGTCAGCTACACAGATGTCATGGTTTCTGTTCTCAGTTATGTTTTTGATCTTGGTATTCCCTGAGTACAGAGGTTTACCTTCATCATCAAACTGAATTGTTTGTTTCTCAGTGGATCCCGAGTAACGGACAACTTTGGATTGAGTTAAATTATCACTGCACATGGTAACTAGCAAATATTCAGAAAAAGTAACAAACACCTTACACGGCCCCCATCCATGCAATCTGATCAACTCTTCTGTCTTTCCATTCCTTACTTTATTCACTGTCCCTGCTATCCGATTGGAGTACAGAAGATCCCCTTCACTGTCTACAAATATATCATTGGGCCATTTTCCTGATATTGTCTGGATTCTCTGGAAGAGTGATCCATCAACGCTGAAGCATTTGATTTCATTGGTATCTCCACATGTCCATATTCTATCTTCTTTGTGACAGCAAACAATGCGTAGTGTTTTATACCCAGTCTGTATAGTGGAAATTAGCTCTGGTTCATCCAGTAGTTCTTTTCCAGAGGAACTTGGTTGGTCTTGTGACAATACATCCTCTTCAGTAGCGGTAGATAATGGAGGGACCTGTTCAAACAAATTATACAGCTTCTCACGATCTATTGGTTTTGGAATGAATGTTGGCAGTGATACCTGAATCTTGGGTGGAAGCTTGCTAAACTCTCTGATTTTAGAGCTGTATTCAATTGTTGGAGACACTTCGTTGGAATATTTCATTTCCTTTAAGGCCTGTAGTGTTTGTTCTATGAGAGACTGTTTTTGTTTAATTTCATCTAAATGCTTTTGTAAAATATCTCTTAATTTTACTTTAATCTCGCTGATTTCAGTTTTCATTTTGTTGATGATGGCGTCGATTTCTCTGTGCCATTGCTTTCCTTGTTTTGACATTGTTGTTGTTAGTTTCTCATATCCTCGATCTAGGTTTGCAAGCTGATTTTCCAAGTCACGTGCAATTTCCTCATATGTAGGGAATATAAGGATTTCTAATTCTTTTGTATCTTTTCCCATAATTTCTTTCTTTATTTTGTAAACTTCTGAAACTTCCAGGAATGTATGCCCTTTGTGCTGCTTAGATGCAGTACAAGAAGAACAAATAAATATTTCATCGCAATCTGCGCACTGAAATTTACAATTTTTCTGTTGATGTTTTTCGGATAAATGAGGGTTGATCTTCGTTCCTGAAAAGGGACTATTTTATGGTTATCATATCCATCTGAGATGTGTTTGCCTATACATGGTATGCACAGGTTGGCATGACAAAAGTCACAGTAGCTGTGTACTATGGCGGTCTCACAAAGGTCACATCGGGGCACATCCTGGGCACTGTTCTGATGATCCATTATAGTGTTTCTACAAATGAATATAAAAAATGTATTAAATCTGTTTGGTTATCCTTATAGATAGAAGTATGCACTAAAGTCATCTCGATACATCGTTCAGATTTTATAAATCATTGACTGGAAGTGGTTGGGTGGGATGAATAATAAAATGTGTCCACTGAGAAATAACCGTATAGAAAGTAAAGCGCTCATACTAAAATCATCCCCTTCACATGAAAATTTAAGTTTCATTCTACTGATTCCCCTCTACGGGTTGACGTCGACCTGGAGGCGATTGCAAATTAAAACAAAGAACGTGGGGAAAAACACAGAAAAAAAGGAAATATTTCTTATAGACCACTCTTTTTTATCTTTTTTATCTCTCCTTTAATGCCTCTATTAAATGCACTTTTTCAGTAACTGAAAATGAAAATCTCATGATTGATAAGTTTGTCGTTTGGGGCCTTATAGTATTATACATTGATCATTTTTTGCATTTTCCACCTAACTATTGACGTGAGGGTTATACATGTATTTGTACTAAAATTCGAAACCCGAAACATTAATGTGAATCAATTCCACCACAATTATATTGAACACATCTTAAGTTAAGTCTTTTTGATTTTATCTCTCTACGCTACGTTCACTCATATGCATTACTGACATGCACACTGACCTGTAAATCTATCTGGTAGGTCGGGTCTTTGGAGAAATCGGGGTCCTCTTCCTCCTCCTTATCAACATCATACCCTGAAGTAAAGCATTTCAAACAGCTGATAAAATATCCTTTCCGCTGATAAAATATCCTTTCCATCATAGAGAAATGAAAAAATATTTCAAATTAACATCTTTATCCATGTTTCCTTCAAATAAAATTTCCGATTTCCATTGCTTTAGTGCAAAAGGAAGAGTTTTGATCAATCACACAAGCAAATCCACTTACAGGTTTTACTTGATATATTTCCGTACCAGTCAGCTGCAAACCCTTCAAGTAAGAGTATATATATGTTTGACAACCCCCCTTTATACCACCAATTAGTCATTATCAGTAAACTGAGTATAATCATCATTCAACTTGGCTGCCGTATTGTCAATAAGACTTGATCTTTTTCCATAACAGCCAGTTAAAAAATCTTTAAGTAAAAGTATATTTGACACTTTCACCTTATCAATGCTTTCTTAACAGTATACAGAGTAAAATTACCATTGAACTTGGCCGCCATACTGTCAATCAAATCGGACAGAATCTGCCCCCTCATTTGGATTTCTTCCTCAGCATCTTCATCTTCCCAGTCGTCTTCATCTTCATCCTCATCTTCATCCAACCATTTTATTTTGCTTTCTATTGATGCAATGAAAGCTTGATATTCCTGCAAAAATGTAATGCACATTGACAAAATCAATTGATTTTTAATTCATAAAAGTTTAAAACTAAAACAATGAAGAGAAAGAGGGAGTCTCTGGCACCCTAGAAAAAAGAAAAATTTGGCACGAAATGCAGAGAAAAAGAGAGAGAAAGAAAATAGCCTTGACAATTACTAAATTTGTGATTGATAATCTAGACCAACTTACAGTTAACAGTATGGGCAACGTTTCTAGACACAAGGACAAGACATCTGATGAGAATTGTGTGGCGATGGAGAGTAGGCGGTCCAGTATGTTGCTTAGGAATGGAATCAGGTACTGAGTGGTGTTGGCAGACTTCAGATGCTGTACGATGCCCGGATGGCGGAGATTCGTATCCACCCTTCATTCCTCCAAATACATCTAACTGAGTTAAATCGCAGTGTTTTGCATTCTACATTTTGTAACTGCAGAGTTGTAACTAATAAACAATCCTCTATTGTTTTCATACAGTGCCCTGGATGATAAAACAAGATGTATGCGACGCTCTCATTATTCAATATTGCTGCACTGACCGGTTGAGGAGCTCTGGGGATGTAGAGGTCACCTCTGTGTGCAAAATGGCCGACCAAAAACTTCTTCCAACCAAGAACGGTGAAACTGTGAAAAAAAGTCATCGCTATAAAAACAGTTACGAAAAATATTGGCGAGAGCAGAAAATGATAATACCCCATACAATTATACCATCTGCATTAATAAATCCCTTTACATGTATTAATGCTTATAACAAAACTAACTTTTTTCCATGTACATCCCTTATTTCATCAAATCGTAAAAATTTACAATCACAAAAAAGAAACACAATTTCAAAATCTGTGTAATAAATGTTTCTCACAAATTTACACATTTAATGGGAACTTACACTATCCTACGTATATACACAAAATATGGCAGAATATACATACAATATGTATATGTACATATGCTAAACAACTTTTTGTCGCTCTTTTTTTTTTAAATCAGTTACAGGTATAACAAATGAATCATTGAGAGGATGTCAACTAACTTCTGAAATTCATGTCGGCCAGCACCACGGGCTGGAGGAAGCCGGTGATGTGAAATTGGACTTTTCCGGACTGGATGGACTCTGTGACCAGGTCCGTCACACTCCCCATAGCCAGCATGCAGGACTCATGGACTTTCCACCTGAAGGGTATCAAAAGGTCTTTCTGTGTTTTGTAAACATCCGAGACTTCTACAAATATATGTCCTTTATGCTGTTCAGATGCAGTACAAGAAGAACAAATAAAACTGTTGGCACAATTCTTGCATTTTCTTGCAAGTTACAATTTTTTTGTTCATGAGTTTTACATTTCGGATAGATCAAGGTTGATCTTTGTTCTTGGAAAGACAAAATTGCATGTTTTTGATATCCATCGGAGATGTGTTTGCCTATACATGGTACATGTATGCATAAGTTGACATGACAGAAGTCACAGTAGCTGTGTACTATGGCGGTCTCACAAAGGTCACATCGGTGTACATCCTGGGCACTAGAACGAGGATCCATAATTGTTCTACAATTAAAAAACTTCTTTATGATAATATTCCCTAAAATGACATCCGAATTTTATATTACTAGTGGATAAAGTCTGCTGCAGTCCAACCACCTACAGAACAATTCTTACTTTGTCTACTTGAGGAGAGGTCCACCTCTTAAAAACCAGTAAAACTATGCACTGAAATTCTCAATGCTTGAGAAAGGAAATGTGTTGTTTGTACATGTCAAACATTTAAAATCGACGACCGAGAAATAACGATAGATAAAAAGTTTGATATAAAAGGAGTGGAGATAATATACACAAATAGACTATCCCAACTTCACATACATCTGAATGGAAATACAATGCCGCCACTGCACCGCTTTTTATAACGCCTACTTAATGGGTACATGCATAAAGTTTGAAACAAATGTTGATTTTTCAATGCTACGGATAATTATGTTGTTAAAATTACAGTTAAAGCACAACATTAAAAAACTGCTGATATTTTAATTGAGATGGTAGATATATAAAATTTTAAAGGTTTCATACCGTATAACAGTATCATACATAAGTTTTTTCTATTTAAAATACAAATTTACTTCGTAAACATGGCTGCTCTCTCTAAAATGCGGTCAGCTGACAGCATATTGAAATTGTAAGGTAACCTCCCGTGTCATACATTTATGACCTTTATACTTTTTCGATTGTCAACTTTGGAAACTAATGAAATAAAATAATTGTTTATATAATTATGCCTTTTAAACACATTTTTCAGCACGGAGGTGTTTTCCTTTTATTTGTATATCACATTATTGAAGTTGACTTAAATGTATAGCTCATATACGTTAATTATTTATTATTTTGTGATAAGTTCAAAAGTCACGAAGTTTACGGCAACACGTTGTGGTTTCATTGCAATTACTTTATTCTTGTGGGAGAAATCAACAGACAAAAATAGAAAATATTATTGCAAGATAGATATTGTTTATCTTCAGCAATTGACTGATGTAATATTTTTGATGTCAAAATATTTATAGGGTTTAAAGAGCCCGTCTAGTTTTTTCCCCTAAATTATGAATAAAGTAGATTATTCGTCGTTATTGTTGGCTAACAGTACGTACCTCAGAATAGACATTACACCCACTTTGTAATTTCTGCTCTTTTTTCTTAGGAAAACCGATTGAAACTTATAGCTCTATAGAACCTGATGGGGGCGAAATCTACACGATCCAGTATTAAAAAGTTTATCGATCGATCGACTCTACAGCAACCTAAAAAAAACCACGGACTGCACGAAATAAAGTCAGACTCGAAGTTCTAAAAATAAAAGCGTTGACTATTCATTCTATCTAACATTAATAATTTAGTTGTTTTAAATTACTTTTATTATTATTTATTTGATTATTTATTTTAAATATATAAATAACATTAAAATGCTTTATTCGATTATTCCTAATTAGAAAGGTATAATTATGTGGCGTAAAATTCCGTATACATATGTTATGCATTTTAATGCAGTGATCGCTATCAGTTCATAACCGCATGAAACACCAAAGAAATGCTTTTATTAATATTGTTTAAATCATGATATGTGGACAAGAACATAGGATAATAATTCTATTAAGTGATGAATGATCAGCCACTGATTTCGACTCGTCAAAAGTTATATTGCCCAATGTTGTTGTTATGAAGACTTAATAAAAGTAATGAATGACTAGTACTTGATCATTATGTGTTCTCATCCTTATTTAAAGATGATGTTTGGTCAAAAAATGGTACTAAATTGATTCAGATACAGATTCATGTTCATGTTCAATTTCAACACGTCAACAAACATAATGAAGTCATCTAAAATGATTGACAAATGGAATGTTATAAAACAAGTCATGAATATTTTGTAACATAATATGGTATTTTTAAGACCAAATGACAGCAAAATTGTACTTCAACAAGTTTTTCTACTGTTTGTTGTATTTTAGGGAACTTTCGTGTTTTGAGCTGCTACAGTAAATTAATCTATAAATGGATACACTGGATGGCTAATAGATTCTGGCTTGCGTATTAATGTCATCAGCAAAAAGGACAAGTCGATAAGGATAGTTATTCATCATGTGTATATTGTAGCTGGCTAACTTATCGTGTTGAGATTAGCATGTTGATTTTGTTTGATATGTCCAAAAGCGTTTGCAATTTTATGTTTGCAATAAATTTCGAGTTTTTTGTTTGGACGGGTCAACTTACTAATTTTTTTTTACCCAAGACTGAAGATTTGACTGTGGAGTCGGCTAAATTAGAGGCTCTAGATAGTAAGTTTATTATTAATGAATTGTCTTCCGTGATTCTTTATAACATAAAAACAAACAATCCAATGAAAGGATTCTTAAAATCATCAAAACAATATGATTCCACAAAACATCTCCTACGATCTCCACAACACAACACATTTCACGTTTTAACCCCGATACAGGTTTATATATAAAATTCGTGGCATTTTTTTATAATAATAAAAATGTGCAGCACCGTGCATTGTCCGGTAACTGCTATAGTGCTGGCATGAAATTTGGAAATTTAACACAAGTAGTATACTTGTGTGTTATAATTGTAGGATAACAATAAGTCCTGTTTTAGAGTTAAAGGCAGGGAATCAAAGCCTATCCCACTTTAGGATGAAAATAATGCCTTATTTTGGCAACATAATACGAAAATTGAATGCTCTACCATTATGCACCATAAAACTCTATTGCAGAAGGCCTCTCCCATCTCTTTTGCATTACCCTCATTTATGATTCAATTATCCACTGGGGCCTAATTTAACCATTACACTTCTCCAATCAAAAGTTCACCCACAGTTCGTACCTATTGTCTGCACAAAAATACAATAACAATGCATGTACAAAAGGACAAAAGTCCGCGCATTTCCCACGATGCCGTCTGTTTGTAAACGTTGCCCCCTGACCAAAGTCACCCATCACTCCTTACAGGAACTGACCAGAATCACCGAGTTAACATGTTACCAAAGTCAGGACATCTGTTCATATCCCTTTCAACTAGGTATTTACATCTTCTTTATCTCTGTGTATCATTTTCCTAGCTATAAGATACATGGTCCGATGAAATACTGACATTGTCTTCGTTCGTGTCGTGTATTGTGCATCCTCGCTAGCCAAGGGTTTTCGGTCCACTTTGCTCCCCATAAACCCTTTACCGGATTTCATTACGAAAACTCGGTGATGTGGTGGCGCTATCTAGCGAGCAACTTGAGTTGCGCCCCTTGCATATTTACATTTTAATCGAATTAAACAACGGGTTTTATATACATCGGCATTAATACAACTTGAAAACATGTTGACTACCGAATATCGGAACATAATTAACGATGCTATTAAATACGAATTAAGTTATAACCATGGGAAAGCACGGAATGTTTTATTAATAGTGTTTTGTAAGGATCTGTACCGGAGTGAAAAAGTCGCCGTTTTATATGAAAGCTTTCATGCCATAAAACCAGGTATCGTTGTCGTGAATAATGCCAACCAAACAAATAAAATAAAACAGAGCTCATTGAACCTTTAAAATCAATAACCATAAGCAGGAACGAATATACTAACAGGATAGGCAACTTCTACATTCGCCATGTTTACTTCCCATGCATTCACGCGAGCCTTGACAAGTTTGCAGAACTATGTATAATCCCAGTAAAATATATAGGTTTTTAGAGCGATCTGGTTAGACCATCATTGGGGAGGCACTGTACTCGAGAACTTGTGCCTAAACTTGTTAAAAGCACCGAATGTTTCACCAAAGATAACACATGTGTTTTCTTTTAAAGTTTTTATTTACAAGCACTGCGATTGGATCAGCTACTCCCAGCTGCAGCCAATCATAAAACGGAGCTTGTCACCGAGTTTTCGTAATGAAATCCGCCAAGGGTTTATGGGGAGCAAAGTGGACCGAAAACCCTTGGCTGGCGAAGATGTGTATTGTGAAGAACGCTGTGTCATTTACGCTGTAGTGATGGCGGAATGTTCCATGTTTATAACATATGGCGCTGATCTTCAGACCTGCAGAAACTACTTGGGTATTCATTTCATTGCTGGTTTGAATTTAAAGCGACAAATGTCCTTGGTTGTTACAAACTGTGATAGATTTGTTTATTGCTGAGTATATTGCTGAAAAAAGATCAACAACAAAGTGTTCTCTCTTTATATTATGTAGCGGATGTATATATGATTAAATTAATATGTTTTACGGTGCTACCGTTCTGGCGAGCGCAGCAAGAATTACACACACCTTGCATCATTGTCAACTTATAGTTTTATTTAGGTATCAACGAACGTCAAAGAATTTTTGAGAGAGTATTGCTCTACAAGAAGTATGCCAAAGGTACTAATTTTAATGGTTATGATACATACAGCGCAACCCCCTACAGAGAGAGAGAGAGAGAGAGAGAGAGAGAGAGAGAGAGAGAGAGAGAGAGAGAGAGAGAGAGAGAGAGAGAGAGGTTCCTGTTTGTTGGTGTGTAATTTCCCACTTTTAAATTTAATGGTCTGACTATATGCAATATCTACATAATTTTTTTAACTGTTTATTTTATTTTTTCATTTTATTTCTTTTTATTTAGTTCAAAATGTCCTATTGTTTATTTCCTCCCTACTCATATACAGTACTTACCTGCCTACTGTACATGCATGCACAATTAGCTTAAAAATGGATCGATATGACAGTAAAGTATGGCTCTTGCTAGTATATATACATACAATCTCTATATTAAAAAAATTTAAAAACAAATCATATGTCAATGAGGTAGGAATCGCAGTCTATACTGAAAAAGCCAGTACACTCATTACAGATGTTTGATCCACCTCTAAATTTATCGCAGGAAATATAGCGCGAGTGCACTGTGACGTCATCCATGACTTTGTTCGTCTTTATTTTCGTTTCTCGACTCAATACGGAGGTATGGAAGCATGTAACAAATCTTTTGAGTCTCGCCAAAGCATATGCGGTATTCAAAACGTGTCTTCAAACTTTAAGTCACAGAAAATTACGAGTTAAAAGTCGGCCATTTTTGGCATAGCACCACGGGTGAAAACATTAGAGAGCATTATTGGACGTAGACAAAAAAAATGTTTTATGAACTGTAGGTTTAGTTTGTTCTTTTTCCCGCGCACACTGGTTCTTAGAGCTCGCTTCGCTCGCTATATATTATTTAAATGACGATTTCAATATTTTATGATACCAATATCAAATACACAAGGGATAAACAACCCACGCTTAAATTCTATTGCCACACCAAAGTAATTATGCGAACAATAATGTAATGTCGGAAGTAAAAATGTAATTGACTTTTTCAACATATTCATGTAGAACCAGATCCAGTTAACGTTAACTTTTCCTCAACTTTTTTTGGGCGTTCTTGTAACAAAAATATCTTTTTGATTGTGATCTTAAAACAATTTTCGATTGGAGAAGAACATACGATACATATACACACAATGCCACATAATTATATATAAATATGTATACATTTGTACATTTATAACAATTTTTAAAATTAAGCACAAACTTAAAATTTAGTTGTGGATCGCAAAATATTTTTGGTAATAAGTATGAATATATATTTGTAGAACATACATGTTGAATGTAATCAAAAAATTAAGCAGTTATGCGGTAGGACTAGCATCACCATTTACAGTCATTTATTACCTACCGCATAGATGTACAGCGCAGCTCTCCTTCCAATACATTCTTTACTTATGTCACGGTGTGAAATTCAATCTTTCGGACGATTTTTAATTATTGTGTAAATTAAACATTTCGGACTTTGTGTTAATTGCTACAAAAACTTTTCCTCTATTTCAACAACTGTTTTAAAAACGTTTCAAACTACGAGCAGCCTTAATCCCACCTGAGGCACAATCAGTGATGGACAGCTTATTTTCAAATTGGCTTCTGTTTATGTTTATTGACACTTCATCTTTAATCTTATTAATCCTTTTATGTACATCCTGCTAAAATGTCATGAGTTACTCAATAGCTGTTTGATAATTAATTTCCTTCCATCTGTACTTATTGGAATCAGACATTCGATGCTGATACATACCAAACTCACGTAAAAGTATATTTCATGTCAAGTCTATATAAAAGTCTGAAAACTAAAACGCGTTTTGACTTGTTGGAGGTTTCATGAGGCTGAGCCCAACAACAAGAGATTAAGCTCAAGGTTGGCCCAGACTTGCGTGAGGGACCGTCCCGTAATAATTACAATAAAATATGTTTAGTAATAAATACATATACATGTATAATTATGTAGAACAACGCAATCGGAATATTAAGCAAATATGCAGCAGAACAAACTTCTGGTTCAAGTTTAAATGATATTGATTCCTAACGATTAAATTACATTGTAACATAAAGTCCATTTTACAGCAAACTAAAGGATTAAATTAACTGTACTATCATTTTTATTATATCCCATTCGCAAAGTTACATTCTTATATTCCTTTAATGATATATAGCCACCACATCTATACTGATGTCATGTTGTAAATTTTGAATTAACTGAGTGTAAATACAAAATTTACAACGTGACATGTTATAACTTTGTATAATTTACATCCAGCCAGAAAATTCAAAATTAACCACATTACACTGATATTGTCGAATAGGTGCGCTTGGGAAAAGCTGTTTTATTTTAACATAATACAATTTATCAAACTTTTTCACATTTCATATGTTTATTCATGATGATTAATATTCACGACTGTCACATTTATTAATGTAGCAGGAACATATCAATGCATAGATGAAGTGCGACAAAGAAAGATAACTCGTATTCTTGAATTGTCCATGCCGATCTATGGTACCGAAGTTGACGGTTTACAAAAACTTTTGATGCATTTTATTATGTGATACATGTAATATCAAAGATCCAGATTTCAACCATTTGCTGAAGTTGGAGAAATAGATGAAGCTGTTATAGAATGAAAATTGTGAGAAAAACAAAGAGCGACGGATTTAAGTTTAAATTTTTGAATCATTATCGGCAAAGTAATGAAAATTAAACCCATGAAAACTTGTTGCAATTGATGGAAGTCAAAAACTATCTTTTAACATTGTTCTACCGTCGTCATTGTCACTTCCACTGATGATCTCAAACTAAATGATACTGGTAATTTGACTTTTAAACATATGATCTAACAAATGATTACAGTTAAAGATCTCAGTCTTTTCATACCAGGCATGTGGCATCGGGAAGGGGGGGGGGGACTAGCCCCCCCTCACTTTTTTCTCGCAGCAGATTTTTTTTTCAATTACATATAGAAAATTAAATTATCATGGAGTTGCCCCCTCTACTCTTAAGAAGATATGAAAAATCGAAGTGAAAATTAAGAAATTAAAATTAATAGGCATAAGCCCCCCCCCCCCCCACCCCGTGGACTAATATTTTGATGATTTCTAAGTTTCTTATGTTTTTGGGTTTTTTTGGCATATTTTTTATGTTTCGATAATTCCCTCTTCTAAAATTATACTGTTTATTGCATTAAAGAACGTTATATTCGTAAAAATAATCTTACAGATAAAAACATTAAAAAGGGTAAACACTCATTGTAATTGTGAAATTTTAAGTAAATATTTTAAAATAATCATTACATTACTTTAAGATGAAAAAGAAATAAACTGTGATATAAACGTGAATACTTTGATAGTCTGATAAAAGATAAAATGAGTAAACTAATAAAAGAAACACCCCATAGTTATATCTGCTTAAAAGCTCAATATCACTCCTCATAATCACAAACATTGGTGTCCATCTATTTAGTATTTGATTTCCTTTACGGTGCCTTTGTATAACTCACACACAAACAGATTGTCATTATTGTCCACACATAAACCAGTAGGATACTCCAGATCACAGTTATCAATGTAACGGAGAAACTGTCCATTCTGATCCAGAATGTGGATGCAATGGCTGTAATATTCTGCTGTCAGGATACGACTCTGACTGTCTGTTGTGATACCCCAGGGTTTAAATGGTTTGTTCTTGGCAACTGAGGGATGACCATTGTACCTCCATCTGAGTTCCCCGTCCTGATTAACCACCACTACTGCACCAACCGCCCAGTCAGCTACACAGATGTCATGGTTTCTGTTCTCTGCAATGTGTTTAGTATTACTATTCCCCGAGTACAGAGATTTACCTTTATCATCAAATTGAATTGTTTGTTTCTCTGTAGATCCCGAGTAACGGACAACTTTGGATTGAGTTCTATCTTCACTGTACAAGGTGACAAGGAGATCATCATTAGAGGTGACACACAACTGTTTGGGTCTCCATCCCTGTAATCTGATCAACTCTTCTGTCTGTCCATTATTCACCTTGTTCACTGTGTTTGTTGACACGTCTAAATACATTAGATTCCCATTGCTGTCTACAGCTAGATCTATAGGCCATTCTCCTGAGTTTGTCTTTATATTTTGGAGGAGTGAACCATTGATGTTGAAGCATTTGATATCATTGCTTTCTCCACTTGTCCATATCGTGTCCTTACCTAAAAATGTAACATTGCGTAGTCTTGTGTGCGCAGTCTGTACTGTGGCAACAACTTCCGGTTCATCCAGTAGTTCTCTGACTGAAGTGTTTGGTTGATTTAATGGCGAAACTTCTTCAGTGGCAGTAGATAATGAGGTGATCTCCCCAACCAAAGTATACAACTTGTTACGGTCTATCGGTTTTGGAATGAATGTTGGCAGTTTAACCTGAACCTTGGGTGGAAGCTGTCTGTACTCTATGATCTTAGAGCTGTATTCAATAACTGGAGATACTTCAGTGGATTTCTCGAGTTCCCTTAAGGTCAGAAATGTCTCTTTTGTGAGAGTCTGTATCAGTTTGATTTCATCCAAGTGTTTCTGTAAAATATCTCTGTGCTTTACTTTTATCTCGCTGATTTCAGTTTTCATTCTGTTGATAACAATGTCGATTTCTCTGTGCCATTGCTTTCCTTGTTTGGATATTGTTTTTGTAATTTTCTCATATCCTCCATCCAGGTTGTCAAGCTGATTTTCCAAGTCACTCGCAATTTTTTCATACATAGGAGAAATACTGTTTTCTAATTCTTCTGTATCCTTCATAACAATTTCTTTTTGTGTCTTGTAAGCATGCGAAACTTCTACAAATGTATGGCCTATATGCTGTTCAGATGCAGTACAAGAAGAACAAATAAAACTGTTGGCACAATTCTTGCATAGCAGTTTGCATTTGTTGTGTTCATGAGTTCTACATTTCGGATAGATCAATGTAGATCTTCGTTCTAGGAAAGGCACAATTGCATGTTTTTGATATCCATCTGAGATATGTTCTCCTATACAGGGCTTGCAGAGGTTGACATGACAAACGTCACAGTAGCTTTGTACTATTGTATTGTTTATTAGTCAACAGCTGTACAGCTCATAGACATATACAATTAATATACACATGTTATAATACATATACTGGTCACTTGAAAAAGGCAAGTTTATACATGAAGTTTTCTGATTACAAAAGCATTCTTAATATATTTACCTAAATTGCACAAATCCTTTACATTTTGTGTTGACAATAATAGAATTAATTTAAAGACAGAGGGTTTAATATAATAAAACTTCTTAAGGAATTTTTCTCTTAAGTTACAGTAATAGGGACATTTCAATATAAAATGATATTCATCTTCTATATCTAAAGTACATAGAGGACATAAACGTCTTTGTAATGGAACATTGTTATATCTGCCAGTTTCGATGGTAAGACAATGGGATGATAATCTTAATTTACATATAAGTTTCTTATATTGTAAAGGAATTCTTTTTGTTAGATATGACTGCAAGGTACAATGATCAACTAAATATCTATAAATTGTACATTTGGAAGAGGCATTTATGTCAGCTAGTAAAGACTGTTTAAAATTATCAAAAATACGTTGCTTGGCGATCGTTAAAATAATTTCTGGCTTTTCAAAAAATTGGTTTTCCCATAAGTTCATTAGCCCAATACTTGTTAACATATTCTTGATCTCTGCAGCCCAGTTTTTACATTTGTTTTTACCTAAAGTTTCATTATACATATTAACATAACATGAATTCAAAATGCAATTTCTTGATGATAAAAGTTTCATCCAATATCTTAAAATACGTATTTTTCTGATACATTGCAGAGGCATTCTGCCCAATTCACAATAAATAACTGCATTAGATGTGCCCCTTTTAACATTAAGTATGTTTTTACAATAATTAAGATGAATTTTTTCTATATCTGGGGCAGAATGAAAGCCCCAGACTTCACAACCGTAGTAAGCAATGCTTCCTACATAAGTGTCAAAAAGGGACAAAAGCGTAGTAAAATTAAGACTCATATTACAACATTTCCTTTTCAGTGCAAAAAGCGCCTTCATACATTGTAATGACAATTGTTTCTGCGTAACATGAAATTTGCCATTGTAATTCAACAAAAGTCCTAGATAACAAAAACTGTTCACTACTTCAATTTGTTCACACTTATAAAACCACACATCTTCTGTTCGCAAAATTCCCCCATTTCTAAAAACCATTATTTTTGTTTTGTTTACATTAACCGTTAACGACCATTTCTCTGTATAATTTTCTAAAGTATTCAACATTGACTGTAAGTCAGCAGCAGACTGAGCAAAAATAACCATGTCGTCTGCGTACATCAGTAAAAATAAGGATAGCTCTTGTAATTCAATTGGAGTATTTCCATTGCTTAAAAATTCCATTTCGCAATCATTGACATAAAGGGAAAAAAGGAGAGGGGAAATTATTTCCCCTTGTAAAACACCAAGATTATTCACAAAAAAATCTGATAACTTACCATCTAATAAAACACAAGACTTAATATTATTATAAAGTGAACGTAAAATCTTCAGAGGTTTACCTCTGATTCCATACATTGAAATTTTATTCCACATTTTAACCCTATCCACTGTGTCAAAGGCACGCTTGAAATCTACGAAGCCGCAATACAATCTACATTTTTTCGAGAGATATTTGTTCACAATTGTTTGTAATGCAAAAATGGCATCAACAGTACTATGAAATGGTCTAAACCCGAACTGTGCGTCTGTAATAACATCATTTCTCTCGGCCCATGACATAAATCTCTTATTCAAAATTGAAGTAAAAAGTTTTGTCATACAACTAATTAAACTAATTCCTCTATAATTGGCAGGATCAGTTGTCCTACCCTTTTTATATATTGATACAATGAAAGACTCACACAGTATATGTGGAAAATGACCTGTTGTAAACATAGCATTAAAAATTGTGTGTACAAAAGGTACCAAAATATCCTTGAATTCAATGAAATATTCATTAATTATACCATCCAGTCCATGACTTTTACCTGGTTTTAAAGTCTTTATAGCATCTTCAATTTCATTTAAAGATATGTCACTTTCTAATTCTTCAAAAATTACTTCTTTTTCACCTACGACCATGTCATTTCCCACGGCTGTATGATCAATACAAGAAAGGGATTTGAAATGATTGTGTAAATCTACAAGTGAAACATTTACTTTGTTAACTTTTCTCCTACTAAATTTCGAAAAAAATACTTTAGGATTAGATTACTATGGCGGTCTCACAAAGTTCACATCGGTGCAAATCGTGCGCACTAGAACGGGGATCCATAATTGTTCTACAAAATATATAAATATAAAAGACTTCAATTCTGTATAGACTATTAATTCTGATATATACAATGATAAAACAAAAAAGTAATATAATGTTATGTACCTGTATACTTTATGGCGTGTTAATAAATGCAGAATGTAACATGTTATTTGTGCGTACACCAAAAAAATGACATTTAACATCCGAAAGCGGTTAACCAGGTAGGTGGAATTTAAAAGAAAACGGGTTTAATGAACACTGGGAAATAAATTGATTGATATAAAAGAAGAAGAGGAGGGGAAATCACTTCTTATAAAATACAACTTCCCCAAAGCATCTGAAAATGGGAATGGAACTCTAATTGGCGAATACGTACAAACATGGATACGATAAAGGTAAATCGAAAGTAAAATTTTATATGTGATGTATGTTATGTTAAGCAAAATATCGAAAACTGCACATGTTTTTGTGTGGTAAATTTAAAAATAAAAATTTCCTACCGTATCCCTGTATCACATACTGGTATTTTCTATAAAATTCTTTCACGAATCTACGCCTTAAACATGGCGGATCCTATGCAGAATGCGGTCAGTTGACAGCACATTGAACAATTTAGAGTTACTTCCCGTTAGTCATACAAGCTGTATTTTTCGAGTGTGGGCTTCTGAAAAATATTGAAGAAAATAATGAATAATATAATGCTTCGGTTCACTTTGAACATATCATTAACAGCACATATATGTTTTCCTACTATTGTTTTCCTTATCACATTGGGGTCTTATGTAAAAGTCAGTTTAGAGTTGGCCTTTGATACTATTAAGGATGAAATTCTATATACATTATAGGGAAAACACCAAACGGACGCAAAGGAGATGAACAGACAGTAAACATGCAGATGCTGAAAAATGGTGATAGAAAAAACCCATACTTTAACTTGTTAGTCAGAATTCATTATATATCATTTTGGAAATATATTAATTAAAATGGACAATTTTATCAATTAAATAATGAAGAAGTAAAGATTTGGAGAGAAATGTTGCTTGCAATAAAATTTCCTATTATTCTCGGATGAGTTGTTATAAATGATTAATAGTATACAAATGAAATTTCAAACACTTTTTAATATAAAGAAAATGCAACACAGATTAGTTTTTTTTTTTTGGATCATATCAATCTATGTAAAATATGTTAAACAGCTAGTGGCGTCGAAAGCAAATTGAAAGTGTGGGCTACACTAATAATCAGAAATCTTGAAAAGCAAAAAAAGGTTACTCCCGAAATCATGAACTTCCTTATTCGTGGGGTGGGGCGTGGGTGGGGGTTGACTAAGTATTGATATAACTAAAATAAATAACAGAGATCTTAATTATCTACCCCAAAAAATATTCCCAAAATCATGAAATTCCTAATCCGTGTGTTGTTGGGGGGGGGGGGTAGTACACCTTTAACTGTAATTTTGAATATCACTCATAATATTTCCTTATTTTCATTTCAACTTCTTACATTTTGCCGAAAATGTGGGGGCGACAGCTGAAAAATAAGTTTGCTTTGAGAAAAGGTGGGGGGCTGGCCCTTCCCTATGTGTCTACCCCCCGCTTCGTTTTCCAGTATTTCCCAAGAAATACTGGCAATTCCCATCGTCCTAGAAAATATGAGTATTACTTGGGTTTTTTTTTTCCCAATATGCTCCAGGGCCCATAAGAAACACCATTGTTACTATATAAATGTAAAGTGACAGCATTAATTTAAGTGCTTTTAATAAATCAAATCCACCTCGTAAAATGAACTGGAAATTAAAAACATTTTTCTTTACTATTTTAAGTATGTATGAAGGAAGATGGCATTGCAGAAAAATAAGCAAAAAAGCATAACTGGTTATCGTTGATTTCTATTTTAATTACTGTAGTTAATTACGTCTTTTTTACTACATTTTTCAAAAAGATATTCATGTCTATTGAAATTACTACATAAAAATGGACAATTGGATCTGGTATTCAATAATTTTATAAGCTTATATGAGATCATCTCATCTAAGTTTTAAGATACATTAATCAGGTTTTTCAAACATACCATTCATAAGACCTATTTGGTATCATGGTGCAATGCATAATTATACAGTATGTCTGTGTTGATGGACCCGTCACCATTTCACAATGTCAAAACAAATACAGAAACAGTTTTTATACCCGCACTTTCTAAAGAAAGTTTGGGTATATTGTTGTTACTCTGTTCCGTCCGTCCGTCTGTCCGTCCGTCCGTCTGTCACGTTTTACTTTCTCAAACTGCTCTTACATCTTATAAACCAGCAAACTCAACTCTTGGAGTTTGATTTGGGGTATCATGTTGTTTTGTAAAAAGGTTTCAAAAATTCTCTGGTAGTCCTGGGGGTCAAATAATTGGTAAAAAATGACGTTTTTTCACAAAAAACCTTCTTCCTCGAACTCCTCCTACATTTTCAATAGTAGACAAATCATCTCTTGGAATAAGTTTTATGGTATTCTATAGATGCGCAGTAAGGTTTTGGAATTTTCAATTTTGTCCTGGGGGTCAATTAATTGCTAAAAAATGACGTTTTTTTTACAAAAAAACTGGTTTCAAAAACGTCATTTTCTTTTTGCAGTAGCCAAATGATCTTCTAGAATATGATTGGGGGTGTCATATTGAAGTGTGATCAGGTTCCATAATTTTTTTTTTATTAAGGGGATCGAAGGGCAACAAAAAATGACGTTTTTTTTGCAAAAAAAGTATGGTTCCCAGAACTCCTCTTACAACTTTTGGGGTAGCTACGTCATCTCTTGGGATATAATTGGGGCTTTCCTATAGATGTGCAATAAGATTTTAAAAATCTAAATTTCATCCAGGGAGTCAAATAGTAGCAGAAAATTGACGTTTATCACTAAAAAAAAACCAATAGATCCCAGAATTCCTCGTATGATTTAATGGATTAAGACACATCATATCTTGGGATATGATAGGAACTGTTCTATAGATGTGCAGTAAGGTTTTAAAAATTTAAATTTCATCCAGGGAGTCAAAAAGTAGCAGAAAATTGACATTTATCACTTCAAAAAAACATAGATCCTAGAACTCCTTTTATGATTTAATGGATAGACACATCATATCTTGGGATATGATAGGAACTGTTCCATAGATGTGCGTTACGGTTTTGAAAAATTAAATTTAACCCTGAGCCCATTTCCTACCGGTACATACATTTTGATGCCCTTTAAGGATCAAGAATATATATGGTTAAGGGGTAGGGATCTCAACCGTTTTCGAGATATTCGTGCACTTCCTGTTCAAGGGGGGTCATGACCACCCCTGGGGTCCATGACCTACATACCGTTTGATACCCCTTGACACAAGGAACAAGAATATATATGGTTTAAGGGTGGGGATCTCAACTGTTTTGAAGATATTAAGGGACTTGCTGTTTGAGTGGGTCAGGACCACCCACAGGGCCCATGACCTACATAACATTTGATGCCCCTTGACATCAGAAACATGAATATATATGGTTTAGGGGTCATGATTATAACAGTTTCTGAGATATATGGTAATTTCAAATTCCTGGGGGGTGGGGATGACCCCAGGGGTCAGATCTAATAAACCCTATATATTGCCAGTGACAGCCAATATATGATTATGAAAACCCTATATTATTATCTTTGTCCGTTTTCAAGTTACCATTTACAATAGAGTCTACGATTCTTCCTACAAGGTTCAATGTTAGACCCCACAAACTTTTGACCCCCCCCCCCCCCCACCCCACCCGTAAAGTGGTTGTCTAACCCAAAATGAGAAAAATCAAACCATGGTGCACAACTAGATATGCAGGCCTATCATATCCCAGAGTTTTGTACAATTCTGTTCAGCCATCTCTGAGAAACAAGTTCAGAGCGGGAAAGAAGAAAAAGAAGAAGAGGAATACATGTAATAAGAACCGTACAAATACAAAAAGTCTCCAAATTTCATTCGGGAGACTTAATAATAAAGGTTAAATAGAGATAGGATCATCAAACATCAATAATTTAAAGATAATTGACAATTTCTGATTCTATTAAGGGGTCAGGATGACCCGTTAGGGTCATGACTTACATGCCACAATGATCTGATGCGCCTGCATGACCTAAGGAGGAATAATATCTTTGGATTAAGGTGGGGATCTCAATGGTTTTTATGATATTTAATAATTTCAGGAAGAGCACTTGGGATCATGACCTACATACCATCTTAAATGCCTTGGACTAAGGAACAATAATATAATATGTACATGATATATGATATTCAATTTAAGAACCCAGATATAGATCAATCATCTGTTTTGTAATACTTCCTATGTATATATAGATGTACATGTATTAGTTGGTGTTTTGTTCTATACTATTCATGTTCATGACTGTAGTATGGCTTAGTCTTATTTTAAATTACATTAAAAAATTGTCAAATATATGACTTGGAACCCCCACTCCCAAACAAACTATAAACTGTTCTTCCCCCCCCCCCCCCCCCCCTTGTCGAATGACCTTAGACTATTAAAATCAAAATATAATTTGGGTGTCTAAAAACTTTTATAAACTGGTAAAAAATGTTATTCTTAAAAAAAATTACATTACACCTTGCATAATTGACAAATGATCTATTGAGATATGATCAGAGGTCATATTTCTACCTTGGAATCAATAAGAAGTATTCATTGACAAGTTAAAATTAATAACAATAAATGATTCAAATTATAAATATTTATATATACTCCACATTCACCCCCCCCCCCCCAATCTAACCTGGTTATAAAGATTCAGTCTTCTTAATACATTCTTACATGTGTACAGTAGCAAATTTTAAATCATTTCTTGATTGCTTTTTCTCTCGTGATTCACATTAACATTTTGGAAATTGCTTAATTCAATTTTTAATAAGATTTATAAACAAAATGTTATATGCATCACTGCCATGTTTATTTGCCTATTCGGGGCAATTGTAAAGTCTCCTAAACAAAGCAGTGACATCATTAGGCTAGGAATTACCCACATGGATCAAACACTACTGTATAACATATGAATATTAAGATAAAATACATTATTATTTCTAGTTCTAAAATGTCAGGGTGTCTCCAAGGGGGCATAATCTATATAATTATAAATTTACGCGCAATGACACAAAGAGCAAAAATAAATTATATGGTTTAGGGATGAGGATCTCAGATCTCAAAAGTTAACAAAAAATACAGTGTAGCATATCATTTCCTATTTCATAAAGGCGGGGGGGGGGGGGGGGTTTAGACAAAACCTGGGGGTCATTAATGTACTTTACACCATTTAATTGATGCATCATAATGACATTAGAAGATATTTTGATGCATTATAATACATTAAGAAAGAAAGAAATACTCCTTCCTTCCTATTATAACTCATATAAAAATGATAAGTGTTTACACCTACTTACATTTAATACACAAATTTAATAAGAAATTGTTTATACAGGGTCAATATGGGGTCAACTCAATATAGTGCATGCAGTCTGACAAATGAAAAAAACAACTTTTGCAACTAAAATGACAGAAACTTTACAAATGCGAGAGGATAGGTAACGATGATAAGCTTATTTAAATATTAAAAGATGATGATACAGTATGCTGTCAAAGGGAGATCACATTTAGAAAGTGAAAGTAGAACTTATTTATGTAAGCTGGCATCTCATTATTTTGTGCTACTGCTACTACATGTATTATGCTTACCTAAATTGGTCAACATCATAATGATAATCCAATTAAAACACAATAATTAATTCCTTTAGCTGATCTTAATAACTAATCCTTTTCTGCATACGGAAAACACAGACATGTATGTATGGGTGTTGCTAAAACGCGGAACGGAAAACGGAACGGAATGGAAAATATCATCACCTTTATCGCTTAAAAAGGGTATAGACTGGCCAGAAACGATTTACTTTGTATCTTTTATTTATATCTAATGAATGATTATCAACATGTTGCTATCTTATTAATATTCATATGAATGTCTATCAATTATAGCATTGTATTCATTCGGCTTTAGTTGAGTACGAAACGGAAAAATCAAATGTATACGAATTGTGAAACATAAACATGATTAAACGAGCAAATTAGCTATAACTTTTTACTTATTTTTCTTATATGGTATTGCTGGCATATCAGCGTAACGTTTGCAGTTAGTGAAAGCGTTCTATGCGTGTTTTGAGTATTTTTATATTTCAAATATGATGTACATGTATAAACTAACTTACATAAAAATTGAATTTTCGGTGTTCTAGACGATCTTTTATCATACAGACGATACAGTATCATTGAGATGGAAGAAAAAACCGTAGGACTGACGACATTAAAAATTAAAATACAGTAAACATTAAAATACCCGGTAATTTGTGAAACTAGTAATTTGTGAAACTAGTATTTTTAGCAATGCAATTTTGTTTACGTTTGCATTACTAAGCAGTTGTTTATTCCAGCAGCTATATACATATGATCTGAATAGAGAGCTCTAGACGTTGTCTGGTTTGATTTTCCAATTATATATTGGGACTATAGTCTGTCGATCCAAAAATATTCATGCAGCACATTTGGACGATTTATAATGGAAAATGTTGACATCTTTTCTCCATTTGGAAGTCACTCAGAAGACCTTGCACAATTTTTCAACACTATCATCCGGGTCTGTTGAAATGCAAAACCCCGTATACTTCTTTATTTTTAGCCGTGTATTTATACCAGCTGATAAGCTAGAGAGGATGTTTTAAAGAAAGAATGATGAGAATGTTTAATGCTTCTAAAAGAGAATTGCTTGAACCCTGAGGTATATATAAATATACAGCAAAAAGTGAATCGAGGATATTTTGGGACAGAATATAGTGGTCAATGCATGTACTGTTAATTTTGAGGAAATAAATATTCTTGAATAAATAATCTAATATTTTTAATCTTTCAAAAAAAAAAATTAAAAAGGTACATAAAGTATATCGTTTTAGTATGATTAACAAATATATGAGGTAAATAACATAAGATAAGATTTTCCGTTTTCCCTTCAGTTCCGCTTTCCGTTCTGTTTTCCGTTCTGCGTTTTAGCAACACCCATGTATATATACACGTGAACCCATCTAATCGAAGAGCTGGGTAAAACTAGTACCCGCTAATGAGACATACAGACCTGTGTTGTGTATGTAGCTTCAGACAAAGATCATTCATTTGTAACATGCATGTATTTTTATGACCTATTCTTCAAATCCACTTGCACTATTTTATTAGGTAAATAACAGCTTTAAGGTGGTGCAGGACACCTGCATATTGTGATGTACATGTATACTTCCTATTGAGATAAACAATAAAGTATATTAAATATTGATTAAATATTTACCCCCCAAATAATTTTACCTAACATTGAAGCGCAATAGGTTAGAGCGTTTACATGTCTGTAAGAGCATTGGGGTCCAAGGTGTATTTTTGGTAATTTTACAATTGATATAAATGAATTTTCATGGGGAGGGGGGGGGGGTCTGGACCCCTCACCCCCACCCCTTCTCTAAATCTGTGCACACGATGATGTTCACGTAGGCACACAGAAGCAAATCTAAAACCGGCAACCGCCACGGGGAGGGGGCATTATTTAATTTTTAATTTTGTATATACTTTCTATGACATAAAATGTTAAGGTTATTGATTAACTGAAAATTCACTGCAAACAGTTCTACCCCAAATTGCACATAAAGTGCTGCTCATGTCACGATGTGTATTATCATATGGGAAGGGATCTCATCCTTCAGTTATGAAAATTATAAATTTTAATTGTACATGTATTACCGGAGCTTGCATGTAGCCTTTATTTTTAATTAAACTGGTACAAAACAGTGTTATTTAGGGGCAAACACATGGTGCAGGTATTACTGTCTAATGACAGCATCTAGTTTC
This sequence comes from Magallana gigas, assembly GCF_902806645.1. NCBI lineage: Eukaryota > Metazoa > Mollusca > Bivalvia > Ostreida > Ostreidae > Magallana > Magallana gigas. The sequence goes on from NW_022994921.1 coordinate 147,066, forward strand.
TTTTGCCAAGCCAGACGATGAGGTCATCTTTCAAGCTGCTGCCAAGATGTAACTTTGAACTTATACATATAAGAGCAATTTTGCATGAACCGAATTTAGAAAATAGAATCCGTAACTGCATTAGCTTAGAAAAAATAATGCATAAACGAGCATAAAAACAAATAGTTTTTTTTTGGTTATAAATTCAATATAATTATATTGAATATTGCATACTTTTTAAACTTAGTATTCAAATAAAAAGAAAAGGTTGGTATTAACATATAATTAGTAGATTTGCTACTATTCCTTGTTCTGAAATAAAAAAATCCCAGAGAAAACAAAGGCAGGTATCTCCTCTCATTTGAGCCACACTTACCGGTATATTTTTGGAGGTTTACATATACGAACACAATTCTCTGTAAATATGATTAACTTACATGTATTCGCTAATATATCTCTTTTCTTTGCAATACAAAATATAATATAAATCTATGTTTATAATGTAAATATCTAAACGCTTCATAAAACAACTTGTATTGTGTTTGGTCCCCATTACAATGCATTGGCAATTAATAAATAATTCTTTCAATTAAGAAACTAAAAAAAAAACCACAATCAGTAATAAAGTGACACGTTCTTGAGATTCACTTAACTGCATTATTTAGGATGTGGCTTGTTTAATGCAATTGGGTTGCATGAGAGTTTATAAAAATAAAAATAAATTAAAAAAAATAATTTATTTCTGGTTGAAACGCGCTTTCGGATTGGCTAAAAAAATATCTTATATCGCATAAAGAATGTTGCCTACGTCATAGTAAGACAAACGTCAAAAACGTATCAATACACCTGACTTTACGTTTGAATTGTGTACAATTATACGTCATTTTAAAGGTCAAATGACCGTTTTTATCTACAATGAAGAGTAAAAAAAATAAATTATAAGCAATGAATTCAATAGTTATTAGTTTTATACGATAAAAATGGTTTGAAACAGTTTACGCTTTTTTTATAAACCGTTTCACGGATTATAAAGCGTAAACTGTCCTAAACCATTTTATATCGTATAAAACAAATAAATTTTGAATTCATTCCCTAAATAAACCAATCCATTGTCATTATTTCGGACAACTTGTGTCTGTCACTCCTAACAGGAATCGAGGACTGTCATGGCAACACTCACGTTACTTAATAATGAATAGATGAATTTCCTTATATCCCTACCAAACTAGTTAATCTCAATTCCACTAACATATGTACATGTAATATGTGTCTCCACTGTTGAATTTAACATAAAGATATTAAGTCTAAAAAAAAGAAAATTCTCTTGCTAAAATCTTTAAGCATTGATTTCCTTTACATTCGAGGATTATTGCTGAGAATGCATTGTTCTAAGATACCTGGTAGCCATTGGAGTTTCATCGATAAGGTTTCTTATGCAGATAATGTTAAAACCAGAATGCATAATGAAACTTTAAAAAATTATGGATTTGATATAAGATTTACTTTTGATAAAGAAGCATTTAGGTAATAGGTTTGTGTAAGCAAATATAAAAATAAAACACATTTTCTGTACAAAAATACATTTTCTATATCTTGAATATTTTTGAAAAAAGTTTTGAGATAGAGTATTAGCAAGTTACTGAGAATACAAATTGCTCTCAATTTTGATAATAACCATAAAATGTTCAATATTCTCTCAAAAGGACGTAAGCAACTGTGATTATGGGGTATGATCATTAGATAATATAATGGAAACAAAATTTAAAGTCATGAAACGGAAAATTATATAAACGTGCATTAAAACTGAATTACATAAGACGGAAGTTAAAAATTAATAAAACACATATAAACAAGGAACAAATGAATTCAATTGAGAAAGATACGCGGAAGAGGAAATAATTTTGCTTTTGTATATTGCATTGCAATCATTGTTAGTTAAATCAATGTATTTCATAAGATTAATGATGTAAATGTATACAGTTACTATTAGCGCAGCAATACTAGTATATGTACAGCAAAGTATTTCTGTACTTGTAGATCGAACCAACTATCTTTTGTGTGCATGTTTAACAATATTTGATTCTCTTTATATAGCCTTTGTAAAACTCACACACAAACAGATTGTCATAAATGTCCACACATAAACCCAAAGGATCTTTTAGATTACAGTTATCAATAAAACGAAGAAAGTCTCCATTTCCGTCAAGAATATGGATGCAATGGTTGCTTCTATCTACAATTAAGACACGATTTTGACTGTCTGCCGTGATACCAAAGGGCTTAAATGGAGAGATCTTGGTACGTGATGGATAACCAGTATATTTACACCTAAAATTCCCGGCCTTATCAACAATCACAACCGCACCGGCCTTACAGTCAGATACACAGATGTCACCGTTTTTGTTTACGGTAATGTATTTGATTCCATTATTTCCCGAGTACAGAGGTTTACCTTCGTCATCAAATTGAATGGTTTGTTTCTCTGTAGATCCCGTGTAACGAACAACCTTGGATTGATCTTTTTCATTATTGTACATGGAAACTAGGAGGTCACTCGAAGAGGTGACACACAGGGTATTAGGCATCCACCCCTGTACTCTAATCAACTCCTCTGTCTCTCCGTTCTTAATTATAGTCACCGTTCGTCTTGTCCCTTCAGAAAACAGTAGATTCCCTTCTTTGTCTAAAGTCAAATCATTCGGCCATTTTCCAGATTTTGATTTGATTGTGTCAAGAAGAAAACCCTTAATATTAAAGCATTTGATATCATTTGTCTTTCCACACGTCGTCCAAATTCGTTCTTCATTGTGACATGCAACACTGCGCAGTTCTTCATACCCAGTCTGGATTATTTTTGTCAGTTCTGGTTTAGCAAGTAATTCTCCACCTAAAGTATTTTCTGGTTTTGCTGACACAGCAGGTTCCTCTCTAGTTGTCCGTAGTGGTGTAATTTCACCAAAATAACTATAGATTTTTACGTGACTTAATGGTTTCGGCATGAATGTTGGCATTGAATACAGAAACCTTGTTGGAGACTTGCTAAACTCTGTGATTTTAGAGTTATACTCGATGGTCGATGAAACGTCTGTAGATTCCTGAATTTCTCTTAAGGTCAGTAAAGTTTGTTTCATCAAAGACTGTAACTGTTTGATTTCATCCAACTGTTTCTGTAAATCTTCTCGGTGTTTAACCTTTATATTGCTGATTTCATTTTCTATTCTTTCGACAACATAATCTATTTCTTTATGCCATTCCTCTCCTTGTTTAGATATTGCCGTTGTAACTTTCTCATATTCTCCATCCAGGTTTGCAAGCTGATTCATCAAATCAAGTGCATATTCGTCATATACAGGAGAAATGTGGATTTCTAATTCTTCTGCATCCTTTTTAATGGCGTCTTTCATCATCTTGTACGCCTCTTTAACATCTACAAACCTATGTCCAATGTGTAGTTCTGATGCAGTACAAGAAAGACAAACAAAACTGTCGCCACAATCCTTGCACTGCAATTCGCATTTCCTTTGTGAATGTTCTTTACATTTCGGATAAATCAAGGTGGATCTTCTTTCACGGAAAGGAACAATTGTATGTTTGTCATATCCATCTAAGATGTGTTTTCCTATACATGACGTACAGAGGTTGACATCGCAAATGTCACAGTAGCTGTGTACTACGGCGGTCTCACAAAGGTCACATCGGTGAACATCCTGTGCATTATAATGAGAGTCCATATTTGTTATAAAAACGAATCACAAAACCTTCAATTTGTTTTTTGGATTATAATTAAAATTAAAAATAGTAAGCGTTTTGTATCAAACGCACATTATATTTGTAATGCAAAGATTGCAACTACAATGCCTTTTAGGAAATGGTACCAAGCAAAAATTATCCGCCACTTCCCTTTCATTATTATTGTCCTTGATTGATATTTTCGTGATCGTAATCACAGGGAAATTATGTGGTTATTTTGAATCATGAAGTAATTAAATAGTTTGTGTTATTAGTTTCCTCTTTGTAACAAACATATGTTTCCCCTAGAACGTTTTGCGCTTAAAATAAATAACAAGATTAATTGTTGAAATTAACTTATATTTATACCTGGGATGAGTATCATGATATTAACCAAAGATTTTCAAAAGCTTTTTGTCAAATATCAATTAAGGCAAGCTAACATCTCAGCCGAGATAAAAAAGATAGAGAAACTTTTCCTCGTCTGTAAACTATTCAGTTACAGGCTTCTTAAGAAATCCCTCAAAAGGACAAAAACAATAATGGTAAGCTAACAGATACAAATTTCAGAATACCAAGAACGTAATTTTGCGAGCCTTGCCACTTTAATGTTTTAGATAACGTTTTGTTTGACTTTGCAATGAGTAATTAAATTTTCCAAAAGTTTAGTTAATAACAATGACTCAAACCACATGTGGATATTATAAAACAGTCAAAACCTGACAAGATATATGTATAACAAGCATTCTGAGAGTATTGCATAAGCAATACACGTCCCCTACCGGTTTGTGGAAATTGTGAAAACAATGCACTGTTATGCAGAATATCGAACCCGAACATTAAAAAATTTGAATATAAAAAATTAATTTTTCAAAAAAATGTCGACCAGACGCTACAAAAGTGTAAACTTGATCTGTAGTTTGACATTTTGAAGCTGTTCAGCAAATTTCATATTATTCCTCAAACGCATAAAAAAAGTGTGGAAAACTGAAGTGGGACAGACAGACGGACGGACAGACAGACGGACAGACGGACGGACGGACTGACGGACGCAGAGGAAAGCTATAGTCCCCTCCGGTGAAAACCGGTAGGGGACTAAAAAAGTTTTTATTTCAATATTGATATGCAAACCCCACTAAGTGAAATAGTATTCATATCCACGTCTACATAAAAATTCTAGGGGTATAACCAGTTGAGTTTCAATGTAAATAATTTTGTTAACAAGTTATGCAATATATATATAATGTAATCAGATTAACTCTGCGTGCTAAAAAAATACTTTCTAAAATATGATATTAACTTATAAAAAAGGTGAAAGTCCTGCAAATGTAAATAGTTGACGTAGAGGGGGCACATTATCAAGAGATTATAACATATATTACGTTAATATCATTTTTTTCAGGTCGATTTAATGATAAAATGTACATTTTGAATTCGTTGTTTAAAAGATTAAGCCCATGTTATATGTAAGGTCTATTTTAGCTTGAACCCTTAAAATAAAAGTTTGTTTGTAAAGAATTTTAAACAAATTATATGTGAGCCAATGCTCACTAGTTATACATTTATCCCTGCTCTGATGTGACTATATAGAATAAGCAAAGTCGACATTTAACAGGAAGTTGACTTCTAATTGGTGCAAAATTGGTCACAGCAGACAGAATGCCTAAAAAAGAGTACCAAACATCTGCGATTAATATATAGGTGCTAGGATTCTTTTTACGAAAATCTGTTTGAAAATTTGGGCTAAAAATATGCAAATTCGTCCTTAAACAGAAAATTGACGTCCGATTGGAACAAAAATAGACCCCACCGTATGACATGCCTAACCAAAGAGTGTGCTAAAATATCAAGCATTCGCAAAGAATATTTGCTGTGAAATCTTTGACTAACATCTGTTTTACAAATTAGGCTTAAAATCAGCAAAGTCGTCATTGCACTGAAAGATGACGTCCTATTGGTACAAAAATCAATCCCTTCATATGGCATGCCTTACCAAGAGTTTGTTAAAATGTCGAGCACCTGTGATGTGAGAAAAATGCGGCAAGGACAAAAAAAAGCTCTACAATTATATTACATTTGAAATTATAATCAAACTGGTACGGAATTTACAATATACAGTAATTATTATAGTACGTATATTTAACATGTTTAAAATGTCGAAAACTTGAACTATACACACAAGTCTGTTATTGACATTCGAAACAATGATGAAAAACGACACTCTTATTATACTAAATATCAACCGTCATTTTCACGTATTAAAATTCATTACCAAATCTCAAATCAATCATATTAAAATCACCATTGATATATAAACTATAAAATACGCTAAAAAGTTTACCTTTGTTTAATGGTTAATATACCGGTAAATGTGACAACTTATGAGTCTACTTTAAATATTTTCTTTTCTTTACACTGCTCTTGTAATACTCACACACAAACAAACTGTCATTATTGTCCACACATACACCCCAAGGATCCTTCAGATCACATTTATCAATGTAACTCAGAAACTGTCCATTCTGATCAAGAATGTGGATACAATGGTTGTCACTGTCTGCTGTCAGGATACGATTTTGACTGTCTGTTGTGATACCACAAGGATCAAATGATTTCTTCCCGGTAACTGAGGGATGGCCGGTGTACCTCCATCTGAGTTTCCCGTCCTGATTAACCACGACAATTGCATGAGCATACCAGTCAGCAACACAGATGTTATGATTTCCGTTCTCTGAGATGTATTTTATTTTATCATTCCCTGAGTACAGAGGTTTACCTTTATCATCAAATTGAATTGTTTGTTTCTCTGTAGACTTCGAGAAACGGACAACTTTGGATTGAGTCTTATCATCACGGCACATGGTAACCAGGAGATCACCAGTAGAGGTGACACACAGATTGCATGGTCCCCATCCATGTAATCTGATAAAATCTTTTGTTTGTCCATTCTTTACTTTGAACACTGTCCCTGCTGTCCGAATGGAGTACAGAAGATTCCCATCCTTGTCCACAGCTATATCACTGGGTCTTTCTTCTGATTTGGTTTTGACTGTCTGGAGGAGTGAACCTATAGTGCTGAAGCATTTCATATCATTTGTCAATCCACATGTCCAAACACAGTCATCATTGAGACAGGCAACACTGCGTAGATTTTGATACCAAGTCTGTATTGTGGCAACAAGCACTGGTTCACCAAGGAGTTCTATAACTGAGGTTTTTGATTGATTCAGTGACAAGACATTCTCCTCAGTGTCAGTCGATAATGGGGTGATATGTCCAAACAAACTACACAGTGTCTCACGGTCTATTGGTTTTGGAATGAATGTTGGCAGTGATACCTGAACCTTGGGTGGAAGTTTTCTTAATTCTGTGAGCTTAGATCTGTATTCAATGGTAGAAGATACTTCAGTGGATTGTTCGATTTTTCTTATGGCTTGTAATGTATTTGTTATAAGAGACTGTGTGTGTTTGATTTCAACCAAATATTTCTGTAAAATAGCTGTGTGTTTCACTTTTATCTCGCTGATTTCAGTTTTCATTTTGTTGATGATGGTGTCGATTTCCCTGTGCCATTGCTCTCCTTGTTTGGAAATTGTTGTCGTAAGTTTCTCATATCCCCCATCCAGGTTGGCAAGGTGACTTTCTAAATCCAGTGCAATTTTTTCATATGTAGGAGAAATAAGGTTTTCTAATTCCTTTGTATCTTTTCCTATAATTTCTTTTTTTGTATTGTAAACTTTTGAAACTTCTAGGAATGTATGCCCTCTGTGTTGTTCAGATGCAGTACATGAAGAACAAATAAATATTTTATCGCAATCTTTGCACTGAAATTTGCAATTTTTGTGTGAATGTGTTCTACATATCGGATAGATGAGGGTTGACCTGCGTTCCTGGAAAGGGACTATTTTATGTTTGTCATACCCATTTGAGATATGTTTGCCAATACAAGCTATGCAAAGGTTGACATGACAAAAGTCACAGTAGCTGTGTACTATGGCGGTCTCACAAAGGTCACATCGGTGCACATCCTGGACACTGTTTTGAGGATCCATAGTTTTTCTACAATTTATATATAAAATGTATTATATTATTCAGCTATGCATATAAACATAAAGTATGCACAAAAGCAATCTCAGTACACCGTTTGGGGGGGGGGTGTTTAAAACCATTGACTGGAAGTGGGTGGGAGTGGGTGTATATTAAAATTTGTCCACTGAGAAATAACCATAGGAAGTAAAGCGCTTCTACAAAACACACACCCCCTTCACCTGAATATAAGTTTTATTCCACTGCTTCCACTCTCCCGGTTGACATCGATTTGGGAGCGTGTACGAATGAAAACAAACAGCTCTATAGTGAAAGTGAAAGTTATATTGTTGAAAAAAATATATTAAAGTTCTAAATTGATAAAAATTATGTAGATTGTAGTTGAAAAAGATACATAAAAATCAAATGTATAGTAAATATAGAACTTTTTATCATAAAAAACTAACAACATACCGTATATCTATATTTAAAAAATGTATTTCTTTTTAACCCTCCGCCTTTAACATGGCTGATCTGCTTGGAATGCGGTCACTTGACAGTAAATGACAATAAAGTTATCTCCCGTGTGTCTAACAAACTTGGGTTTAAAAAGATTATTCCAAAAATTCCCTATTATACTACAGCTCGAGGCTCAATTTTAAACTTTATTATCTGTCTTATGAAAAAGGTCCTTTTATTTTTATAATACTGTGGGATCTGTTTGCGCTACGTCAGTCGAGATTTTAGAGATAGAAGTCTGTATAGTGATTATTTTATAGAATGATGATCAGACAGACACTGGACAAAAGTTGACCTAATACGTGTAGCATAGGTGCACTGAACATTCAATCTATAATATATTTGGAATATTTTAGAATTATATATTTTTACAATAGATGATTTAAAAAACACATGCGGAAGTTGATTCCACAGAAATTACATGTAGCTGTTATTTTAGATCTGGAATGAATTGTTCTCTCCGATTTAAATCATAAATATGTTAATATGTTACAATACAACAAAAAGTACACTACTCAAATATTTTTTTAAGAAATAAAAGAAAAACCAGAAAACAAAATAATGGTATCTCAACATTTTTGAAATACTACCTTGGTATTAATTTTTTTGTTTCTTCTTTTTTTCAAAATGTTGTAAATCTAGCATATTGTAACTTTTGACAATGACAACCAAACATGAAACGTTAATGATTTATGACATTGTTTATGATATTGGTCAGGACATTGTCACACACTACATATACATGTAGCTAGAAATAGGTAATCTTCTTGTCATAATCAACCCTGTTTATATGGCGGGTGAAATCACAGGGTTTCCCAAGACATTAGAAGGACAACAAAATGACTTGTTTACTGGTTAACCTAAAATTGATATTTGAAACCATATTAAATGGATTACACCCTTCAACATTTAGCGGTGTACTTTTATTTGTTTTGTTAGTCTGTTATCTTGATGTTGATTGCATGGCAAATGAATTATCTAAGGAACAAATAAGAGGATTTATTGATAATAAAATTTGAGGAATATTGGTCATAGTTTCAAAATGATATACATTGTTTTAAAAGAAAAATCTGGTATAAAAACTATTTATAAAATTTTTATTTTGATAAGACATAAACATATTGACATAAAACATCAAAATTTTACAAATAAATAACACTGCATGTTACACTAACTTTTTTTCTTAATTAAAACGATTTATATTTAATGTTTTTTTTATTTAAGGTAGCTCGCGGGTTTACCTACTTTGAGAAAACCTACCTTGAAAATTTGTCCACGCGATCCATAGGTTATATTGTTTTATTTCTAAAATTTATTTAAGATTCGTCTGCGTGGTAATAATTTTATCGTGTTTCAATTACAGTGTCATTGATAAAATCAAGCAACGCCATTTCAATGAAATATATAGTAAAATGCACATTTTAACCGAGAAATGCATTACAAAACTATGCTCCAAACTTTTTAACGATTCAGACGAAATTAATCATACTCAACACAAAAACAGAGGAGATAATTATGAATCGATTCATAAAAAAATATCAGTATGTGTTCTCGGCCAATTTTTGTCAAAAAAACTTTAAAGATTTAAAAGATTTCTCAAAACCTTATATTTTCATTACGACGTTAGCCTGACGTCATCATTTCCTTACTTCTTAGAACACCAAAATTGAAATGCATTTATTGACAAGACTATCTGTTTAACACATTTTAGAATATGTAAATGCTTATTAGACATTATTGTGAATGTTATCAAATGCAATTAATGTAAGGCTGTAAGATACAGAAAATTGCTAATTTTGTTTTTATGAAACTCTGAGTCAATCAATGCAAAAATAAAATGCCAGGCAACTACTGACATTATAAGTAAGTAATCGAATAAAACAGTTATCTCAAGCCAAAAGAAATTTAAGAATTTAATCGGTAGCACAAATTACGGAAGTTATAATTGTAAACAAAACAAGAGGCCCATGGGCCACATCGCTCACCTGAACAGCAGTTCCTTGTAACATTACATTTCGTAGCATATGCTTTTTCTATTTTAAACATTGAACCCCTTTCTGGGGACCCAGTAATGGTCCGAGGTTTATGGTTGGCTTGAACAACATAAATAGTAACATAGGAATGAAAATGTGTAGCACTGCGGTGGGACCGCACGTACACAACCTGAAAAACTGAACGTAGAAGAGTTCCACTTCAAGAGGAATAACTCTCAGACTGTACAGAACATTAAGAAAGATAACTCTTGGTTCCACTACATTAGAGTTTACACAATTTGAGGATCCTTGCATAGTAATCTCACAAACTGTAGCATTATAGTTCTCGAGAAGAACTTTTTAAAAACATTTTCAATATATCTTTCTATGTTAAACTTGAACCCCTTTTGGGGCCACAGTATTAGTCCAGTGCTAAAGTTTTAATTATTTGGAATCTACATAATTTAAGGATGCTTGCATAGTTATCTCACAAGCTGAAGCATTATAGTTCCCTAGAAAAAGATTTTTCAACATTTTCCCTCTATATTTCTATGCTAAACTTTGAACACCTCTTGGGGCCCCAGTATTAGATTGAGGTCACGGCTTTTATAATTTCGAATCTACACTATTTGAGGGTGCTTACGTAGTTATCTGACAAATTGATGCATTGTAGTTCTCGAAAAGAAGATTTTTAAACATTTTCCATATATACCGGTACTTCTACATTTAACTTTAAACCCATCTTGGGTCCCTAGTATTAGTCCAGGGGTCACTATTTTAAAACTGTCGAACCTTCATTATCCAAGGTTGTATGCATGATAGTAATCTCACAAATTGAAGCATTGTAGTTCTCGAGAAGAAGATTCTTTAACCTGTTACCTTTATATTTCTATAATAAACTTTGACCCCATCTTGGGGCCCCATTATTGGTCCGGGGGTCACGATTTTACGAATTAGGAATCTACATAAGCGAAGGATACATGCATAGATATTCCACTAACTAAAACATTGTAGTTCTTGAGAAGAAAATTTTTAAACTTTTCCTTTGTTTTTTAAAATGTTTAAATTTTGAACCCCTCTTGGTGCCCATCAATTGTCCGGGAGTTACAATTTTTTGAATCTACATTATTTAAGGATGTACATGTATGCATAGTAATATCCCAAACAGTTGCACGATGGTTCTTGAGAAGATTTTAAAACATTTTCCTATATATGTTAAAATCTAAACCCCTCCTGGGGCCCCACTTTTGTTCGGGGGTCACGATTTTTACAATCTTCACTATATATACAACCTTTTGTGTATGTATTGTTATTTTTGGTGAAGTGGTTCTTGAGAAGAAATTTTTTAAACATTTTTCATATGTAGTTCTATGTTAAATTTTGATCCCGCCTGGGGCCCCAGTTTTGGTCCGAGGGTCACGATTTTTACAATGTAGAATCTTCATTATACATACAAGCTTTTGTGTAAATATTGGCATTTCTGGTGCAGTGGTTCTTGAGAAGAAGATTTTTTAAACATTTTCCTATGTATTTCTATGTTAAACTTTGAACCCCGCCTGGGGCCCCAGTTTTGGTCCGAGGGTCACGATTTTTACAATTTAGAATCTTCACTTTGTATACAAGCTTTTGTGTAAATATTGGCATTCCTGGTGCAGTGGTTCTTGAGAAGAAGATTTTTTAAACATTTTCCTATGTATTTCTATGTTAAACTTTGAACCCCGCCTGGGGCCCCAGTTTTGGTCCGAGGGTCACGATTTTTATAATTTAGAATCTTCACTATGTATACAAGCTTTTGTGTATGTATTGTTATTTTTGGTGAAGTGGTTCTTGAGAAGAAATTTTTTAAACATTTTTCATATGTAGTTCTATGTTAAATTTTGATCCCGCCTGGGGCCCCAGTTTTGGTCCGAGGGTCACGATTTTTACAATGTAGAATCTTCATTATACATACAAGCTTTTGTGTATTTATTGGCATTTCTGGTGCAGTGGTTCTTGAGAAGAAGATTTTTTAAACATTTTCCTATGTATTTCTATATATGTTAAACTTTGAACCCCGCCTGGGGCCCCAGTTTTGGTCCGAGGGTCACGATTTTTACAAATTAGAATCTTCACTATATATACAAGCTTTTGTGTAAATATTGGCATTTCTGGTGCAGTGGTTCTTGAGAAGAAGATTTTTTAAACATTTTCCTATGTATTTCTATGTTAAACTTTGAACCCCGCCTGGGGCCCCAGTTTTGGTCCGAGGGTCACGATTTTTACAATTTAGAATCTTCACTATATATACAAGCTTTTGTGTAAATATTGGCATTTCTGGTGCAGTGGTTCTTGAGAAGAAGATTTTTAAAGACATGCACCCTATACTCACTGTTTCGCAATTATCTCCCTTTTGAAAAGGGCTGTGCCCTTTATTTTAACAATTTATAATCCCCTTTCCATAAGGATGCTTTGTACCAAATTTGGTTAAATTTGGCCCAGTGGTTTTTGAGAAGAAGTTGAAAATGTGAAAAGTTTACAGACGGACGGACAGACAGACGGACGGACGGACGGACGGACGACGGACAACGGGTGATCAGAAAAGCTCACTTGAACCTTCGGTTCAGGTGAGCTAAAAAAGCGAAGTTAATGCATACATTCTATTTTAAAACATGACTTTAAATGGAAGATTTCTAATGCACACTCATTCTTTATCTTTATAAAACAAAATGTGACAATGTAATTGACATCTTTAAATTTTCAGCACTTGATATAATAAATCTTTGTATAAACAGTCATAAACCGCATATAAGCTTTTTAAAATATTTTCTTTTATACTTCTAAATATCTCATTTGTCATTTTAAAATAAAATTATGAGTTTACTATGACGGTCAACTCTTTACGTCGATTCCTATTGTGACGTCAGCAAACCCGCGAGCTACGTTAACTGTTAACATTTAGAATAGTAAGTTAACCTCATTAATCTGTCATTCATCAGCTATAATCAATTTATTAGGCCTAAAAAAAAAACCCAGCAAATTTCATTCACAAGGCATTCAGTTCATTCTGTTTTTACAAGCATCACACATTCACACAATCATAAAATACCAATAATGTTCAAAACCAATGGTATCATTAAGTTAACAGTAGTTTAACATTTAAAATACACAACAGGTGGGTTCTGGGAAGTAGTGACCTCAGAGGTTAGGTATTCAATTTGATGTTTATGCTTCTTATTATAAGTTATGCGTATAAAGCGAACACCAATCCATTAAATCGTGTATGCATACTATTTTTAACACAACCTTTTTGTGATAATTTTTCTAGGGTTAAATGGATCCATCTCCCTTCCTTGTAAACTAGATTCTTAAATTCACGTAGCATAATAATCGGAAATATGTCTCCCCCCCCCCCCCCGCCCCGACAAACACAGTATTCCTTCGGACCACCCCCCTCTCCATGGAAACATTTTCTAGATAATTTTTCTAGCTATCAATTTAAAATATTTTATTTTCCATGTTTTTCCAAATCATTTAGGCTATTTGTAATTTAATCATTCTAAGGTAATGTACGTGAAGATATTATTGACAAGTAGATATAAGAGTCCCTCAGAAGAGTCACGGTTAATCCTTGTCTTCTATGACAAACGATGTTTTATTTGAAAGCATAAGCATTGATGAATTTAAAAGCATGTGCATGGGAGTTAATATAACTGCATTCATGTCATACATTCCTTTCTTAAGCAACAAAAAAGCGAACAAAAATCGTCATTAAACAGTTAAGACAAACCTTAATTTTCGTAAATTGTATATAAGTGTTATCAATATTTTTTGTAATTTGAACAATAAGTGTTATGAAGCATTTTATAAAATTTCAGTATTTTCATTCCATTAACCCCGTCCTCTTTCACCTCTCAAAATTTCGAATAAAAATGAAATAATAAAAATAATATGTCCATGAACCAAAACATATCAACTCTGAGTCTGTTTACTCGTACATATTTGACATTGTTTCGAATGCTTATATTATAAATCAAAATATTTAATATGAGAAAGAGAGAGAGAGAGAGAGACAGATGTATTTTAACACAAACATTTTGAATATTCAGTATTCAAGTAAATGAGATTCGGTTCCAATCCCGGCCTTGTAACAGTGTAAATAATGAAACAGACTGTACTAGTAGTATTTTATGCAGAGTGTTGATTGAACACTATCTTTTTACACGAAACTATGGTGGCATATCTCTGCCTCTAGCGTGCAAGTTATTTTTCCATCAAATATGTCGACATGCAAGATAAATATGTTGACATGCAAGATAATTATGTCAACATGCAACATAACAATGTTGACATGCAAGAAAACAGCAATCAGATAGGAATTAAACAAAATCTCAAAAATTCTCAAATATCGCCCACTTGTGACATCCAAGATGCTAGATGCTACCTTTTTATGTCGACATGCAACTTATTTATGTTAACATGCAAGATAAATATGCTGATATGCAACTTATTTAGGTCAACATGCAACTTATTTATGTCAACATGCAACTTATTTATGTCAACATGCAACTTACTTATGTTGACATGCGATATGAATATGTTCACAAGCAACTTAGTTATGTTAACATGCGAGATAAATATGTTGACATGAAACTTATAAGTTGTATGTCAACATAACTTAGTCACATGCTGACATAAATATGTTGCATGTCAACATATTTATCTTGCATGATAACATAACTAAGTTGCATGTCGACATAAATAAGTAGCATGTCGACATAAAGAACTTGCATGTTAACATAAATAAGTTGCATGTTGACATCAATAGGTAGCGTATCTAGCATCTTGAATGTCACATGTTGGCGATAATTGAGATTTATTATAACTCTTATTCGATTGCAGTTTTCTTGCATGTCAACATAGTTATGTTGCATGTTGAAATAACTATCTTGCATGTCAACATATTTATCTTGCATGTCCACATAATTAATAGAAAAATAACTTGCACACAAGGGGCAGAGATATGCCACCATACGAAACAGATACCCACTGATGCTTTTAAAAAACATGCCATTGGTTTTGCACACCAAAAGCATCAAACTTAGCTGTAATTTTGTCAAGCAACCCAGTGTTTAACTTTTTAACCACGTGTAGATTGGTTGAACAAGAATGATGATAACTCTGTGCCTAATATCATCATTTCAGTTTAAATAAGAGTTTGATGGTGAAATAAAACCTATCTCTTAATAGATTTTTAGGGTTTAACTTATGAGTAAGATGTAATATTAAAAGCGATCAATATTTTGTATGTATTTTGAGAATGTTATCCGAACACTCATGCTTCCGCTAGAAATTACAGAGCAGCTGTAGATATATCGGAGTCGCTTCGAGGAAAGTCTCGTGAATTTTCACTTGAGCATCTCTGGATTTCTTATAAACATAGCAATGAGAAAGAAAACATTTCGAACACATTCGCTGGGGTGTATTCAATACCTTTCAAAAGGTATTAATACTAGCCTTGAAACTTGTAGTCATTTCAATATAGCCAGTCGTTGACTAAAAATGGTTGGGAAACGGGTTGAGAATATATTTGACGAAATCAGAGATGAAATAAAAGTTCGCACAAGGTAAAACTTTCGGTAATGCAGATTGTAACTGAATTAAGGGATGATTATGTGTCCAATAAGGTATCTAACATTCCTTTTTTCCAAGTGGGTTAATATCGAGAATATCAATGCACTTTCAAATAAAAAAAATTCATTCAAAGTTCGTTGACTTGGTCCTAAAATTAACGCCATTTGACAAAATTTTAAAAGTGCAAACATTTCTAAAGTGCGTTTTAACAGCCACCAAATATAGGGCAGAGGTAAAAGACTAGAAATTCAAAGGAGACATTACATGTTAACATTGTACAACAAAACACAAATAAAAAATGTGATCCAATCCATGATTCCAACAAACCTGAATCTACACAATCTGAAGTGAAAACACTGCTGTGATGTCATTCTTTTGTTCTCGCAGTCTAAAATTTTACCTGCGACAGTCCGATATTAGTGGGCATCTTAATATCACACTGTTTAACCAGTGGTTACAGATCAAAATCGGACAGTCTCGTTAAATCATCTATGAAATTCACTGGCACTGTTTTAAGTTCGATATATGCCTTAAACACTTCTGTATGAAAAAATATCAGACAGTTTTCAGCTCTAACGGGCCTCGAAACTCTGATTTTTTTTTTATATACAGAACTGTTTTTGACATTACAGATGCTACAATACGAAATGATATTTCTTTCCATGAAAATGTACCGACTAAACAGGATGTCAAATTTCCCAACTTCGACGAGTCAGGACAAAGCATGCTTTTATAATTGTCAAAAACCGGCCGTCTATGTACAATATTTAATTTTCTTTACATTGCTTTTATATAACTCACATACAAACAGATTGTCATTATTGTCCACACATAAACCATAAGGATACTCCAGATCACAGTTATCAATGTAACGGAGAAACTGCCCATCCTGATCTAGAATGTGGATACAATTGTTGTTTCCGTCTGCTGTCAGGATACGACTCTGACTGTCTGTTGTGATACCCCGGGGTTTAAATGGTTTGTTCTTGGTAACCGAGGGATGACCGGTGTATCTCCATCTGAGTTTCCCGGCCTGATTAACCACCACTACTGCACCAGCCCCGCAGTCAGCTACACAGATGTCGTGGTTTATGTTTTCTGTGATGTATTTAATTTTGGCATTCCCAGAGTACAGAGGTTTACCTTCATCATCAAACTGAATTGCTTGTTTGTCTGTAGATCCCGAGTACCTGACAACTTTGGATTGAGTCCAATCATCACTGCACATGGTAACCAGTAGATCACCAGTAGAGGTGACACACAGATTACACGGTCCCCATCCTTGTAATTTAAAAAACTCCTCTGTCTGTCCATTCTTTATTTTATTTAATTTCCCTGCTTTCCGATTGGATAATAGTAGATCACCACTTTTGTCTACAACTATATCATTTGGCCCTTTTTCTGAGTTTGTTTTGATTGTTTGGAGGAGTGAACCTTTACTGCTGAAGCATTTGATATCATTGGTCTCTCCACTTGTCCATATACTACCATCATGAAGACAAGTACATGTAACATTGCGTTGTTTTAAATATCCAGTCTGTATTGTGGTAACAAGCTCCGGTTCATCCAGTAGTTCTCTGACTGAAGTGGTGGGTTTGTTTAGTGACAAGACATTTTCTTCTGTAGCAGTAGATAATGGGGTGATCTGTCCAACCAAACTACACAGCTTCTCGCGATCTATTGGTTTTGAAATAAATGTTGGCAGCGATACCTGGACCTTGGGTGGAAGCTTGCTAAACTCTCTGACCTTAGAGCTGTATTTAACGATTGGAAATACTTCCGTGGAATATTCCATTTCCTTTAAGGCCTGTAATGCTTCTTTTATGAGAGACTGTATCTGTTTAATTTCATCCAAGTGTTTCTGTAGAATGTCTTTGTGTTTTATTTTTATCTCGCTGATTTCAATTTTCATTTTATTGATGATGAAGTCGATTTCTCTGTGCCATTGCTCTCCTTGTTTGGACATTGTTTTTGTAAGTTTCTCATATCCTCCATCCAGGTTGGCAAGCTGATTTTCCAAATCAAGTGCAATTTCTTCATATGTAGGAGAAATAATGTTTTGGAATTCTTTTGTATCTTTTCCCAAAATTTCTTTCTTTGTATTGTAAACTTCTAAAACTTCTAGGAATGTATGCCCTCTATGTTGTGCAGATGCAGTACAAGAAGAACAAATCAATTTTTCATCGCAATCTTTGCACTGAAATTTGCAATTTTGTTGTGAATGCGCTCTACATTTCGGATAAATGAGGGTTGATCTTCGTTCCTGAAAAGGGACTATTTTATGTTTGTCATATCCATCGGAGATGTGTTTGCCTATACATGGTATGCAGAGGTTGACATGACAAAAGTGACAGTAGCTGTGTACTATGGCGGTCTCACAAAGGTCACATCGGCCCACATCCTTGGCATTGTTTTGAGGATCCATAGTTTTCTACAAATGAATATGTATGAAAAATATATTATATTATTCGATTATCCTTATCGATAAAAGTATGCACACAAGCCATCTCGACACACCGTTGAGGGTTTTTTTAAAAAGATATAATGATAAATAAACTGTACATATATCAAATAAGCAAAACAAATGCAGTTTGGGGATAAAAATGAATAGATAAGGATGCATGTGTGTGGATGGGGTGTATGATAAAATGCATCAACTGTCAAATAACTCTAGAAAGTAAAGCGCTGAAACAAAGCACAAATCCCCTTCACCTGAACATTGAAGTTTTATTCCACTGTTTCACCTCTACCGGTTGACATCAATTTGGAGGCGACTACGTTAAACAGCTCTATAGAGAAAGTGAAAGTGAAAGTTATATTGTTGAAAAAGATATATTAAAATTCTAAATTGATGGAAATTATGTACATTGCAGTTGAAAAAGATGCATAAAAATCAAATGTATAGTAAATATAGAAGTTTTTCTCCTACAAAAACACCATACTGTGTATCTATATAAATTTTTTTAACCCTCCGATTTTATCATGGCTGATCTTGCTCGCAATGCGGTCACTTGACATCAAACTGAAATAGAGTTCTTTCCCGTGTGTCTAAATAAATATTCTTTTTTTTTTAAGTATATGAAGAAAAACGGTTGATTTAAAGCATATTATTTTACAATTTTATTATCTGTATTTTGAGAGAGTTTTTTCTTTTATTTTCATAATACCATGGGATAGTTTTGTGCTATGTACGTCAGTCGAGATAATTGAGATAGAAGCAGAAGACAAACGGACGGACACTGGACAAGATTTTACCTTATACACTGTATTGTACATGTAGCTGAGGTGCGCTGAATATGATAGATAGATAGATAGATAGATAGATAGATAGATAGATAGATAGATAGATAGATAGATAGATAGATAGATAGATAGATAGATAGATAGATAGATAGATAGATAGATAGATAGATAGATAGATACACACATATGACGAAAGAATGCATTAAAAAATATATATATAAAAATCCGAAAAATAAAATAATAGTACGCGGAATTTCATTTTTGAAAATGCCACGTTCCCAATAAAACGGTTTCTTCTGTTTTATTTTAACATTGTTCATGTAAACAATAGATTATATACTTGTCATTAACTCCATTTTTTGGCGACTTTAAGCACAGAGCCTCTGTAGACATTGGCTGAACAAAAATAAGAATTTTCTGCTGATAACCATGACATATGAAGTCATAATTAATATACCCTCTTCAACACCCAAGATTAATAGAGTACTTGTTAAATGTTGAATCAGACTGAATAACGACAGGAATTAGCTTAGAAACAAATAAAAGGATTTATTGACAATAAAATTTGAGGAGTATTGCACATAGTTAACAAATAATAGGCATATTTTAAACAAATAAATGCTGGTATACACATTAAATCTGAATAGTTACACAATCAAATTGACACAATACATCCAAATTCTACAAATAAATAACTACAAATTACACTAACCTTTTTCTGATTTGAAATGCATCTGTATTTAATTTTTACATTCAACTGTTATTATTTTCTCATTAAATTATAGGCCATCAGCTAAAACCAATTTGTTAGGCCTAAATAAAACAGCCATTTTTTACTCACAAGGCATTTTAAAGCTCACTCTGTTTTTCAATGCATCACACATTCACACAGTCATAAAATACCAAATATGACCAAAACCAATGGCATCATTAGGTTAAAAACAGTTTTAAATTTAAAAAAGTTTAACATGTGGGTTTTGGTAAGGAGTGACTAGAGGTCAAACATTGATGTAAATTGTTCGTAGAAAGTGTTTCTCGGAGTCATTGTGATGTGAACTGAAGGTACTGTAACACGCTTGTTGGGACAAAGACTGGAGGAACTCCGTGAGGTATGCCTAAAAAATTGGAGAAAATTAAAGTTAAACTTCACTGTTTACTGCATGTGAAGCCAACTTATATGAACTGAGACACTTTCTTACAGATCATTCCCTACCCCCCTTTTTAATGCCTCTATTTGATGCATTTTTAAATAATTGAAGAAAAATTCATGATTTATAATTTTGCGATTTAAAGATGAGTATTAATCTATTATACATAAAACAGCAGTTTTTTTTCATCATTTTCCTTTTAACTATCGACAGGAGTGTGCATATTATATATATGTACGTGTACTTGACTCAAAAGTTTTGAGTAATGTGAATAAATATGAAACAATAATATAGAAAACATCTTAGACTATATATTTTTACACTGACTTTTTCTTTCTTCATACATTCAAATATATCCAGGTATTGATTTGATTTGATTTGAACATATTTTATTATGCAAATATACATGAATGGATTAGGCAGCAGCCAATGCCTATGTATTAAAGCATTCTCCATAAATATATCCATGTATTGATATGCACACTGACCTGTAAATCTATCTGGTAGGTCGGGTCTTTGGAGAAATCGGGGTTCTCTTCCTCATCTTCATCATACCCTGAAGTAAAGCATTTCAAACAGTTAATCAAATGTTCATTCAAACATAAAGATTTAAAAACATTTTTTTCATGAACATCTTTATCCATGTTTCTTTGGACTTGAATCATGCATTTCCAATTTTCGTAAATCTGTAACATAAGAGATGGCTTTATTCCTGTATCCAACAGGTTAAAATTCATTGTTTTTACAAGTATATCTTTCACATTACTGTCCTTGCGAGAAAAAATCTCACACACATTAAGTTTTTATATAGGGTTGATGAATTAAACAAGCAGCTCTGCCTACATGTTAAACATGTTATATTTACGGATCAGTCAGCTGCAAACCTTTTAGGTAATATTATATATTTAACCCCCCCCCCTTCCAACATTACCACCAATCAGTTATTATCAGCATAAAGAGTATAATCACCATTAAACTTGACTACAATACTGTCAATCAGACTTTATCTATTTCGATCCATAACAGACATTTACAAATCCTTTGATTACAAGTATATTTGACACTTTCGTCTTATCAGTGCTTTCTTATTAGAAAAAATAAAAGGTATAATCACCATTAAACTCGGCCGCCATACTGTCAATCAGGTCAGAGTCTGCCCCCTCAGCTGGATGTCTTCCTCCCCATCATCGTCTTCATCTTCCCAGTCACCTTCCTCTTAATACTCATCTTCCATGCCAGCCTTACACATATTTGCCTCGATCTGGTTGAACAGTTCGTTGAGGAGCAGTTTGCAGATCTTGACCAGAACTGGAATGGTGGTCCATTGAACTGGTTCTGAAAGAATATATGAAACTGAGTACAAGATTTTTTTTTAATTCCCGATATAGCAAAGATGACATTAGTATTCTGAATAAAATATCCCCCCCCCCCCTTTAATCAAATAATGTTGACATTTTTAAATTGCCTTAATTCAAAATGTGTTAAATTTGCTCCATGTGTCTGTTTTAGAGAGCAGCTTCTTCTCAATCTGGTCTTGCTTGCCAGTTGAGTATCAATGTAAATAATTTTGTTAACAATATAAGAAAACAATATAATGTAATCTGATTTAATCAAATGTCAACTTTGTGTGTTAAAATAATACTTTCGCAAATATGATATTAACTTTTTAAAAAAGGCGAAAGTCCTGCAAATGTAAATAGTTGACGTAAAGGGCGCACATTGTCAACAGATTATAAAATATATCACGTTAATATACATTTTTTCAGGTCTATTTATTGATAGAATGTACATTTTTAATTCGTTGTTTAAAAGATTAAGCCCATATGTTATATGTAAGGTCTATTTTAGTTTAAACCCTTAAAATAAAGTTTGTTTGTAAAAAAAAAAATTTAAACAAATTATATGTAAGCCAATGCTCACTAGTTATACATATACCCCTGCTCTGATGGTACCAAACATCTGCATTTAATAGGTGCTAGGATTCTTTTACGAAAATTTGTTTGAAAATTTGGGCTAAAAAAATGCAAATTCGTCATTAAACAGGAAGTTGACGTCCGATTGGAACAAAAATAGACCCCACCGTATGGCATGCCTTACCAAAGAGTGTGCTAAGATTTCAAGCATTCGCAAAGAATAGTTGCTGTGAAATCTTCGACCAGCATTTGTTTAACAAATTAGGCTTAAAATCAACAAAGTCGTCATTGAACAGAAAGTTGATGTCCTATTGGTACAAAAATTGATCCCTTTATATGGCATGCCTTACCAAGAGTTTGTTAAAATGTCGAGCACCTGTGATGTGAGAAAAATGCGGCAAGGACAAAAAAAAGCTCTACAATTATATTACATTTGAAATTATAATCAAACTGGTACGAAATTTACAATATACAGTAATTATTATAGTACGTATATTTTACATGTTTAAAATGTCGAAAACTTGAACTATACACACAAGTCTGTTATTGACATTTGAAACATGCAATGATGAAAAACGACATTCTTATTAACTTTTATTACACTAAATATCAACCGTCATTTTCACGTATTAAAATTCATTACCAAATCTCAAATCAATCATATAAAAATCACCATTGATATATAAACTATAAAATACGCTAAAAAGTTTACCCTTGGTTAATGGTTAATATACCAGTAAATGTCACAACTTATGAGTCTACTTTAAATATTTTATTTTCTTTACACTGCTCTTGTAATACTCACACCCAAACAAACTGTCATTATTGTCCACACATACACCCCAAGGATCCTTCAGATCACATTTATCAATGTAACTGAGAAAATCCCCATTCTGGTCAAGAATGTGGATACAATGGTTGTCACTGTCTGCTGTCAGGATACGATTTTGACTGTCTGTTGTGATACCACAAGGATCAAATGGTTTCTTCCCGGTAACTGAGGGATGGCCGGTGTACCTCCATCTTAGTTTCCCTTTCTGATTAACCACCACAATTGCATCAGCATACCAGTCAGCAACACATATGTCATGGTTTCCGTTCTCTGTGATGTATTTTATTTTATCATTCCCTGAGTACAGAGGTTTACCTTTATCATATTGAATTGTTTGTTTCTCTGTAGACTTCGAGAAACGGACAACTTTGGATTGAGTCTTATCATCACGGCACATGGTAATCAGGAGATCACCAGTAGAGGTGACACACAGATTGCATGGTTCCCATCCATGTAATCTGATAAAAATCTTTTGGTTGTCCATTCTTTACTTTGAACACTGTCCCTGCTGTCCGAATGGAGTACAGAAGATTCCCATCCCTGTCCACAGCTATATCACTGGGCCTTTCTTCTGATTTGGTTTTGAGTGCCTGGAGGAGTGAACCATTAATGTTGAAGCATTTCATATCATTTGTTAATCCATATGTCCAAACACAGTCATCATTTAGATAGGTAACACTGCGTAGATTTTGATACCCAGTCTGTATTGTGGCAACAAGTTCCGGTTCATCCAGTAGTTCTCTAACTGAGATTTTTGATTGATTCAGTGACAAGAAATTCTCCTCAGTAGCAGTCGATAATGGGGTAATATGTCAAAACAAACTACACAGTGTCTCACCGTCTATTCGTTTTGGAATGAATTTTGGCAGTGTAACCTTAACTTTGGGTGGAAGTTTTCTTAATTCTGTGAGCTTAGCACTGTATTCAATGGTAGGAGATATTTCAGTGGATTGTTCGATTTTTCTTATGGCTTGTAATGTTTTTGTTATAAGAGACTGTGTTTGTTTTATATCAACCAAATATTTCTGTAAAATGGCTCTGTGTTTCACTTTTATCTCGCTGATTTCAGTTTTCAGTTTGTTAATGATAATGTCGATTTCCCTGTGCCATTGCTCTCTTTGTTTGGAAAGTGTTGTCGTAAGTTTCTCATACCCCCCAACCCAGGTTGGCAAGCTGAGTTTCCAAATCCAGTGCAATTTCTTCATATGTAGGAGAAATAAGGTTTTCTAATTCTTCTGTATCTTTTCCTATAATTTCTTTCTTTGTATTGTAAACTTCTGAAACTTCTAGGAATGTATGCCCTCTGTGTTGTGCAGATGCAGTACAAGAAGAGCAAATAAATATTTTATCGCAATCTTTGCACTGAAATTTGCAATTTTTGTGTGAATGTGTTCTACATATCGGATAAATGAGGGTTGACCTACGTTCCTGGAAAGGGACTATTTTATGTTTGTCATATCCATCTGAGATGTGTTTGCCTATACAAGCTATGCAGAGGTTGACATGACAAAAGTGACAGTAGCTGTGTACTATGGCGGTCTCACAAAGGTCACATCGGTGCACATCCTGGACACTGTTTTGAGGATCCATAATTTTTCTACAATTAATAAAAAAAATGTATTATATTATTCAGCTATGCTTAAAAACAAAAAGTATGCACAAAAGCAATCTCGGTACACCGTTTGGTTTTTTTTTGTTTAAAATCATTGACTGGAAGTGGGTGGGAGTGGGTGTATATTAAAATTTGTCCACTGAGAAATAAGCATAGGAAGTAAAGCGCTTCTACAAAACACATATCCCCTTCACCTGAATATAATTTTCATTCCACTGCTTCCACGCTCCCGGTTGACGTCGATTTGGGAGCGTGTACAAATGAAAACAAACAGCTCTATAGTGAAAGTGAAAGTTATATTGTTGAAAAAAATATATTAAAGTTCTAAATTGATAAAATTATGTAGATTGTAGTTAAAAAAGATACATAAAAATCAAATGTAAAGTAAATATAGAACTTTTTATCATAAAAAACCAACAACATACCGTATATCTATAAAAAAAAATGTATTTCTTTTTAACCCTCCGCCTTTAACATGGCTGATCTGTTCGGAATGCGGTCACTTGACAGCAAATGAAACTAAAGTTATCTCCCGTGTGTCTAACAAAGATTATTCCAAATGTGTGTATGAAGAAAAACTGTTGATTAAATTCCATTATACTACAGCTCGAGGCTCAATGTTAAACTTTATTATCTGTCTTTTGAAAAAGGTCCTTTTATTTTTATAATACTGTGGTATATGTTTGCGCTACGTCAGTCGAGATTTTAGAGATAGAGATTATTTTATAGAATGATGATCAGACAGACGGTGCGCTGAACATTCAATCTATAATATATTTAGAATATTTTAGAATTATATATTTTTACAATAAATGATTTAAAAAACACATGCGGAAGTTGATTCAACTGAAAGTACATGTAGCTGTTATTTTAGATCTGGAATGAATTGTTCTCTCCGATTTAAATCATAAATATGTTAACATGTAACAATACAACAAAAAGTACACTGCTCAAATATTTTTTAAGAAATAAAAGAAAAACCAGAAAATAAAATAATGGTATCTCAACATTTTTGAAATACCACCTTGGTATTAATTTTTTTATTTCTTCTTTTTTTCAAAATGTTGTAAACATAGCATATGGTAAATTTTGACAATGACAACCAAACATGAAACGTTAATAATTTATGACATTGTTTATGATATTGGTCAGGACATTGTCACACACTACATATACATGTAGCTAGAAATAAGTAATCTTCTTGTCATAATCAACCCTGTTTATATGACGGCTGAAATCACAGGGTTTCCCAAGACATTAGAAGGACAACAAAATGACTTGTTTACTGGTTAACCTAAAATTGATATTTGAAACCATATTTAATGGATTACACCCTTCAACATTTAGCGGTGTACTTGTATTTGTTTTGTTAGTCTGTTATCTTGATGTGGATTACATGGCAAATGAATTATCTAAGGAACAAATAAGAGGATTTATTGATAATAAAATTTAAGGAATATTGGTGATAGTTTCAAAATAATAGGCATTGTTTTAAAAGAAAAATCTGGTATAAAAACTATTTATAAAATTTTTCCTTTTATATTGACATACAACAACAAATTTTACAAATAAATAACAATGCATGTTACACTAACCTGTTTTTACTTAATTAAAACGATTTGTATTTAATGTTTTAATTTAACTGTTAAAAACCCAGCAAATCTCATTCACAAGGCATTCAGCTCATTATGTTTTTTCCAGCATCACACATTCACACAATCATAAAATACCAATAATGTTCAAAATTAATGAAATCAAGTTAACAGTAGATTCACATTTAAAATACACAACATGTGGGTTCTGAGCGTAGTGACCCCAGAGGTTAAATATTGATGTAAATTGTTCGTTGAACGTATGTCTTTATTGGAGTCGTTGTTGCGAGAACTGAAGGTACTGTAATACGTCTACATGTATTGAGATAAAGATTGTGCAGGCACTGGTACGTATTCATTTTCGTAATAATTTTGCACATTGATATGCACATTCATACAACAAGGATATTATTACGGTTGTAGAGATTGATATACGGAAATGAAAACAAGTTTTATGCTTCTTATTATTAGTTATGCGTATAAAGCGAACACCAATCCATTAAATCGTGTATGCATACTATTTTCAACACAACCTTTTTGTGATAATTTTTTAGGGTTAAATGGATCCCTCCCTCTTCCTTGTAAACTAGATTATTAAATTCATGTAAAATAATAATCGGAAATATGCCCCCCCCCCCCCCCGCGCGCAAACACAGTTTTCCTTCGGACCACCCCCTCTCCATGAAAACATTTTCTAAATAATTTTTCTAGCTATCAATTCAAAATATTTTATTTTCCATGTTTTTCCAAATCATTTAGGCAATTTGTAATCCAATAATTCTAAGGTAATCTACCTTTTTTTTTTTTTAGATTTTAACACAAAAAATTTGAATATTCAGTATTCAAGTAAATGAGTTTCGGATCCAATCCTGGCCTTGTAACAGTGTAAATAATGAAACAGACTGTACTAGTAGTATTTTATGCAGAGTGTTGATTGAACCCTATCTTTTTACATAAAACAGATACCCACTGATGCTTTTAAAAAACATGCCAATGGTTTTGCACACCAAAAGCATCAAACACAACTTAGCTGTGATTTTGTCAAGCAACCCAGTGTTTAACTTTGTAACCACGTGTAGAGTGGTTGAACAAGAATGATAATAACTATGTTGCTAATATTATCGTTTTAGTTTAAATAAGAGTTTGATGGTGAAATAAAACCTATCTCTTAATAACTTATGAGTAAGATGTAATATTAAAAGCAATCAATATTTTTTGAGAATGTTATCCGAACACTCATGCTTCTGCTAGAAATTACACAGGAGCTGTAGATATATCGGAGTCGCCTCGAGGAAAGTCTCGTGAATTTTCATTTGAACATCTCTGGATTTCTTATAAACATAGCAATGAGAAAGAAAACATTCCGAACACATTCGCAGGGGTGTATTCAATACCTTTCAAAAGGTATTAATACTAACCTTGAAACCTGTAGTCATTTCAATATAGTCAGTCGTTGACTAAAAATGGTTGGGAAACGGGTTGAGAATATTTGACGAAATTAGAGATTAAATAAAAGTTCGCACAAGGTAAAACTTTCAGTAATGCAGATTGTAACTGAATTAAGGGAATATTATGTGCCCAATAAGGTATCTAACATTCCTTTTTTCCAAGTGGGTTAATATCAAGAATATCAATGCACTTTCAAATAAAAAAAATAATTCAAAGTTCGTTGACTTGGTCCTAAAATTAACGCCATTTGACAAAATTTTTAAAGTGCAAACATTTTTAAAGTGCGTTTTAACAGCCCCCAAATATAGGACAGGGCTAAAAGACTAAATTCAAAGAGGACATTGCATGTAAACATTGTACAACAAAACACAAATAAAAATGTGATCCAATCCCTCTCCTGGAGATCATGATTCCAACAAACCTAGCTAAATCTACACAATCTGAAGTGAAAACACTGCTGTGATGTCATTTTTTTGTTCTTGCAGTCTAAAATTTTAACCTGCGACAGTCCGATATTAGTGTGCTTCTTAATATCAGACTGTTACCAGTGGTTACAGAACAAAATCGGACAGTCTCAGATAAATCATCTATGAAATTCACTGGCACTGTTTTAAGTTCGATATATGCCTCAAACACTTCTGTATGAAAAAAATATCAGAAAGTTCTCGGCTCTAACGAGCCTCGAAACTCTGTGATATTTTTTTTTTATACATAACTGTTTTTGACATGTATCCATTACAGATGCTAGCATACAAAATGAAATTACTTTAATGAAAATGTACCGATTAAACAGGATGTCAGATTTCCTAACTTCGACGAGTCAGTAACACAAAAAGTAATCTGCATTCCATTAAATAGATTTGCCCCATCCCTTTTTGAGGATCAATGAAAAATTGATAAAATCGTTTTCTAGTTATAGTTTTCTTTTGTGCCGTCGTTGATTTAAAAAAAAAGTTATCGAATTCATTTCTTACCATTTAATAAAACATTTTCAAGTCATAAAACCAAAATGACATACACATGAGCCTTGGTTGTCGATTAGAGCAGTTAATTATTTGTTCCCGAGGACAAAAACAATTAACTTTGATATCTCTGTGAATTGAAATAAAATGTTAAAATAAAGTATTCAATGTACATTTAAAAAAGCTGCTTTTTATAATTGTCAAAAACCAGCCGTCTATGTTAAATATTTAATTTTCTTTACATTGCTTTTATATAACTCGCACACAAACAGATTGTCATTATTGTCCACACATAAACCGTAAGGAATCTTCAGATCACAGTTATCAATGTAACGGAGAAACTGCCCATCCTGATCCAGAATGTGGATACAATTGTTGTTTCCGTCTGCTGTCAGGATACGACTCTGACTGTCTGTTGTGATACCTCGGGGACTAAATGGTTTGTTTATGGTAACTGAAGAATGACTGGTGTATCTCCATCTGAGTTTCCCGGCCTGATTAACCACCACTACTGCACCAGCCCCGCAGTCAGCTACACAGATGTCGTGGTTTCTGTTTTCTGTGATGTATTTAATCCTGGCATTCCCAGAGTACAGAGGTTTACCATCATCATCAAATTGAATGGTTTGTTTGTCTGTAGATCCAGAGTAACGGACAACTTTGGACTGAGTTTTATCATCACTGCACATGGTAACCAGGAGATTGCCTGTAGAGGTGACACACAGATTACACGGTCCCCATCCTTGTAATTTAAAAAACTCTTCTGTCTGTTCATTCTTTATTTTATCTAATTTCCCTGCTATCCGATTGGATAATAGTAGATCACCATTATTGTCTACAACTATATCATTTGGCCCTTTTTCTGAGTTTGTTTTGATTGTTTGGAGGAGTGAACCTTTACTGTTGAAGCATTTGATATCATTGGTCTCTCCACTTGTCCATATACTACCATCATGAAGACAAGTACATGTAACATTGCGTTGTTTTAAATATTCAGTCTGTATTGTGGTAACAAGCTCCGGTTCATCCAGAAGTTCTCTGACTGAAGTGGTGGGTTTGTTTAGTGACAAGACATTTTCTTCTGTAGCAGTAGATAATGGGGTGATCTGTCCAACCAAACTATACAGCTTCTCACGGCCTATTGGGTTTGAAATAAATGTTGGCAGCGATACCTGGACCTTGGGTGGAAGCTTGCTAAACTCTCTGACCTTAGAGCTGTATTTAATGATTGAAAATACTTCGGTGGAATATTCCATTTCCTTTAAGGCCTGTAATGCTTCTTTTATGAGAGACTGTATCTGTTTAATTTCATTCAAGTGTTTCTGTAGAATGTCTCTGTGTTTTATTTTTATCTCGCTGATTTCAATTTTCATTTTATTGATGATGATGTCGATTTCTCTGTGCCATTGCTCTCCTTGTTTGGACATTGTTTTTGTAAGTTTCTCATATCCTCCATCCAGGTTGGCAAGCTGATTTTCCAAATCAAGTGCAATTTTTTCATATGTAGAAGAAATGAGGTTTTCTAATTCTTTTGTATCTTTTCCCAATACTTCTTTCTTTGTATTGTAAACTTCTGAAACTTCTAGGAATGTATGCCCTCTATGTTGTGCAGATGCAGCACAAGAAGAACAAATGAATATTTCATCGCAATCTTTGCACTGAAATTTGCAATTTTTGTGCGAATGCGTTCTGCATTTCGGATAAATGAGAGTTGATCTTCGTTCCTCAAAAGGGACAATTTTATGTTTGTCATATCCATCTAAGATGTGTTTGCCTATACATGGTATGCAGAGGTTGACATGACAAAAGTCACAGTAGCTGTGTACTGTGGCGGTCTCACAAAGGTCACATCGATGCACATCCTGGGCACTGTTTTGAGGATCCATAGTTTTCTACAAATGAATATAAAAATTATATTATATTATTCGGTTATCCTTATAGATAAAAGTATGCACACTAGCCATCTCCATACACCGTTGGTTTTTTTTTTTTTTTTGAAGATATAATGATAAATAAACTGTATATATATCAAATAAGCAAAAAAATTGCAGTTTGGGGATAAAAAATGAATTTCTAAGGATGTGGGTGGGTAGGGTGTATAATAAAATGTGTCCACTGACAAATAACCCTAAAAAGTAAAGCGCTGAAACAAAATACAAATCCCCTTCACCTGAACATTGAAGTTAACTATTTTATTCCACTGTTTCCCCTCTATCGGTTAAGACATCAGTTTGGAGGCGAGTACGTTAAACAGCTCTATAGAGAAAGTGAAAGTTATATTGTTGAAAAGATATATCAAAGTTCTAAATTGATGGAAATTATGTACATTGCAGTTGAAAAAGATGCATAAAAACTAAATGTATAGTAAATATAGAAGTTTTTATCATAAAAAACAACATACCGTGTATCTCTATAATTTTTTTAACCCTCCGATTCTAACATGGCTGATCTTGCTTGCAATGCGGTCACTTGACAGCAAACTGAAAAAGAGTTATTTCCCGTGTGTCTAAACAAATATTCTTTTTTTATGTCTGTATGAAGAAAACGGTTGACTAATAGCATATTATGTTACATCTGGAGCCCAATTTTACACTTTCATTATCTGTCTTTTGAGAGAGTTTTGTTTTTCTTTTATTTTCATAATACCATGGGATAGTTTTGTGCTATGTACGTCAGTCGAGATAATTGAGATAGAAGTCAGAAGACAAACGGACGGACACTGGACAAGAGTTTACCTTATACACTGTACTGTACATGTAGCTGAGGTGCGCTGAATATGATAGATAGATGGATAGATAGATAGATAGATAAATAGATAGATAGATAGATAGATAGATAGATAGATAGATAGATAGATAGATAGATAGATAGATAGATAGATAGATAAACAGACAGATATATAGATAGATAGACACACACACATGACGAAAGATATCTTTAAAAAATCCGAAAAATAAAATAATAGTACCCGGAATTTCATTTTTGAAAATGCCACTTTCCCAATAAAACGGTTTCTTCTGTTTTATTTTTTGTTAACATTGTTCATGATAATAACCATAATGTGTTAGCAACAGATATTGCCTCACAACTTGTTCACGTACACAATAATTTATCTACTTGTCATTAACTCCATTTTTTTTTGGCGACTGTAAGCACAGAGCCTCTGTAGACATTCGCTGAACAAAAATAAAAATTTTCTACTGATTAACCCTAACATTTGAAGCCATAATTAATCTACACTTTTCAATGCCCAAGATTAATAGAGTACTTGTTAAATGTTGAATCAGATTGAATAACAACAGAAATTAGCTTAGAAACAAATAAAAGGATTTATTGATAATAAAATTTGAGGAGTATTGCACATAGTTTAAAAATAATAGGCATATTTTAAACAAATAAATGCTGGTATACACATTAAATCTGAATAGTTACACAATCAAATTGACACAATACATCCAAATTCTACAAATAAATAACTACAAATTACACTAACCTTTTTCTGAATTGAAATGCATCTGTATTTAATTTTTACATTCAACTGTTATTATTTTCTCATTAAATCATAAGCCATCAGCTAAAACCAATTTGTTAGGCCTAAATAAAACAGCCATTTTCACTCACAAGGCATTTTAAAGCTCACTCTGTTTTTCAATGCATCACACATTCACACAGTCATAAAATACCAAATATGACCAAAACCAATGGCATCATTAGGTTAAAAACAGTTTTAAATTTAAAAAAGTTTAACATGTGGGTTTTGGTAAGGAGTGACTAGAGGTCAAACATTGATGTAAATTGTTCGTAGAAAGTGTTTCTCGGAGTCATTGTGATGTGAACTGAAGGTACTGTAACACGCTTGTTGGGACAAAGACTGGAGGAACTCCGTGAGGTATGCCTAAAAAATTGGAGAAAATTAAAGTTAAACTTCACTGTTTACTGCATGTGAAGCCGACTTATATGAACTGAGACACTTTCTTACAGATCATTCCCCACCCCCCTTTTTAATGCCTCTATTTGATGCATTTTTTAATAATTGAATAAAAATTCATGATTTATAATTTTGCGATTTAAAGATGAGTATTAATCTATTATTCATAAAACAGCAGTTTTTTTCATCATTTTCCTTTTAACTATCGACAGGAGTGTGCATATTATATATATGTACGTGTACTTGACTCAAAAGTTTTGAGTAATGTGAATAAATATGAAACAATAATATAAAAAACATCTTAGATTATATATTTTTACACTGACTTTTTCTTTCTTCATACATTCAAATATATCCAGGTATTGATTTGATTTGATTTGATCATATTTTATTATGCAAATATACATGAATGGATTAGGCAGCAGGCAATGCCTATGTATTAAAGCATTCTCCATAAATATATCCATGTATTGATATGCACACTGACCTGTAAATCTATCTGGTAGGTCGGGTCTTTGGAGAAATCGGGGTTCTCTTCCTCCTCCTCATCTTCATCATACCCTGAAGTAAAGCATTTCAAACAGTTAATCAAATGTCCATTCGAATATAAAGATTTAAAAACATTTTTTTTCATGAATATCTTTATCCATGTTTCTTTGGACTTAAATCATGCATATCCAATTTTTGTAAATCTGTAACATAAGAGATGGCTTTATTCCTGTATCCAACAGGTTAAAATTCATATCCCAAAAGACTTAAACGTCAGCTACTTGTTTTTACAAGTATATCTTTCACATTACTGTCCTTGCGAGAAAAAATCTCACACACATTAAGTCTTTATATAGGGTTGATGAATTAAACAAGCAGCTCTGCCTACATGTTAAACCTGTTATATTTACGGATCAGTCAGCTGCAAACCTTTAAGGTAATAGTATATATTTAAAACCCCCCCCCCCCCTTCCAACATTACCACCAATCAGTTATTATCAGCATAAAGAGTATAATCACCATTAAACTTGACTGCAATACTGTCAATCAGACTTTATCTATTTCGATCCATAACAGACACTTCAAATCCTTTGATTACAAGTATATTTGTCAGTGCTTTCTTATTAGAAAAAATACAAGGTGTAATCACCATTGAACTAGGCCGCCATACTGTCAATCAGGTCAGAGTCTGCCCCCTCAGCTGGATGTCTTCCTCCCCATCAGCGTCTTCATCTTCCCAGTCGCCTTCCTCTTAATCCTCATCTTCCATGCCAGCCTTACACATATTTGCCTCGATCTGGTTGAACAGTTCGTTGAGGAGCAGTTTGCAGTTCTTGACCAGAACTGGAATGGTGGTCCATTGAACTGGTTCTGAAAAAATATTTGAAACTGAGTAAAAGATTTTTTTTTAATTCCCGATATAGCAAAGATGACACTAGTATTCTGAATAAAATATCCCCCCCCCCCCTTTAATCAAATAATGTTGACATTTTTAAATTGCCTTAAGGAAGGAGTCTTTTCTGGTTTTCGACTTGTCAAACGTAAATTTGATTAATTGTTCATTAAATCAAGATAAAAGGAAATTAAAATAGTATATTTTTTACTATCATTTAACTTGGCATAGAAAAATGTAATCAATGTTTAGAATGGAACAAGGACTATATTTTTGGCGTAATATTGGCGTAGGAAAATATCACATGTTGCGCAATTCAGAATTGCTGCAGATTATATATATAATGAGTCTGTTTTAGCATTTTAAAAACAATAACAATAATGTTGGATTTTTTTTTTACTAATGTGAACTAATAATAAGATACTTGGGTTTCAGAATATGTTTTTAAAATATGATTTGCCTATTAAATAACATTTTTATAAGCTT
Organism: Magallana gigas; assembly: GCF_902806645.1. Lineage (NCBI taxonomy): Eukaryota > Metazoa > Mollusca > Bivalvia > Ostreida > Ostreidae > Magallana > Magallana gigas. The sequence goes on from NW_022994921.1 coordinate 181,448, forward strand.
TTTAAAGCGCCCATTCTATACATTGATTTTTGTGAAAAAATCACTAAAATCAGTTTTTCTCTCTTATGAAATGGTCAATATATTAGCTTTTCTGTCAATTTATATCTTTATATAAAGTCTTCATAATACATAAAAATTAGAAATATTTCATTATTGGAAGCATAAAATGAAAAAAAATTTCAAACTTTAAGAAAATTAGAGGAAATGCGGGCTAAGCAATATCAATTTTAGTATAAATATTTGTTCCAATTTAGTAGTATAAGCTGATAGACACTCTCATGGTCTATGATTTCATTGAAGATTTGAATCTTCAAATCTTAAACAAATGTCTACAGAACTATAAAGATCTACACTTATTTTTATCATTCTTAAAACGTTGAGGAAAAAGGTAGTGACCTTGACCTGACCTTTATCCGAAAACAAAAAGGTCAAATTTAATAAAACTGATAGAATCATTAAGTAATATGATCCGTTTGACTGTGTCAAAATTTCGTGCATTTCTTATTATAAGAAGTAGGTTTGATAATGAAAAGACTCCTTCCTTAATACAAAGTGTGTTAAATTTGCTCCATATGTCTGTTTTAGAGAGCAGCTTCTTCTTAATCTGGTCTTGCTTGCCAGTTGAGTATCAATGTAAATAATTTTGTTAACATTATAAGAAAACAATATAATGTAATCTGATTTAATCAAATGTCAACTTTGTGTGCTAAAATAATACTTTCTGAAATATGAAATTAACTTTTAAAAAAGGCGAAAGTCCTGCAAATGTAAATATTTGACGTAAAGGACGCACATTGTCAACAGATTATAAAATATATCACGTTAATATAGTTTGTCTGTAAAATTTTTTTTAAACAAATTATATGTGAGCCAATGCTCATTAGTTATACATATACCCCTGCTCTGATGCGAATATATAACATAAGCAAAGTCGTCATTTAACAGGAAGTTGAATTCTTATTGGTGCAATATTGGTCACAGCAGACAGAATGCCTAAAACTTTTACGAAAATTTGTTTGAGAATTAAAGCTAAAAAAATATGCAAATTCGTCATTAAGCAGGACGTTGACGTCCGATTGGAACAAAAATAGACCCCACCGTATGACATGCCTAACCAAAGAGTGTGCTAAAATTTCAAGCATAGTTGCTGTGAAATCTTTGACCAACATTTCTTTTACAAATTAGGCTTAAAATCAACAAAGTCGTCATTTAACTGAAAGTTGGTGTCCGATTGGTACAAAAATTGATCCCTTTATATGGCATGCCTTATATATATACCAACAGTTTGTTAAAATATCAAGCACTTGTGATGGGAGAAAAATGCAGAAAAGACAAAAAAGAGTTCTACATTATTATTACAATAGAAATTATAATCAAACTGGTACGAAATTTACAATATACAGTAATTATTATAGTACGTATATTTAACATGTTTAAAATGTCGAAAGCTTGAACTAGACACAAGTCTGTTATTGACATTTGAAACATGCAATGATGAAAAACGACATTCTTATTAACTTTTATTACACTAAATATCAATCACCATTTTCATGTATTAAAATTCATTACCAAATCTCAAATCAATCATATTAAAATCACCATTGATATATAAACTATAAAATACGATAAAAAGTTTACCCTTGTTTAATGGTTAATATATCGGTAAATGTCACAACTTATGATTCTACTTTAAATATTTTATTTTCTTTACACTGCTCTTGTAATACTCACACACAAACAAACTGTCATTATTGTCCACACATACACCCCAAGGATCCTTCAGATCACATTTATCAATGTAACTGAGAAACTGTCCATTCTGATCAAGAATGTGGATACAATGGTTGTCACTGTCTGCTGTCAGGATACGATTTTGACTGTCTGTTGTGATACCACAAGGATCAAATGGTTTCTTCCCGGTAACTGAGGGATGGCCGGTGTACCTCCATCTGAGTTTCCCGTCCTGATTAACCACGACAATTGCATGAGCATACCAGTCAGCAACACAGATGTCATGATTTCCGTTCTCTGTGATGTATTTTATTTTATCATTCCCTGAGTACAGAGGTATACCTTTATCATCAAATTGAATTGTTTGTTTCTCTGTAGACTTCGAGAAACGAACAACTTTGGATTGAGTCTTATCATCACGGCACATGGTAACCAGGAGATCACCAGTAGAGGTGACACACAGATTGCATGGTCCCCATCCATGTAATCTGATAAAATCTTTTGGTTGTCCATTTTTACTTTGAACACTGTCCCTGCTGTCCGAATGGAGTACAGAAGATTCCCATCCCTGTCCACAGCTATATCACTGGGCCTTTCTTCTGATTTGGTTTTGACTGCCTGGAGGAGTGAACCATTAATGTTGAAGCATTTCATATCATTTGTCAATCCATACGTCCAAACACAGTCATCATTTAGATAGGTAACACTGCGTAGATTTTGATACCCAGTCTGTATTGTGGCAACAAGCTCCGGTTCATCCAGTAGTTCTCTAACTGAGGTTTTTGATTGATTCAGTGACAAGAAATTCTCCTCAGTAGCAGTCGATAATGGGGTAATATGTCCAAACAAACTACACAGTGTCTCACCGTCTATTCGTTTTGGAATGAATGTTGGCAGTGTAACCTTAACTTTGGGTGGAAGTTTTCTTAATTCTGTGAGCTTAGCACTGTATTCAATGGTAGGAGATATTTCAGTGGATTGTTCGATTTTCCTTATGGCTTGTAATGTAATTTTTGTTATAAGAGACTGTGTTTGTTTTATATCAACCAAATATTTCTGTAAAATTGCTCTGTGTTTCACTTTTATCTCGCTGATTTCAGTTTTCAGTTTGTTAATGATGATGTCGATTTCCCTGTGCCATTGCTCTCCTTGTTTCGAAATTGTTGTCGTAAGTTTCTCATATCCCCCATCCAGGTTGGCAAGCTGAGTTTCCAAAGCCAGTGCAATTTCTTCATATGTAGGAGAAATAAGGTTTTCTAATTCTTCTGTATCTTTTCCTATAATTTCTTTCTTTGTATTGTAAACTTCTGAAACTTCTAGGAATGTATGCCCTCTGTGTTGTTCAGATGCAGTACACGAAGAACAAATAAATATTTTATCGCAATCTTTGCACTGAAATTTGCAATTTTTGTGTGAATGTGTTCTACATATCGGATAGATGAGGGTTGACCTGCGTTCCTGGAAAGGGACTATTTTATGTTTGTCATACCCATTTGAGATATGTTTGCCAATACAAGCTATGCAAAGGTTGACATGACAAAAGTCACAGTAGCTGTGTACTATGGCGGTCTCACAAAGGTCACATCGGTGCACATCCTGGACACTGTTTTGAGGATCCATAGTTTTTCTACAATTAATATATAGAATGTATTATATTATTCAGCTATGCATATAAACATAAAGTATGCACAAAAGCAATCTCAGTACACCGTTTGGGGGGGGGGGGGGGGTGTTTAAAACCATTGACTGGAAGTGGGTGGGAGTGGGTGTATATTAAAATTTGTCCACTGAGAAATAACCATAGGAAGTAAAGCGCTTCTACAAAACACACATCCCCTTCACCTGAATATAAGTTTTATTCCACTGCTTCCACTCTCCCGGTTGACGTCGATTTGGGAGCGTGTACGAATGAAAACAAACAGCTCTATAGTGAAAGTGAAAGTTATATTGTTGAAAAAAATATATTAAAGTTCTAAATTGATAAAAATTATGTAGATTGTAGTTAAAAAAGATACATAAAAATCAAATGTATAGTAAATATAGAACTTTTTATCATAAAAAACCAACAACATACCGTATATCTATATTTAAAAAATGTATTTCTTTTTAACCCTCCGCCTTTAACATGGCTGATCTGCTTGGAATGCGGTCACTTGACAGCAAATGAAAATAAAGTTATATCCCGTGTGTCTAACAAACTTGGGTTTAAAATGATTATTCCAAATGTGCACTGTGTATGAAGAAAAACTGTTGATTAAATTCCCTATTATACTACAGCTCGAGGCTCAATTTTAAACTTTATTATCTGTCTTTTGAAAAAGGTCCTTTTATTTTTTATAATACTGTGGGATATGTTTGCGCTACTTCTGTCGAGATTTTAGAGATAGAAGTCTGGATAGTGATTAGTTTATAGAATGATGATCAGACAGACACTGGACAAAAGTTGACCTAATACATGTAGCATAGGTGCGCTGAACATTCAATCTATAATAAATTTAGAATATTTTAGATTTATATATTTTTACAATAGAATATTTAAAAAAAACATATATGCGGAAGTTCACTCAACAGAAATTACATGTAGCTGTTATTCTAGATCTGGAATGAATTGTTCTCTCCGATTTAAATCATAAATATGTTAATATGTTACAATACAACAAAAAGTACACTACTCAAATATTTTTTAAGAAATAAAAGAAAAACCAGAAAATAAAATAATGGTATCTCAACATTTTTGAAATACCACCTTGGTATTAATTTTTTTGTTTCTTCTTTTTTCAAAATGTTGTAAACCTAGCATATTGTAAATTTTGACAATGACAACCAAACATGAAACGTTAATAATTTATGACATTGTTTATGATATTGGTCAGGACATTGTCACACACTACATATACATGTAGCTAGAAATAGGTAATCTTCTTGTCATAATCAACCCTGTTTATATGGCGGCTGAAATCACAGGGTTTCCCAAGACATTAGAAGAACAAAAAAATGACTTGTTTACTGGTTAACCTAAAATTGATATTTGAAACCATATTTAATGGATTACACCCTTCAACATTTAGCGGTGTACTTGTATTTGTTTTGTTAGTCTGTTATCTTGATGTTGATTACATGGCAAATGAATTATCTAAGGAACAAATAAGAGGATTTATTGATAATAAAATTTGAGGAATATTGGTGAAAGTTTCAAAATAATAGGCATTGTTTTAAAAGACAAATCTGGTATAAAAACTATTTATAAAATTTTTACTTTTATATTGACATACAACATCCAAATTTTACAAATAAATAACAATGCATGTTACACTAACCTTTTTTTACTTAATTAAAACGATTTGTATTTAATCTTTTAATTTAACTGTTAACATTTAGAATAGTAAGTTAACCTCATTAATCTGTCATTCATCAGCTAAAACCAATTTATTAGGCCTAAAAAAAAACCCAGCAAATTACATTCACAAGGCATTCAGCTCATTATGTTTTTTCCAGCATCACACATTCACACAATCATAAAATACCAATAATGTTCAAAATTAATGAAATCAAATTAACAGTAGTTTCACAATTTAAATACACAACATGTGGGTTCTAAGCGTAGTGAAATATTTTATTGGGTTAAATATTGATGTAAATTGTTCGTTGAACGTATGTCTTTATTGGAGTCGTTATTGCGAGAACTGAAGGTATTGTAATACGTCCAATTGTATTGAGATAAAGATTGTGCAGACACTGGTACGTATTCATTTTCGTAATAAATTTGCACATTGATATGCACAATTATACAACAAGGATATTATTACGCTTGACGAGATTGATATACGGAAATGAAAACAAGTTTTATGCTTCTTATTATTAGTTATGCTTATAAAGCGAACACCAATCCATTAAATCGTGTATGCATACTATTTTCAACACAACCTTTTTGTGATAATTTTTTAGGGTTAAATGGATCCCTCCCTCTTCCTTGTAAACTAGATTATTAAATTCATGTAAAATAATAATCGGAAATATGCCCCCCCCCCCCCCCCCCCCCCCCGCGCAAACACAGTTTTCCTTCGGACCACCCCCTCTCCATGAAAACATTTTCTAAATAATTTTTCTAGCTATCAATTCAAAATATTTTATTTTCCATGTTTTTCCAAATCATTTAGGCAATTTGTAATCCAATTATTCTAAGGTAATCTACCTTTTTTTTTTTAGATTTTAACACAAAAAATTTGAATATTCAGTATTCAAGTAATTGAGTTTCGGATCCAATCCTGGCCTTGTAACAGTGTAAATAATGAAACAGACTGTACTAGTAGTATTTTATGCAGAGTGTTGATTGAACCCTATCTTTTTACATAAAACAGATACCCACTGATGCTTTTAAAAAACATGCCAATGGTTTTGCACACCAAAAGCATCAAACACAACTTAGCTGTGATTTTGTCAAGCAACCCAGTGTTTAACTTTGTAACCACGTGTAGAGTGGTTGAACAAGAATGATAATAACTATGTTGCTAATATTATCGTTTTAGTTTAAATAAGAGTTTGATGGTGAAATAAAACCTATCTCTTAATAACTTATGAGTAAGATGTAATATTAAAAGCAATCAATATTTTTTGAGAATGTTATCCGAACACTCATGCTTCTGCTAGAAATTACACAGGAGCTGTAGATATATCGGAGTCGCCTCGAGGAAAGTCTCGTGAATTTTCATTTGAACATCTCTGGATTTCTTATAAACATAGCAATGAGAAAGAAAACATTCCGAACACATTCGCAGGGGTGTATTCAATACCTTTCAAAAGGTATTAATACTAACCTTGAAACCTGTAGTCATTTCAATATAGTCAGTCATTGACTAAAAATGGTTGGGAAACGGGTTTAGAATATTTGACGAAATTAGAGATTAAATAAAAGTTCGCACAAGGTAAAACTTTCAGTAATGCAGATTGTAACTGAATTAAGGGAATATTATGTGCCCAATAAGGTATCTAACATTCCTTTTTTCCAAGTGGGTTAATATCAAGAATATCAATGCACTTTCAAATAAAAAAAATAATTCAAAGTTCGTTGACTTGGTCCTAAAATTAACGCCATTTGACAAAATTTTTAAAGTGCAAACATTTTTAAAGTGCGTTTTAACAGCCCCCAAATATAGGACAGGGCTAAAAGACGAAATTCAAAGAGGACATTGCATGTAAACATTGTACAACAAAACACAAATAAAAATGTGATCCAATCCCTCTCCTGGAGATCATGATTCCAACAAACCTAGCTAAATCTACACAATCTGAAGTGAAAACACTGCTGTGATGTCATTTTTTTGTTCTTGCAGTCTAAAATTTTAACCTGCGACAGTCCGATATTAGTGAGCTTCTTAATATCAGACTGTTACCAGTGGTTACAGAACAAAATCGGACAGTCTCAGATAAATCATCTATGAAATTCACTGGCACTGTTTTAAGTTCGATATATGCCTCAAACACTTCTGTATGAAAAAAATATCAGACAGTTCTCGGCTCTAACGAGCCTCGAAACTCTGTGATATTTTTTTTTTATACATAACTGTTTTTGACATGTATCCATTACAGATGCTAGCATACAAAATGAAATTCCTTTTATGAAAATGTACCGATTAAACAGGATGTCAGATTTCCTAACTTCGACGAGTCAGTAACACAAAAAGTAATCTGCATTCCATTAAATAGATTTGCCCCATCCCTTTTTGAGGATCAATGAAAAATTGATAAAATCGTTTTCCAGTTATAGTTTTCTTTTGTGCCGTCGTTGATTTAAAAAAAAGTTATCGAATTCATTTCTTACCATTTAATAAAACATTTTCAAGTCATAAAACCAAAATGACATACACATGAGCCTTGGTTGTCGATTAGAGCAGTTAATTATTTGTTCCCGAGGACAAAAACAATTAACTTTGATATCTCTGTGAATTGAAATAAAATGTTAAAATAAAGTATTCAATGTACATTTAAAAAAGTTGCTTTTTATAATTGTCAAAAACCAGCCGTCTATGTTAAATATTTAATTTTCTTTACATTGCTTTTATATAACTCGCACACAAACAGATTGTCATTATTGTCCACACATAAACCGTAAGGAATCTTCAGATCACAGTTATCAATGTAACGGAGAAACTGCCCATCCTGATCCAGAATGTGGATACAATTGTTGTTTCCGTCTGCTGTCAGGATACGACTCTGACTGTCTGTTGTGATACCTCGGGGACTAAATGGTTTGTTTATGGTAACTGAAGAATGACTGGTGTATCTCCATCTGAGTTTCCCGGCCTGATTAACCACCACTACTGCACCAGCCCCGCAGTCAGCTACACAGATGTCGTGGTTTCTGTTTTCTGTGATGTATTTAATCCTGGCATTCCCAGAGTACAGAGGTTTACCATCATCATCAAATTGAATGGTTTGTTTGTCTGTAGATCCAGAGTAACGGACAACTTTGGACTGAGTTTCATCATCACTGCACATGGTAACCAGGAGATTGCCTGTAGAGGTGACACACAGATTACACGGTCCCCATCCTTGTAATTTAAAAAACTCTTCTGTCTGTTCATTCTTTATTTTATCTAATTTCCCTGCTATCCGATTGGATAATAGTAGATCACCATTATTGTCTACAACTATATCATTTGGCCCTTTTTCTGAGTTTGTTTTGATTGTTTGGAGGAGTGAACCTTTACTGTTGAAGCATTTGATATCATTGGTCTCTCCACTTGTCCATATACTACCATCATGAAGACAAGTACATGTAACATTGCGTTGTTTTAAATATTCAGTCTGTATTGTGGTAACAAGCTCCGGTTCATCCAGAAGTTCTCTGACTGAAGTGGTGGGTTTGTTTAGTGACAAGACATTTTCTTCTGTAGCAGTAGATAATGGGGTGATCTGTCCAACCAAACTATACAGCTTCTCACGGCCTATTGGGTTTGAAATAAATGTTGGCAGCGATACCTGGACCTTGGGTGGAAGCTTGCTAAACTCTCTGACCTTAGAGCTGTATTTAATGATTGGAAATACTTCGGTGGAATATTCCATTTCCTTTAAGGCCTGTAATGCTTCTTTTATGAGAGACTGTATCTGTTTAATTTCATTCAAGTGTTTCTGTAGAATGTCTCTGTGTTTTATTTTTATCTCGCTGATTTCAATTTTCATTTTATTGATGATGATGTCGATTTCTCTGTGCCATTGCTCTCCTTGTTTGGACATTGTTTTTGTAAGTTTCTCATATCCTCCATCCAGGTTGGCAAGCTGATTTTCCAAATCAAGTGCAATTTTTTCATATGTAGGAGAAATGAGGTTTTCTAATTCTTTTGTATCTTTTCCCAATACTTCTTTCTTTGTATTGTAAACTTCTGAAACTTCTAGGAATGTATGCCCTCTATGTTGTGCAGATGCAGCACAAGAAGAACAAATGAATATTTCATCGCAATCTTTGCACTGAAATTTGCAATTTTTGTGCGAATGCGTTCTGCATTTCGGATAAATGAGAGTTGATCTTCGTTCCTCAAAAGGGACAATTTTATGTTTGTCATATCCATCTAAGATGTGTTTGCCTATACATGGTATGCAGAGGTTGACATGACAAAAGTCACAGTAGCTGTGTACTGTGGCGGTCTCACAAAGGTCACATCGATGCACATCCTGGGCACTGTTTTGAGGATCCATAGTTTTCTACAAATGAATATAAAAATTATATTATATTATTCGGTTATCCTTATAGATAAAAAGTATGCACACTAGCCATCTCCATACACCGTTGGTTTTTTTTTTTTTGAAGATATAATGATAAATAAACTGTACATATATCAAATAAGCAAAAAAATTGCAGTTTGGGGATAAAAAATGAATTTCTAAGGATGTGGGTGGGTAGGGTGTATAATAAAATGTGTCCACTGACAAATAACCCTAAAAAGTAAAGCGCTGAAACAAAATACAAATCCCCTTCACCTGAACATTGAAGTTAACTATTTTATTCCACTGTTTCCCCTCTATCGGTTAAGACATCAGTTTGGAGGCGAGTACGTTAAACAGCTCTATAGAGAAAGTGAAAGTTATATTGTTGAAAAGATATATCAAAGTTCTAAATTGATGGAAATTATGTACATTGCAGTTGAAAAAGATGCATAAAAACTAAATGTATAGTAAATATAGAAGTTTTTATCATAAAAAACAACATACCGTGTATCTCTATAATTTTTTTAACCCTCCGATTCTAACATGGCTGATCTTGCTTGCAATGCGGTCACTTGACAGCAAACTGAAATAGAGTTATTTCCCGTGTGTCTAAACAAATATTCTTTTTTTATGTCTGTATGAAGAAAACGGTTGACTAATAGCATATTATGTTACATCTGGAGCCCAATTTTACACTTTCATTATCTGTCTTTTGAGAGAGTTTTGTTTTTCTTTTATTTTCATAATACCATGGGATAGTTTTGTGCTATGTACGTCAGTCGAGATAATTGAGATAGAAGTCAGAAGACAAACGGACGGACACTGGACAAGAGTTTACCTTATACACTGTACTGTACATGTAGCTGAGGTGCGCTGAATATGATAGATAGATGGATAGATAGATAGATAGATAAATAGATAGATAGATAGATAGATAGATAGATAAACAGACAGATATATAGATAGATAGACACACACACATGACGAAAGATATCTTTAAAAAATCCGAAAAATAAAATAATAGTACCCGGAATTTCATTTTTGAAAATGCCACTTTCCCAATAAAACGGTTTCTTCTGTTTTATTTTTTGTTAACATTGTTCATGATAATAACCATAATGTGTTAGCAACAGATATTGCCTCACAACTTGTTCACGTACACAATAATTTATCTACTTGTCATTAACTCCATTTTTTTTTTGGCGACTGTAAGCACAGAGCCTCTGTAGACATTCGCTGAACAAAAATAAAAATTTTCTACTGATTAACCCTAACATTTGAAGCCATAATTAATCTACCCTTTTCAATGCCCAAGATTAATAGTGTACTTGTTAAATGTTGAATCAGACTGAATAACAACAGGAATTAGCTTAGAAACAAATAAAAGGATTTATTGATAATAAAATTTGAGGAGTATTGCACATAGTTAAAAAATAATAGGCATATTTTAAACAAATAAATGCTGGTATACACATTAAATCTGAATAGTTACACAATCAAATTGACACAATACATCCAAATTTTACAAATAAATAACTACAAATTACACTAACCTTTTTCTGAATTGAAATGCATCTGTATTTAATATTTACATTCAACTGTTATTATTTTCTCATTAAATTATAGGCCATCAGCTAAAACCAATTTGTTAGGCCTAAATAAAACAGCCATTTTCACTCACAAGGCATTTTAAAGCTCACTCTGTTTTTTCAATGCATCACACATTCACACAGTCATATAATACCAAAAATGATCAAAACCAATGGCATCATTAGGTTAAAAACAGTTTTAAATTTTAAAAAGTTCAACATGTGGGTTTTGGTAAGGAGTGACTAGAGGTCAAACATTGATGTTAATTGTTCGTAGAACGTGTTTCGGGTTTCTCGGAGTCATTGTGATGTGAACTGAAGGTACTGTAACACCCTTGTTGGGACAAAGACTTGAGGAACTCCGTGAGGTATGCCTAGAAAAATTTGAGAAAATTAAAGTTAAACTTCACTGTTTACTGCATGTGAAGCCAACTTATATGAACTGAGACACTTTCTTACAGATCATTCCCTACCCCCCTTTTTAATGCCTCTATTTGATGCATTTTTAAATAATTGAAGAAAAATTCATGATTTATAATTTTGCAATTTAAAGATGAGTATTAATCTATTATACATAAAACAGCAGTTTTTTTTCATCATTTTCCTTTTAACTATCGACAGGAGTGTGCATATTATATATATGTACGTGTACTTGACTCAAAAGTTTTGAGTAATGTGAATAAATATGAAACAATAATATAGAAAACATCTTAGACTATATATTTTTACACTGACTTTTTCTTTCTTCATACATTCAAATATATCCAGGTATTGATTTGATTTGATTTGAACATATTTTATTATGCAAATATACATGAATGGATTAGGCAGCAGCCAATGCCTATGTATTAAAGCATTCTCCATAAATATATCCATGTATTGATATGCACACTGACCTGTAAATCTATCTGGTAGGTCGGGTCTTTGGAGAAATCGGGGTTCTCTTCCTCATCTTCATCATACCCTGAAGTAAAGCATTTCAAACAGTTAATCAAATGTTCATTCAAACATAAAGATTTAAAAACATTTTTTTCATGAACATCTTTATCCATGTTTCTTTGGACTTGAATCATGCATTTCCAATTTTCGTAAATCTGTAACATAAGAGATGGCTTTATTCCTGTATCCAACAGGTTAAAATTCATTGTTTTTACAAGTATATCTTTCACATTACTGTCCTTGCGAGAAAAAATCTCACACACATTAAGTTTTTATATAGGGTTGATGAATTAAACAAGCAGCTCTGCCTACATGTTAAACCTGTTATATTTACGGATCAGTCAGCTGCAAACCTTTTAGGTAATATTATATATTTAACCCCCCCCCTTCCAACATTACCACCAATCAGTTATTATCAGCATAAAGAGTATAATCACCATTTAACTTGACTACAATACTGTCAATCAGACTTTATCTATTTCGATCCATAACAGACATTTACAAATCCTTTGATTACAAGTATATTTGACACTTTCGTCTTATCAGTGCTTTCTTATTAGAAAAAATAAAAGGTATAATCACCATTAAACTCGGCCGCCATACTGTCAATCAGGTCAGAGTCTGCCCCCTCAGCTGGATGTCTTCCTCCCCATCATCGTCTTCATCTTCCCAGTCACCTTCCTCTTAATACTCATCTTCCATGCCAGCCTTACACATATTTGCCTCGATCTGGTTGAACAGTTCGTTGAGGAGCAGTTTGCAGATCTTGACCAGAACTGGAATGGTGGTCCATTGAACTGGTTCTGAAAGAATATATGAAACTGAGTACAAGATTTTTTTTTAATTCCCGATATAGCAAAGATGACATTAGTATTCTGAATAAAATATCCCCCCCCCTTTAATCAAATAATGTTGACATTTTTAAATTGCCTTAATTCAAAATGTGTTAAATTTGCTCCATGTGTCTGTTTTAGAGAGCAGCTTCTTCTCAATCTGGTCTTGCTTGCCAGTTGAGTATCAATGTAAATAATTTTGTTAACAATATAAGAAAACAATATAATGTAATCTGATTTAATCAAATGTCAACTTTGTGTGTTAAAATAATACTTTCGCAAATATGATATTAACTTTTTAAAAAAGGCGAAAGTCCTGCAAATGTAAATAGTTGACGTAAAGGGCGCACATTGTCAACAGATTATAAAATATATCACGTTAATATACATTTTTTCAGGTCTATTTATTGATAGAATGTACATTTTTAATTCGTTGTTGATTGAGCCCATATGTTATATGTAAGGTCTATTTTAGTTTAAACCCTTAAAATAAAGTTTGTTTGTAAAAAAAAAAATTTAAACAAATTATATGTGAGCCAATGCTCACTAGTTATACATATACCCCTGCTCTGATGGTACCAAACATCTGCATTTAATAGGTGCTAGGATTCTTTTACGAAAATTTGTTTGAAAATTTGGGCTAAAAAAATGCAAATTCGTCATTAAACAGGAAGTTGACGTCCGATTGGAACAAAAATAGACCCCACCGTATGGCATGCCTTACCAAAGAGTGTGCTAAGATTTCAAGCATTCGCAAAGAATAGTTGCTGTGAAATCTTCGACCAGCATTTGTTTAACAAATTAGGCTTAAAATCAACAAAGTCGTCATTGAACTGAAAGTTGATGTCCTATTGGTACAAAAATTGATCCCTTTATATGGCATGCCTTACCAAGAGTTTGTTAAAATGTCGAGCACCTGTGATGTGAGAAAAATGCGGCAAGGACAAAAAAAAGCTCTACAATTATATTACATTTGAAATTATAATCAAACTGGTACGAAATTTACAATATACAGTAATTATTATAGTACGTATATTTTACATGTTTAAAATGTCGAAAACTTGAACTATACACACAAGTCTGTTATTGACATTTGAAACATGCAATGATGAAAAACGACATTCTTATTAACTTTTATTACACTAAATATCAACCGTCATTTTCACGTATTAAAATTCATTACCAAATCTCAAATCAATCATATAAAAATCACCATTGATATATAAACTATAAAATACGATAAAAAGTTGACGCTTGTTTAATGGTTAATATACCGGTAAATGTCACAACTTATGAGTCTACTCTAAATATTTTATTTTCTTTACACTGCTCTTGTAATACTCACACACAAACAAACTGTCATTATTGTCCACACATACACCCCAAGGATCCTTCAGATCACATTTATCAATGTAACTGAGAAACTGTCCATTCTGATCAAGAATGTGGATACAATGGTTGTCACTGTCTGCTGTCAGGATACGATTTTGACTGTCTGTTGTGATACCACAATGATCAAATGGTTTCTTCCCGGTAACTGAGGGATGGCCGGTGTACCTCCATCTGAGTTTCCCGTCCTGATTAACCACGACAATTGCATGAGCATACCAGTCAGCAACACAGATATCATGATTTCCGTTCTCTGTGATGTATTTTATTTTATCATTCCCTGAGTACAGAGGTATACCTTTATCATCAAATTGAATTGTTTGTTTCTCTGTAGACTTCGAGAAACGAACAACTTTGGATTGAGTCTTATCATCACGGCACATGGTAACCAGGAGATCACCAGTAGAGGTGACACACAGATTGCATGGTCCCCATCCATGTAATCTGATAAAATCTTTTGGTTGTCCATTGTTTACTTTGAACACTGTCCCTGCTGTCCGAATGGAATACAGAAGATTCCCATCCCTGTCCACAGCTATATCACTGGGCCTTTCTTCTGATTTGGTTTTGACTGCCTGGAGAAGTGAACCATTAATGTTGAAGCATTTCATATCATTTGTCAATCCATATGTCCAAACACAGTCATCATTTAGATAAGTAACACTGCGTAGATTTTGATACCCAGTCTGTATTGTGGCAACAAGTTCCGGTTCATCCAGTAGTTCTTTAACTGAGGTTTTTGATTGATTCAGTGACAAGAAATTCTCCTCAGTAGCAGTCGATAACGGGGTAATATGTCCAAACAAACTACACAGTGTCTCACCGTCTATTCGTTTTGGAATGAATGTTGGCAGTGTAACCTTAACTTTGGGTGGAAGTTTTCTTAATTCTGTGAGCTTAGATCTGTATTCATTGGTAGGAGATATTTCAGTGGATTGTTCGATTTTCCTTATGGCTTGTAATGTTTTTGTTATAAGAGACTGTGTTTGTTTTATATCAACCAAATATTTCTGTAAAATGGCTCTGTGTTTCACTTTTATCTCGCTGATTTCAGTTTTCAGTTTGTTAATGATAATGTCGATTTCCCTGTGCCATTGCTCTCCTTGTTTGGAAATTGTTGTCGTAAGTTTCTCATACCCCCCATCCAGATTGGCAAGCTGAGTTTCCAAATCCAGTGCAATTTCTTCATATGTAGGAGAAATAAGGTTTTCTAATTCTTCTGTATCTTTTCCTATAATGTCTTTCCTTGTATTGTAAACTTCTGAAACTTCTAGGAATGTATGCCCTCTGTGTTGTGCAGATGCTGTACAAGAAGAGCAAATAAATATTTTATCGCAATCTTTGCACTGAAATTTGCAATTTTTGTGTGAATGTGTTCTACATATCGGATAAATGAGGGTTGACCTACGTTCCTGGAAAGGGAATATTTTATGTTTGTCATATCCATCTGAGATGTGTTTGCCTATACAAGCTATGCAGAGGTTGACATGACAAAAGTCACAGTAGCTGTTTACTATGGCGGTCTCACAAAGGTCACATTGGTGCACATCCTGGACACTGTTTTGAGGATCCATATTATTTCTACAATTAATAAAAAAAATGTATTCAGCTCTGCTTAAAAACATAAAGTATGCACAAAAGCAATCTCGGTACACCGTTTGGTTTTTTTGTTTGTTTAAAATCATTGACTAGAAGTGGGTGGGAGTGGGTGTATATTAAAATTTGTCCACTGAGAAATAACCATAGGAAGTAAAGCGCTTCTACAAAACACACATCCCCTTCACCTGAATATAATTTTCATTCCACTGCTTCCACGCTCCCGGTTGACGTCGATTTGGGAGCGGGTACGAATGAAAACAAACAGGACTATAGTGAAAGTGAAAGTTATATTGTTGAAAAAAATATATTAAAGTTCTAAATTGATTAATTGTAGTTGAAAAAGATACATGAAAATCAAATGTATAGTAAATATAGAACTTTTTATCATAAAAAAGCAACAACATACCGTATATCTATAAAAAAAAATGTATTTCTTTTTAACCCTCCGCCTTTAACATGGCTGATCTGCTCGGAATGCGGTCACTTGACAGCAACTGAAAATAAAGTTATCTCCCGTGTGTCTAACAAAGATTATTCCAAATGTGTTTATGAAGAAAACCTGTTGATTAAATTCCCTAATATACTACAGCTCGAGGCTCAATTTTAAACTTTATTATCTGTCTTTTGAAAAAGGTCCTTTTATTTTTATTGTTTGCGCTACGTCAGTCGAGATTTTAGAGATAGAAGTCTGTATAGTGATTATTTTATAGAATGATGATCAGACAGACACTGGACAAAAGTTGACCTAATACGTGTAGCATAGGTGCGCTGAACATTCAATCTATAATATATTTGGAATATTTTAGAATTATATATTTTTACAATAGATGATTTAAAAAACACATGCGGAAGTTGATTCAACAGAAATTACATGTAGCTGTTATTTTAGATCTGGAATGAATTGTTCTCTCCGATTTAAATCATAGATATGTTAATATGTTACAATACAACAAAAAGTACACTACTCAAATATTTTTTAAGAAATAAAAGAAAAACCAGAAAATAAAATAATGGTATCTCAACATTTTTGAAATACCACCTTGGTATTAATTTTTTGGTTTCTTCTTTTTTTCAAAACCTAGCATATTGTAACTTTTGACAATGACAACCAAACATGAAACGTAAATGATTTATGACATTGTTTATGATATTGGTCAGGCCATTGTCACACACTACATATACATGTAGCTAGAAATAGGTAATCTTCTTGTCATAATCAACCCTGTTTATATGGCGGCTGAAATCACAGGGTTTCCCAAGACATTAGAAGGACAACAAAATGACTTGTTTACTGGTTAACCTAAAATTGATATTTGAAACCATATTTAATGGATTACACCCTTCAACATTTAGCGGTGTACTTGTATTTGTTTTGTTAGTCTGTTATCTTGATGTTGATTGCATGGCAAATGAATTATCTAAGGAACAAATGAGAGGATTTATTGATTATAAAATTTGAGGAATATTGGTCATAGTTTCAAAATGATATATATTGTTTTAAAAGAAAAATCTGGTATAAAAACTATTTATAAAATTTTTACTTTTATAAGACATAAACATATTGACCTAAAACATCCAAATCTTACAAATAAATAACAATGCATGTTACACTAACTTTTTTTTCTTAATCAAAACGATTTGTATTTAATGTTTTTTTATTTAACTGTTAACATTTAGAATAGTAAGTTAACCTCATTAATCTGTCATTCATCAGCTAAAATCAGTTTATTAGGCCTAAAAAAAAACCCCAGCAAATTTCATTCACAAGGCATTCAGTTCATTCTGTTTTTACAAGCATCACACATTCACACATTCATAAAATACCAACAAGAAATCATATTGACGCAAGCGTCAAATGGGCCGCAAAAAATATAATTGTTGTATGAATCATTGATTGTTTACATAAAACACACCACAAAGAAGAAAATAAGAGTTGGTTGTACTAATTTTTATGGTAAATTTTAATATACTTTCAGCAACTTGTTTTGAAGTTTAACATTTTACTATTATCATAAAGAATCGATTTCGTTACTGTAAGCATTTCCAACGGAAATTGTATGATCATTGCCATAGTATGAAGTAATGGAGAACACACTGCATGATTTGTACATTACTCTAATACAAAGTTCAACTCATCATTTTTCTCTTGGAGATTATAAATTTCAAACGGTTAACCATTTTGGGTTTTTTGTTGTTGCATAGTATTGAATGAAAACTTAATGCACTAGTTTAATATATGATTTCAAGGGACCTCATAATAAAATAAAAATGGATAAATCAAATTTTCCACTCAATTCAAATTTTCATTTCTGTCAAATTCTTGCGTAAATAATTGATATAAAAATAAATGTCATTTCACGATATTTTCTACCACTTTTTACATGGAAATATAATAAATACACACTCAAAGTCATTTTATTTGACACGGCACATAGAAATTCAAATATATCATTTATATAAAATTTAATAACATTCAGGTCTTTAGTATTTCAGGTCTTTAGTATGTCCCGCATACCGATCCTGCAATCGCAAGTTCTCGGGCCTTTTTCCGAGCCTGTCGGAAAGGCCCAAGAAGTTGCGATTGACCGATCCTGATGCATTGTTTTGAAAAGAATGAAAAACTCCGAAATTTTCCGAATAGATTATAGTCTCGATAAAATACGACAATCTACTAAGTATGACCTACTTTTCATTTACGAGTAAAACAAAAAATATGTGATATTTTCTAAAAGGCATAATACATATTTCTACATGCAAATTTACTTTTAATTCATAAAAATAAGCATAGTATTAATTCTATTAAAAAAGAACTATCCCGCAGAAACGCAGTAACAATATTTAAATGTGTATCAAATAACGGACCGCCTTCCGGCGGCCCGTAATAATGTTCAAAGCCAATGGTATCATTAAGTTAACAGTAGTTTTACATTTAAAATACACAACATGTGAGTTCTGGGAAGTAGGGACCTCAGAGGTTAGGTATTCAATTTGATGTAAATTGTTCGTTGAACGTGTGTATTGGAGTCGTTGTTGCGAGAACTGAAGGTACTGTAATACGTCCACATGTATTGAGATAAAGATTGTGCAGACACTGGTACGTATTCATTTTCGTAATAAATTTGCACATTGATATGCACATTTATACAACAAGGATATTATTACGGTTGACGGGATTGATATACGGAAATGAAAACAAGTTTTATGCTTCTTATTATTAGTTATGCGTATAAAGCGAACACCAATCCATTAAATCGTGTATGCATACTAGCTATTTTTAACACAACCTTTTTGTGATAATTTTTCTAGGGTTAAATGGATCCCTCCCCCTTCCTTGTAAACTAGATTATTAAATTATTAAACTCACGTAGCATAATAATCGGAAATATGTTCCCCCCCCCCCCCCCCCCCCCCGCGCAAACACAGTTTTCCTTCGGACCACCCCCTCTCCATGGAAACATTTTTTAGATAATTTTTCTAGCTTTCAATTCAAAATATTTTATTTTCCATGTTTTTCCAAATCATTTAGGCTATTTGTAATCCAATCATTCTAAGGTAATGTACGTGAAGATATTATTGACAAGTAGATAAAGGAGTCCCTAAGAGGGGTCACGGTTAATCCTTGTCTTCGATCACAAACGATGTTTTATTTGAAAGCATAAGCATTGATGAATTTAAAACTATGTGCATGTGAGTTAATATAACTGCATTCATGTCATACATTCCTTTCTTAAGCACCAAACCAGAAAACAAAAATCGTCATTAAACAGTTAAGACAAACCTTAATTTTCGTAAATCGTATCCAAGTGTTATCAATATTTTTTTGCAATTTGAACAGTAAGTGTTCTGAAGCATTTTATAAAATTTAAGTATTTTCATTCCATTAACTACATGTCCTCTTTCACATCCCAAAATTACGAATAAAAATGAAATAATAAAAATAATATGTCCTTGAACCAAAACATATCAACTCTGAGTCTGTTTACTCGTACATATTTGACATTGTTTCAAATGCTTATATTAAAAATCAAAATATTTAATACGAGAGAGAGAGAGAGAGAGAGAGAGAGAGAGAGAGAGAGAGAGAGAGAGAGAGATTTTAACACTAGAATTTAGTTTTAAATATTCAGTATTCAACTAAATGAGTTTCGGATCCGCCCCTGGCCTTGTAACAGTGTCAATAATGAAACAGACTGTACTAGTAGTATTTTATGCAGAGTATCTTTTTACACCAACAGGTACCCACTGATGCTTTTAAAAAACATGCCATTGGTTTTGCACACCAAAAGCATCAAACTTAGCTGTGATTTTGTCAAGCAGCCCAGTGCATGAACCACGTGAAGAGTGGTTGAAATATGATTTCTTTCGTTTGAGGGACGAATTAGACAGAAATCAATTTCTACTTGGTATAATAATGAATTAATTATCCGGATATATAAGGTTTTCATTCGAATACCTGTTTTTGTCACCTGGTTCTTAAGAACCAGTTTATTAGCAAGGCTATATAAAGAATTGATCTGGTGTTAAATACCAGTTTAGGACGACACGTACAGCGGAAAGTTTAAATTTTCAGAATTGTTTTATTAAAAGAAATAAATCACGTGATTCAACTTTATGCCATAATTATGTGTGTGTACATTTAATATGCCAAATATTAAATAGCTGCAGCGTGTCGTTGCTAATTCCACACAATGTGTTGTTATTTACTATAGTATAATAGTATTCAGCTTTCATTTGGAAAGTAATGAATGTATTTAAAGGAGAACAAGAATGATAATAACTCGGTTCCTAATATCATCGTTTTAGTTTAAATAAGAGTTTGATGGTGAAATAAAACCCATCTCTTATTAATAGATTTTTATGGTTTAACTTATGAGTAAAATGTAATATTAAAAGCGATCAATATTTTGTATGTATTTTGAGAATGTTATCCGAACACTCATGCTTCGAATTCCGCTAGAAATTATACAGGAGCTGTAGATATATCGGAGTCGCTTCGAGGAAAGTCTCGTGAATTTTCATTTGAACATCTCTGGATTTCTTATAAACATAGCAATGAGAAAGAAAACATTCCGAACACATTTGCAGGGATGTACTCAATACCTTTCAAACGGTATTTATACATGTACTAGCTTTGAAACCTGTAGTCATTTCAATATAGTCAGTCGTTGACTAAAAATGGTTGGGAAACGGGTTGAGAACATATTTGACGAAATCAGAGATGAAATAAAAGTTCGCACAAGGTAAAACTTTCGGTAATGCAGATTGTAACTGAATTAAAGGAAGATTATGTGTCCAATAAGGTATCTAACATTCCTTTTTTCCAAGTGGGTTAATATCGAGAATATCAATGCACTTTCAAATAAAAAAAAATCATTCAAAGTTCGTTGACTTGGTCCTAAAATTAACGCCATTTGACAAAATCTTAAAAGTCCAAACATTTTTAAAGTGCGTTTTAACAGCCCCCAAATATAGGGCAGAGGTAAAAGACTAGAAATTCAAAGGAGACATTACATGTTAACATTGTACAACAAAACACAAATAAAAATGTGATCCAATCCTTCTCCTGGCGATCATGATTCCAACAAACCTGAATCTACACAATCTGAAGTGAAAACACTGCTGTAATGTCATTCTTTTGTTCTTGCAGTCTAAGATTTTAACCTGCGACAGTCCGATATTAGTGAGCTTCTTAATATCAGACTGTTACCAGTGGTTACAGAACAAAATCGGACAGTCTCAGATAAATCATCTATGAAATTCACTGGCACTGTTTTAAGTTCGATATATGCCTCAAACACTTCTGTATGAAAAAAATATCAGACAGTTCTCAGCTCTAACGGGCTGCAAAATATATCTGACAGTATTCAGCTCTAACGGGCCTCGAACCTCTGTGATATTTTTTTTATACATAACTGTTTTTGACATATATCCATTACAGATGCTACAATACAAAATGATATTTCTTTCGATGAAAATGAACCGACTAAACAGGATGTCAGATTTCCAATCTTCGACGAGTCAGGACAAAGCATTTTTTTCATTACGAATTGTACCACAAAAAGTAATCTACATTCCATCAATAGATTTGCCCCCATCCAAAAATTTTTTTTAAAAAGGATCAATGAAAAATTGATAAAATCGTTTCCGTTTATAGTTTTCTTTTGTGTCGTCGTTGATTTAAAAGAAAAGTTATCAAATTCATTTCTTATCATTTAATAAAACATTTTCAAATCATATTGTCATACACATGAGCCTTGGTTGTCGGTTAGAGCAGTTAATCATTTGTTCCCGGGGACAAAAACAATTCACTTTAATATCTCTGTGAATTGAAATAAAATGTTAAAATAAAGTATTCAATGTACATTAAAAAAGTTGCCTTTTATAATTGTCAAAAACCGGCCGTCTATGTACAATATTTAATTTTCTTTACGTTCCATTTGTTATACTCGCACACAAACAGATTGTCATTATTATCCACACATAAACCATAAGGATCCTCCAGACCACAGTTATCAATGTAACGGAGAAACTGTCCATTCTGATCCAGAATGTGGATACAAAGGTTGCTCCAGTCTGCTGTTAGGATACGACTCTGACTGTCTGTTGTGATACCCCAGGGTCTAAATTGTTTGTTCTTGGTATCTGTGAGACGACCGGTGTATCTCCATTTGAGTTTCCCGTCCTGATTAACCACCACTACTGCACCAGCCGCCCAGTCAGCTACACAGATGTCATGGTTTCTGTTTTCAGTGATGTATTTACTATATTCATTCCCTGAGTACAGAGGTTTTCCTTCATCATCAAATTGAATGGTTTGTTTCTCTGTAGATCCCGAGTAACGGACAACTTTTGACTGAGTTTCATAATCACTGAACATAGTAACCAGGAGGTCACCAGTGGATGTGACACACAGCTTACACGGTCCCCATCCTTCTAATTTGAAAACCTCTTCTGTATGTCCATTCTTTATTTTATTTACTTTCCCCGCTGTCCGATTGGATAATAGCAATAATAATAGATCACCATTAGTGTCTACAGCTATATCATTTGGCCCTTTTTCTGCATTTATTTTGACTGTCTGGAGAAGTGAACCTTTAGTATTGAAGCATTTGATACCATTGGTCATTCCACTCGTCCATATACTACCATCTTTAAGACAGGTAACATTGCGTTGTTTTTCATACCCAGTCTGTATTGTGGCAACAAGCTCTGGTTCATCCAGTAGTTCTCTAACTGAAGTGTTTGGTTGGTTAGGTGACCAGGTATTTTCTTCTGTAGCAGTAGATAATGGGGTGATCTGTCCAACCAAACTACACAGCTTCTCGCGATCTATTGGTTTTGAAATAAATGTTGGCAGCGATACCTGGACCTTGGGTGGAAGTTTGCTAAACTCTCTGACCTTAGAACTGTATTCAATGATTGGAAATACTTCCGTGGAATATTCCATTTCCTTTAAGGTATGTAATGCTTCTTTTATGAGAGACTGTATCTGTTTAATTCCATCCAAGTGTTTCTGTAGAATGTCTCTGTGTTTTATTTTTATCTCGCTGATTTCAGTTTTCATTTTATTGATGGTGATGTCGATTTCTCTGTGCCATTGCTCTCCTTGTTTGGACATTGTTGTTGTAAGTTTCTCATATCCTCCATCCAGGTTGGCAAGCTGATTTTCCAAATCAAGTGCAATTTCTTCATATGTAGGAGAAATGATGTTTTGGAATTCTTTTGTATCTTTTCCCAAAATTTCTTTCTTTGTATTGTAAACTTCTGACACTTCTAGGAATGTATGCCCTCTATGTTGTGCAGATGCCGTACAAGAAGAACAAATCAATATTTCATCGCAATCTTTGCACTGAAATTCGCAATTTTTTTGTGAATGCGTTCTACATTTCGGATAAATGAGGGTTGGTAGTCGTTCCTGAAAAGGAACTATTTCATGTTTGTCATATCCATCATATCCATCGGAGATGTGATCTATTACACAGAGCATGCAGAGGTTGACATGACAAAAGTCACAGTAGCTGTGTACTATGGCGGTCTCACAAAGGTCACATCGATGCACATCCTGGGCACTGTTTTGGGGATCCATAGTTTTCTACAAATGAATATGTATGAAAAATATAATTATATTATTCGGTTATCCTTATCGATAAAAGTGTACACACAAGCCATCTCGATACACCGTTGAGGTTTTTTTTTAAAAGATATAGTGATAAATAAACTGTACATATATCAAATAAGCAAAAAAACTGCAGTTTAGGGATAAAAATGAATAGCTAAGGATGTGTGTGGGTGGGGTGTATAACAGGCACGTAGCATCAGGGCCCCCCCCTAGCCCCCCCCCCCCCCCCCACACTTTTTCTCACAGGAACTAATTTTTTAAAATTTACATATAAAAAATTGAATTATCATGGAGTTGGCCCCCCCACTTTTTTGGAGGATGTAAAAAAATTGATATGAAAATAAGGAAATTAGGATTGAAATTGAAGTTATATACTATGCTAGCCCCCCACCCCCCCCCCCCCCCCCCCACCCCCCCCCCCCGGATAAGGAATTTGAAGATTTTTGGAAAGTCTTATTTCCCTTTTTTTTTTTTTTTTTTTTGCTTGTCAAGATTTTTCGGATGAGTCTGGCCCCCCCCCCCCACTTTCAAAAACGATGCTACGTGCCTGTATAATAAAATGTATCAACTGACAAATAACCCTAGAAAGTAAAGCGCTGAAACAAAACACAAATCCCCTTCACCTGAACATGGAAGTTTTATTTCACTGTTTCACCTCTACCGGTTGACATCAATTTGGAGGCGAGTACGTTAAACAGCTCTATAGAGAAAGTGAAAGTGAAAGTTATATTGTTGAAAAAGATATATTAAAGTTCTAAATTGATGGAAATTATGTACATTGCAGTTGAAGAAGATGCATAAAATCAAATGTATAGTAAATATAGAAGTTTTTATCATACAAAAACAACATACCGTGTATCTATATAATTTGTTTTAACCCTCCGATTCTAACATGGCTGATCTTGCTTGCAATGCGGTCACTTGACAGCAAACTGAAATAGAGTTATTTCCCGTGTGTCTAAACAAATGTTCTTTTTTTATGTCTGTATGAAGAAAAACAGTTGATTAATAGCATATTGTGTTACATCTGGAGCCCAATTTTACACTTTTATTATATTTCTTCTGAGAGAGTTTTTTTTCCTTTTATTTTCATAATACAATGGGATAGTTTTGTGCTATATATGTACGTCAGTCGTGACAATTGAGATAAAAGTCAGAAAGGAAAAACGGACGGACACTGGACAAGAGTTTACCTTATACACTGTATTGTACATGTAGCTGAGGTGCGCTGAATATGATAGATAGATAGATAGATAGATAGAGATAGATAGATAGATAGATAGATAGATAGAGAGAGAGATAAAGAGAGAGAGAGAGATAAACAGACAGATATATACATGTAGATAGATACACACACACACATGAAATGTATATAAAAAAATCCGAAAAATAAAATAATAGTACCTGGAATTTCATTTTTGAAAATGCCACTTTCCCAATAAAACGGTTTCTTCTGTTTTATTTTTTGTTAACATTGTTCATGATAATAACCATAATGTGTCAGCAACAGATATTGCCACACACCTTGTTCACTTAAAGAATAATTTATCTGTCATTAACTCCATTTTTTGGCGACTGTAAGCACAGAGCCTCTGTAGACATTCGCTGAACAAAAATAAGAATTTTCTACTGATTAACCCTAACATTTGAAGCCATAATTAATATACCCTCTTCAACATCCAAGATTAATAGTGTACTTGTTAAATATGAATCAGATTGAATAACAACAGGAATTAGCTTAGAAACAAATAAAAGGATTTATTGATAATAAAATTTGAGGAGTATTGCACATAGTTTAAAAATAATAGGCATATTTTAAACAAATAAATGCTGGTATACACATTAAATCTGAATAGTTACACAGTCAAATTGACACAATACATCCAAATTCTACAAATAAATAACAATACAAATTACACTAACCTTTTTCTAAATTGAAATGCATCTGTATTTAATTTTTACATTCAACTATAAGTTATTATTTTCTCATTAAATTATAATCCATCAGCTAAAACCAATTTGTTAGGCCTAAATAAAAAAGCCATTTTCACTCACAAGGCATTTTAAAGCTCACTCTGTTTTTCAATGCATCACACATTCACACAGTCATAAAATACCAAAAATGATCAAAACCAATGGCATCATTAAGTTAAAAACAGTTTTAAATTTTAAAAAGTTTAACATGTGGGTTTTGGTAAGGATCGAGTGACTAGAGATCAAACATTGATGTTAATTGTTCGTAGAACGTGTTTTTCGGAGTCATTGTGATGTGAACTGAAGGTACTGTAACACGCTTGTTGGGACAAAGACTGGAGGAACTCCGTGAGGTATGCCTAGAAAAAATTGGAGAAAATTAAACTTCACTGTTTACAGCATGTGATGCTGATTAATACGAACTGAGACACGTTCTTATAGATCACCCCCCCCCCCCCCCCCCCTCTAATGCCTCTATTTGTTGCATTTTTAAACAATTGAAAAAAAATTCATGATTTATAATTTTGCGATTTAAAGATGAGTATTAATCTATTATACATAAAACAGCAGGTTTTTTTTCATCCATTTCCTTTTAACTATCGACAGGAGTGTGCATATTATATATATGCAGGGTTGTCTCTAAAAATTGAAGTAGAAGGAGGAAATGAAAAAGTAGAAGGTGGTCTGGGGGTCTTGCTTATAGCTACATTGTGTTTGAAAGGTAATAAAGGCATTATAAGTGGGGGAATTCCCCGCCTCCCGGGTCTAATAGACAACCCTGTATATGTATGTGTACTTGACTCAAAAGTTTTGAGTAATGTTAATAAATATGAAACAATAATGAAAGCATCTTAGACTATGTATTTTTACACTGACTTTTTCTCTCTTCATACTTTCAAATATATCCATGTATTGACATGCACACTGACCTGTAAATCTATCTGGTAGGTCGGGTCTATGGAGAAATCGGGGTCCTCTTCCTCCTCATCATCAACATCATACCCTGAAGTAAAGCATTTCAAACATTTAATCAAATGTTCATTCAAATATCAGGGCTCGACATTAACGCTTGTCCGGTACCAGTTAAAAAAATATACGGACAAGTGAATATTGCTTGCCACTTGTTCGACTGGACAAGTGCATTTTTATGTAAAGAAGTCTCCAACATTTTAAAAAGTAAAGAAAGTTTTGTGATAAGTTTATCCGTAGTCCCGTTATAAGTTTATCGATTAGTTATTTTAAGTTTCGATCCCGACTTCAAATTGAAATGCAATTGAGTTACTCTTAATCGGGATTGAAGTTCACTAATTACAAACAACTTTCAATATTGAACTGTAAAGGTGTGGATCTTAGTTCTTACAAAGTACCAAACACACGTTATCAAAAAGAAAGGAAGAACAGGTAGCAAAGATAAACTTAAGGATTGTGGAAAGAAATGTATTTTATTTTCGGTTTCATTCATCATTGATAGATTATGATGACTTTCCATGTTTAGTTTAAAATACAGCTGACAAATCAATATAAGAGTTACATGTATTTTAAAACCTGATGCTAAATTTAAAATGTCTTAATTGTAATTTGCCATGACAAAGCTACAGCTGACAAATCATGTTTAATGTTATATGGAACCAATACACTTTAAGTTTCCATTTAGGAAATCAGGTTATTAATTATGGCAAGAATAATCGATAGATGATTTATTTTAGTAATACAGAACTGTAGTTTTCAAGTTGCCAATATTTGATCTTTAATATTGAAATTTTTTTGGACAAGTGAAGTTGAAGTTCGGACAAGTAAATATCTTGGTCACTTGTCCGAATGGACAAGTAGGAAAAAAAGTTAATGTAGAGCCCTGAATGTAAAGATTTTTAAAAAAAGTTTTCACAAACATCTTTGATCCATGTTTCCTTAAACTTAATCTTGCATTTCCATTTTTTTTTTTAATCTGTAGCATAACAGATGGCTTTATTCCTGTATCCAACAGGTTCAAATTCATATTCCAGAAGACTTAATGTCAGCTTCTTGTTTTAACAAGAATATCTTTCACATTACTTGCGAAAAAAAAACTCACACACAGTAGATTTTTAATAGTTACACTGTCTACAGATATATATATATATAGAGAGAGAGAGAGAGAGAGAGAGAGAGAGAGAGAGAGAGAGAGCTGATCAATCAAACAAGCAACTTTGCCAACATGTTAAACCTGATATATTTATGCATCAGTCAGTTGCAAACCCTTAAGGTAAAAGTATATATATTTGACCCCCCCCCCCCCCAACATTACCACCAATCACTTATTATCAGCATAAAGAGTATAATCACCATTAAACTTGGCTGCAATACTGTCAATCAGAATTTATCTATCTCCATAACAGACACTTACAAACCCTTTGAGTACAAGTATATTTGACACTTTCATCTTATCAGTGCTTTCTTATTAGAAAAAATACAAGGTATAATCACCATTGAACTCGGCCGCCATACTGTCAATCAGGTCAGACAGAGTCTGCCCCCTCAGCTGGATGTCTTCCTCACCATCAGCATCTTCATCTTCCCAGTCGTCTTCCTCATCATCCTCATCATCCTTACCGGCCTTACACATGTTTGTCTCTATTTGGTTGGACAGTTCGTTGATGAGCAGTTTATAGATCTTGACCAGAACTGGAATGGTGGTCCATTGAACTGGTTCTGAAAGAAAATTTAAAACTGAGTAAAAGAATTTTTTTTAATTCCCTATATTATAGAAAAGATGACACTAGTATTCTGAACAAATTTCTCCTCCCCTTTAATCTTTTAATGTTGACATTTTTAAATTGCCTTTATTCAAAATGTGTTAAATTTTTGCTTCATGTGTCTGTTTTAGAAAGCAGATTCTTTTAAATCAGGTCTTGCTTGCATCTATGTACATGTATATTGATAAGTACATCCAGAAATTGATCAAGTATATTCATTTCATAATGACACAAACTGTTTCACCCAACCATCTCTTTGCTACCCCCCTCCCATTATCAATTTTTCTGTCCTAATTTAAATTAGCTTTCATACATACCATGTCTTTCAATGGTGCTGTTCACATACCAATATCAGAAATGAAAGTCTTGTTTATAATAGTACTAATATTGAACATTGGTCCATCTCTTGTTTAGTACTTACACTAGCTCATTTCTCTCTTTGGTACTATTCTCTTACAGTTCGTAGTTCATGATAGAGCCTTACTTACCGTGCTTTATATTCACACCAGCCCATCTCTTTGATCAGTACTGTTTACTTACGGTTGGCGGTTTTGGACCTGGTTCTGATCCCTGAGGTTGGCTGCTCCACTTCCTCCCCTTGGATCATGATCTCCTGCAGTCTGGTGTCGTTGGCCTGTATCGCATGTAGCAACAGCTTACACAGGGCAACGGTGCTAGAAAACAACAGAAAATTGCACCTTAGAAAAC
Organism: Magallana gigas; assembly: GCF_902806645.1. Lineage (NCBI taxonomy): Eukaryota > Metazoa > Mollusca > Bivalvia > Ostreida > Ostreidae > Magallana > Magallana gigas. Next base: position 210,762 of record NW_022994921.1, read on the forward strand.
TACTATGTTTATCATCTTCATTTACACTTCAGAAGACTGAAATTGTCATAAAGGTAAATCAAAAGTGCTTTCATTCAGAACAACTTTTTTTTATTTTTTTTTTATTTTAATTGCTAATACAAGCAAGGAGTATGATGGCTTGTGAGTACCATAAAATCACAAAAATGACTTACTCAAATGGAGAGTACATGTATTACAGTTCTTAAGTAGGAAATTAGCAATGTACCAAAAATAACTTGCAAGCAATATATATCAAGATACCTTACAGATATCTTATCTATAGTATGTGTTCTTTACCAGACTTTTCTTTCGTAATTGCCGTAGAAGAGATGCTGGCGGGAGCACCACTCTGTGAGCACAAACTCCAGGGCGGGTTTTCCGGTGGGGCCCGGGACGTTGGTCAGGAAGTCGAGCACAGCGGGCATGTTACTGATCATCAGCTGGGCAAACACCATCACCAAACTCTGACAACAAATAACAGATGTTATCATACACACCTCAAAGTGGCTTCAAGACTTTTAAAAGATGATTCAATTGCATGTTATTTAACCTCACGGACAGGAATGAAGAAGCGTTTTCTTCTAAAATCAAAGGAGATGGGACATGTTTAAAAACCTTAACAAGAGTAGCCATATGTCATACCACTCACTTTTTGTGCAACGTCGGATCTCGATAAACATCATGTTAAAAGCATTATAATGTACATGCAGTGTTTGTCTAGAAGTCTTTTAAATCGATCTAAATTACAGTTCTGGACTAAATTAGTAGTCACTTGTCGCACAAGACAGGGAGTCACTTACTACAATGTTTTTTTCATAAAATATTGTTGAGCGAGACCAAACGTAGTCACAAAAGAGTCAAGAGTACCTCCATCACACTGAGGGTCTCGGCTTGCTGCATCTTGCTGAGGACTAGTCTCAACATCAGGTCCAGGTTCTCGCCGAGCTGGTTCCCGACCTTGGTGATCACTATGGAGACCAGTCGCCCCACGAAGGAGGCCGTGTGCTCCGAGGTTTTAGGGTCCAGGAGTTTGGATATCACCTGCATGATGTAATACAGTCCGTTGTTACCTGGGGAGGAAAAACCATGACTTATGTTACTTACAATACATGTTCATGTCCATTTACTTGTAGAGCAATGATCGTCACAACAAATGCAAAGGCATTAACAGTCAACTAAGTGTTATACATGCACAACCACATTGAGATAAAATCATTTGCAGAAAGTTTATTAGAATTGGACGTTAAACTGTAACAATGAGACCTGGTACAGAGATAAAGGTTTTCAATATATGATTTATAGAGACTGAGTTTTATACATGTAATTCAGGACTCATTCTCTTTATTCAATACGCAAAAGCATTTTTATTCAAATACATTTAGAATGTTAGAAAACTACATCATTTTAAAGGCAGGTTTGTCCCATCTTTTGAGCAAGACCTTTAACTGCCACTATATCAATAACTAAATAAACCACATATTATAATTCATTATATACAGAAAAAGAGCTTAAAAATATAAAATTCTTTAACAAAGAGCATCTGATAAAGAATGGATCGATACTGGTCTACCTTCATAACTAAGGTAACCCAAAATAACTTTCACTTCCAAAAACATCTTACATGTACAACATATTATTGCATTAAGCCTGGATAAGAGATGACAGGCCATGTTAATTTTTCATTTCAGAGCTACTGCACCAACCTTGTTCGTCATGCCACGCCATGACCTGCTCCAAAGCCACAGACAGGAAAGCCCTCAAACACTCTCCCCCGTTCTGCATGGCGGCATTGTCGTCCGTGTGTAATGTGCAGTGAACCGCAGCGGGGAACCCGGTCTTTATCATGACCTCGGACAACGGCCCTTTGTGGGCCCTGACCATAGTCTCCATCATCTCCAGTGATACCTGGAATGATATGTTCATGTAAAAATAAAATGATTTTGTTCGAATTTCTGGCTCAAAGGGCATAAAAGACTAATTAAAAAATATGTAGAAAGTCCTCAATAAACCAAATACCATGTACTGAACCAACATACATTCATGTACATGTATTTTACTAATTCATTTTCCAGTACATTAGTTTTGCCCTACATTAGGATACAATACAATCATTGAAGGCAATGGCCTTGTGGACAGAACAAAAGAAATATTTCCCGATAAATATATATAGTTTGTTTATTGTATGGACTAACTAAGTGACTTACTGGTGGGAGGCTGACAGGAACCTTGTCTGGGGCCTGGAGAATACTGACTAGGGTGGGGAGAAGACGATGTTCAAGGGGACCAGCACAGCTCTCGTTGCCCGCTAGTTCCTTGAAAATGTCCTGCACAATGTTCACAACTACTGGATCTAAAAAACATTAATCAATATTATGTTTGTCACATCTACAAAAATTTTGTTCTATATCTCGATCGTGGCTAGCATAACTAGATTGTAATATAATGTACATTGTGATCTTACTCTTACCCTTTGTGAAATAAAAATTGCTGAAAAAACAGAATTACCTGAGGAAAACTTGAGAAAGACGGCAATAGTGAGAGGAGTAACTTTACTCTCTACTGAGGCAGTGAAAGCTTGATCTACCTGTAAAAAAAAATGTAACACACATTGACAAAACCAAATGATTTCTAACTTATCAAAGTATAAAACTATAACATAGATGAAAGGAAAAATTTTGCATCAAATGCAAGGAGAGAAAGGGAAAGAAAGAAAATAATTGTCTTGACAATTACTGAAATTGTGATTGATAATCTAGACCAACTTACAGTTAAAAGTATGGACAACGTTTCTAGACACAAGGACAAGACGTCTGAGGAGAACTGGGTGGCGATGGAGAGTAGGCCGTCCAGTATGTTGGGTAGGAATGGAATCAGGTACTGTGTGGTGTTGGCAGACTTCAGATGCTGACAGTAGCTGTACACCGCCCGGATGGCGGAGATTCGGATCGTGGGAGGCTGGGTGGCGTGGAGCCCACCAACTGTAGACTGCAGGAACCTGAAATTGAGCGGTCAACTTTCATGCAATCTCATTTTAATATCATCCATAGATGTAAAATTTGTGCATGATAAGTGCAAATATGTTGATACTTTTCCTTTGTCAGTTGTTTATACGCTGTCTATATTTTGTATAGGCCAACTTGTACAGTGTCATGAAGTACCAATAATAAATTAACTTATCTTAAGTTTAATTTGATCTGCATGTCATTATTCTTAATGATCTAAATCTCATGCTTCCACCCCTCACTCTTCCCAAGGCATCTAATTAAGTTACAGTGTGTTGCATTCTACATTTGAACTGCAGGGTTGTAACCAATAACCATACTTAAATACTCCATTGTTTTCATACAGCCCCCAGGGTGATGAGGCATGAACCACTAGCATTATTTCACAATGCTGCACTGACCTGTTGAGGAGCTCTGGAGATGTAGAGGTGACCTCTGTGTACCGACTGGCCGTCCATAAACTTCTCCCAACCAAGAACGGAGAAACTGTAAAAATGATAATAAAAATACTTTAGCAATAGAGAATCTGTTATGACATTATGGAGAAGAGCAAAACATAGAAACAAATATATTTTTACCATATGCATTTATGAAATACCTACATAATAATGCTTATAAAAAAAACTTTTCCCGAAAATTAAAACTTCCATGTAAAATGGATATGCATACCCTACATCTCTTATTTTACAGAAGTACTTATTTCTGCGATTCCATGATTTTGTATAAAATCATCATACATGAGAACAAATATTTTAGTTGCTGAACTTTTGTTGCAATTTCTTATAGTTTATAACTGTCAGAAAACTTGAAACAAGTTTTTAAAATCCACACCAGATGCTACTCATGATTTTAAGCATGATTTTAAGCAAACATTAACTTCTAGCATTTAACTGTGAATTTACATTACCAAATATTTATATCTAATAACATCATATCGTTCTGTCTCTCTTATAATCAGATTACAGTATAGTATGACTTTATCATTATGAGGATTCCAACTTGACTAACTGCAGAAATTCATGTCAGCCAGCACCACAGACTGGAGGAAGCCGGTGATGTCAAACTGGACTTTCCCGGACTGGATGGACTCAGTGACCAGGTCCGTCACACTCCCCATAGCCAGCATGCAGGACTCATGGACTTTCCACCTAAATATAGAATTATCTGCATAGAGTATATTCGCCACTTCATTTGCAGTTGTCAAATCTTGTCAATGAAAGAATGAATTCGACCCACATTGTACATGCAATAAAACACACTTAAATAATGAATATACACTGACAATATATGTAAATATTGCATTTTTTTTAATAAAAGATAAAAGTAACTGAAATGGTAAGTTTTCAAAGACTGGTCTCTACTTGTTATTCATACCGACAGAGCTAACTTTAGAGAAGATGCAATTATTGCCAAATTCTTTACAAGCATTATGCATGATGTTCAAAGATTGCACATACATTTCTGTCTCACATAATTAATGACAATGAATTTAGTAAAGTTTCAACCCACCAGTTTGGGTCGTTGGCATTCTTTAGTGGTTCCACTGTAGTCAGGTGCTTGGTAACCGCCTGACACAGGGCGGGGGCGCTGTCTTCTGGGAACTCACTACAGATGGACTACAATCACATAACACAGATATTAGTGGGGAGATTCACAGACAACAAACAATACTAATCCTTTACAGTTTACATGTACTTTCTTTTGATTGATAAATTCATTCTTTATCTGCATTATCTATTATATCAACAAGTGTCAGCAATTAATACCTAATTTGGATATGGAAGCATTAAAACAATTTATTAGATGACATATTTTTTTTAAAGAAACACATACAAGAGAAAATTCACTTTAACTGTTTCTTGAATTGACTAAAAGTCTATGCACTTATACCGAGATATTTGCATGAAAGCAATCAATTGTAAAATGTAAACTGCTTCTCAGCAATTGTTAAAAATGAAGAAAAAGGAGAATCGAACGCTCTTACCAACAAGATGTCTTGTGCTGATATTCTGACGGAATATGAAAAGGAATCGTCATCTTCATCCTCCACAAACTGATCTGGACTATTGGTCCAAAGTCTCACCTGAAACATTAAGCTTAAATAATATTCTTTCTAGATAAAATTCCACCATACCCATGTTAATCTCACCAACCTGCTGTTTAATGACAAGCCTTCAATTCTTTAAATGACAAAAATATACAAGCAAGACCATCAAAATGAAAAAAAATCTCTGCTTAATGCTAGTCTTTTAATTAAGTTATCAAAGACCAATTAAACTTTCAAATAAAATCTTTTTGGTGTTTTAATTTTTCCTCGTCGAACTCTAACCTGATCATCAGTCATCTGCATGTAGAGGATGACATAGTACAGGATGTCGTTGACGGAACTCTTGACGGTCGTGCGGAACTTGGAAGTATCGATCAGAACATGGACGAATTCAAACACCCCGTACACCAGACTCTCAAACCCTAACACCTCACCTGTCCAATACATCATTGTAAATATACATTAAATAAATGTACAAAATGTAAACCAATTTTAGGTTTTTTATAATGAAATCACAGAAATACATAGTTAACTACTTGAGTATGTACATGAAAAAAAGGAATAAAATTATATATTTGTAACTTATTCAAGACATGTTCAGCATTCTTTCTTCATAAAATTTTTCTTCAAAGATGATATTGTAGAAATGTACTTTAGAAAGTCATGAAATAAGACTCGGCCGAAATTAAATTCACATATTAAACATGATTTATATAGAATTCTGAAACAACATAACATATGATAAAAAAAAAAAAATCTCAAATCTAATATTTTTTAATGACATTTCAAAAAATGTGCATGCTTATTTGTGATTTATATTGTTTTTAAAAAAACGTCAATATGAAACTATTAACATTTCATCTCACCGACATATTCTTCTGTAAAAATCCCAAATTTTAATGAATTTGCAAATGAAAATGTCTATATATTTGTTATTCTCACATGAAAGTTCGGTGTATCAATGTTTTGTGTATCTAACCATTTTTTTTCCCTCCAAGCCTTTACATACTTCAAATTATTTTTTTTTTCTCCCCTTCCTTAACATACTTCAAATTAACATTAACTTTTGGGTTTTCATTTCCTCTTATAAACAGTGTGCCTCCTATGCACCCCCACTTTTCCGGTCAAAGCTTATCATCTCAACAAGAATCAAATCGGACAAAGACACACAAACATTTACCATCAGAATCAACAGGGTCGTCAGATTCCTCCAAACTGTTCACGACAGTCCTCACATAGCTAAATCAACATTAAGGAAAACTGTAAGCAAGGTTGGATTTGCAGACACCTTAAATTCTTTAAAAAATCACCAACATCATCTCATAACTGACAAAAGCATGTACAAGACCACTACATCAAAATACACAAAAATAATTCATACTACAAATAGACAATATCTTGTTCTTTATTAGAAAACATCTTAACACAATCAATTTAGTAATTAGATGAGTATACATGCACATGTATATGGCAATTTGCTTATTCAAATTGAAGTGTGATGCATAACTTTAAGTTTAAAGATGAAGATAAAATAATCTTTAACAAATGAACAAGCTTCAATTTCAATTACGGGTTCATTATTTTCATAATCTACCAAAGATAATTTTTAACGTCTCATTGGAGGTGCAACCCTTTGCAGGTGTCATAACAGTATTTCACTGAAGGTTCACGTCAAAACATGGCTGAGCCGAAATAATTCCCGAATTTTCCTTTGAATTCGGGGCGTTTCCGCACGCGACAGGAGCTGATTTTTTTTATGAGCTGAAAAACAATGTGTAAGAGGTCTAACTATCCCATTTTTGTAATAATGCGAGGTCATTTGAATTTTTGATGCGTGTTGTTTCCGGAGGGGGGTGAAAAGGCCCGGGCTTGATTTTCAAGCACATGTGTAACTTCGAGGTAAACAAAGTCTCACGCCTTGCTGGATGCACGTGTGTATTTTGCTAGAAAATTGTAAATGAAGCGTTGTTTAAAAAGATGTCAAGAGGATTTTTTCCAGAAGTTCGTTTTGAATTTTTAATCTGTATGTAAAGTTGTGCAATTTTGGTAAGAATATATAGTAAAATTTAATACTGTAGTGACACCTGCAGGGAAACGGGTTTGCTGTGTTAAAAATTGTTTTACCTGTGTTTTAGGTGTTGAATCAGTGTGTTTAGACGAAAAATGACAAACAATGGGGTTTTGTAGCCAGCAGCACGCTTATTTTGTTTTTAATGATGCATACAAAATTAGCCCACATTTCCTCTGAAATGTTCTACTGCCTCAAAACAATGACCCATTTATAATAGATCGGACCGTCTAAACTGCCCGGAAAATTTTCAGCAGATCAAATAGAATGTAGTATTCATCGTCGTAAGCAACAAAATCTTCTACGGGGTGTGAGTTTCAAATAAAATCGGTTGTTTAGGCCCTTGTGTTACAGTAAGAAATTCTCAAATTATGTCCAAAATTGAGAAATATTGATATGAAAGCGGAAAACAGCTGAGACGCATCACTCATGTAAGTTAGATTAGAACCAGACCATGCTATTTTGGACAAAGGTTCTCACTATTTTCATAAATTGTATGAAATAATGACGTTTTCTCTACCCCACCCCCCAGAGGCAGGGTCATCGTATATTTTGCTGACTTAATTTCTGGGGTCCACGTGATATTAATTAAATTGCGTCATTTTATACATTTTCATACATCACTTGTCAATATAAAACCAAAAAATCACTGAATATCAAAACACCGTGTAAATGCATACAGTATAACTTAGATCATATTTTCATAAATCAGTGGCCACCGTGTACACCGTGGTGTTGAAAAATCGCTCATAACTTTCTGAAATGAGTAGATATCTTCATAATTTTTTTTTAGTCACACAACAAAATGAGTATTTATCAATTTATTAATGTTGATTTTGCGATAACAAAAAATGAGTTATATTGCAGGTGTCATAACAGTATTTCACTGAAGGTTCACGTCAAAACATGGCTGAGCCGAAATAATTCCCGAATTTTCCTTTGAATTCGGGGCGTTTCCGCACGCGACAGGAGCTGATTTTTTTTATGAGCTGAAAAACAATGTGTAAGAGGTCTAACTATCCCATTTTTGTAATAATGCGAGGTCATTTGAATTTTTGATGCGTGTTGTTTCCGGAGGGGGGTGAAAAGGCCCGGGCTTGATTTTCAAGCACATGTGTAACTTCGAGGTAAACAAAGTCTCACGCCTTGCTGGATGCACGTGTGTATTTTGCTAGAAAATTGTAAATGAAGCGTTGTTTAAAAAGATGTCAAGAGGATTTTTTCCAGAAGTTCGTTTTGAATTTTTAATCTGTATGTAAAGTTGTGCAATTTTGGTAAGAATATATAGTAAAATTTAATACTGTAGTGACACCTTTAAAGTGAGCCTCTTCATGGTCGCTACATGAACGCTCACTTACTATTAAGCAGATACCCCATGCTGTCAAAAATTCTGCCAAATACATGTAAAAAATCAAATTTGGTGCTGAAAGTATTACAGCCGAAGATTAAATCAACACTAGGTTTAAGGATACAAGTCAGCGCTTTGAGTGAATATCAACCAAATAGGTGGTAGGATGTCATTGATGTACTGTGACATCAGCTTAGGGAAGTTCTTCACCAATGTAGTGATAGCCTGAAAATGAAAACACTTGTCTTAATCATGTATAGAAAATATACAAACTCATAATCTCTAATCCTCCAAAATGTTACGAACAAATTACAGTAGAGCTTTATTATTGCATCATTTCCCAATTCAAAGTTATAAATCATTTAATGGAATGGAAAAATTGTTTATTTTTGGATAGTAAATGTTTCTTCTTTTTTATAAGCAGCTCATTAACAAATAAATCATCACAATGTTGTACATATTCATTAAATACCTTTTTATAGAACAACACAGTATTAGAATTTTAGCAACACCTTGTACTAACACTTAATTAATCCACTTCACAGAAAGAAGCATATACAATATAGAAGAAAGAAAGCCACCCAGTAAGTGGCTGTTCGTACCTTAACAATTTCCATCTTCAGTCCGCTGTCTGATGTCAAGCCGTCGGGGACCTGCAGAGCCTGTATGAACGCCTGGGTAAACTGGGGAATGAAGGGGAACAACAGCTGTTTGGCAATACCCTGTCCATTTAAAAAATACAAACACAAAAATTCATTTTGGTTTTTTACATGAAAATTTTCAATTGCAGTGATTGCTCCACATCCATCATTAAATCATAAATGCTGTCAGTATATTAAGTATATCTTTACTATATTCACAACTGACTTCAAAATAGTTAAACCCATTTACACAGAAATGTACCATATACATGCAGATTCATGTAAAAAATACATGTCTAGAGTAATTCTTCTTTTGAATCAGAATTCTTAGAAATTTTGTCATTCAGAAAGACACCAAAGTGATTACTGCATTACCCTTTGTATTTCTGCCATTGTAGCTATCATTGCAGCACAAACATTGAAGATGCTTACAGCTCGCGATCTGGTTCGGATTCCAAAAGTCTGAAAACATGAGAAAATTGTTCACAATATATGTCAGCAGCAAAATATGTCATCCTCTTATAGGTAATTCTATCTTTAAGATAAATTGAGCATTCATTACACTGAGTTGTTATTTGCATCCTTGTGATATAATTGCTTAAATGTGTTTCCCATCATTTATCTTAAGAAACAAACATTTCAAAATGTTACATATATTTCTATCAAATCTTACGTCAGCATGCAGGAAGATTTTATACATTTCTGGTAGAATAACTGGAGCTACGTGCCCCATCTGTGTATCAGTCACATCCTGTGTGAACTCTGAAATAACAGAAAAGAATGAAACCTTGTCAGACCTGTCTATTCATAAGTTAACTAGGTTATAATTTCGTCATTTTTTACAATTTTGAACATAATTTGATCCTATGAATCAAAATTCTGTTCTGAGATTCAAAATACATAAGTAATTCCAAAACGTTTCAAGACAAGCTTGAAACTGTTATCAAAGTGATGATTTTTTTCATGAAAATATATCTGAACTTGATGGAGAGAAAAAAATTAATCTAGAAATAATTTATTAGAAAAGTTACCAGATAAAACCCTCATGGATCCATGTACAGCATTGGGATCTCCACTGGTCAACGCTTGCATCAGGATCTGAAACAACTCCGGCCATACCTCGGGCCAGTCCCAGTGAGCTATGGCCGATACAGCATACGCTACACTGGACCGAACCTTGCTGATTGACTCCTTAAGACCAACAGGCAATATTCTTCTAATCTCTGCCTTTGCCTACAGTAGAGGTTAACATAAATCATTTATGATTAAAGTTTTAAAGTTGTGTCCATTGATAAATAAGACTTTCATATTTGTGAAAAAAAATCTTTATATTGCTCAAAAAATGTAACAAGAGAGAATACATGTTGCATTCAGATGTAAATTTATATTTTAAAAAAATCAAATTCGTAAACAATCAAACTAACCTGTTCGGGAACTTCTGGTTCTCGGAATTTGTCGGCATGTTTATACCAGTGAGCATCGACATACTGTCTCAACAAAACAGACGACAACTGTCTTATTGCAAGGGGGCCCTGTGTATCAACAGTAAGTTCTGCAAGGTGTACACCAAATTCTGTAAAAGAAACATTTTCATAATAAAACATAATAAACAGACCTCTTTTTAGAAATGATTAGAGAACATTAGAAAGAAAGCAGACATGATTAGAGAACATTAGAATAAAAGCAGATTTCTTTTGTTAATTCTAAATGTATACACGGTCACGTGTGTAATAAAGCTCACAGATACCATGCTACATCAATATCAATACAATCAACAAAACTACTGCGAGAAAATTCGGTCGGTTCTACCGGTTCTGTCAGATTGAAATATCCAATTAATTATACACTGTATCAAAAAGTTGAATGCAGAATATAAACTTTAATAATCCAAACCGTAAAATGATGAATCGCTGTATGAATATCACGTTGATGTGTTGTTGCTTTTTTTTCGAAGGAGAAAAAACACGTGTGGCATGACACATCAATAAGCTTTGTGTCTGTGACATAATAATTACCTTCCGTGACTTCTAGAGCTTTAACTTGTTCTTCCCCAGATATTCTGACATTATGAATCGGTGATAAAATTGCATTTAAGCTCTCAACGAGAGCTTCCTTCAGCGATCGACTGTGATCCCCAGCTCCCGCCATATTGCTAAAAATTAAAACCGAAATAATCTGGCGGGAAAATTTAGTTTCGTATTTCATATTTTCCATCGCATTCCATTGTATTAATGCTAATTCTGATATTCATTTATAACTCTGTTTTTAAAAGAAGTCGAGCTAATGTAGTGAAGATTAATAAATTGTACGGAACTAATTCTTTGTAACGTAGGACGCGCACGTCATTCCGGACGTCATATTCAAGAATGAATTTCACGAAGACCTTTATTGTGTTCGCAGTTCTTGTTGTCTGCGTGATTTCCCTAGCTCAGGTTGGTAATGCACAAATTTAAGTTTCTCTCTCTCTCTCTCTCTCTCTCTCTCTCTCTCTCTCTCTCTCTCTCTCTCTCTCTCTCTCTCTCTCTCAGGCTATCTCTCTCTCTGCGATAACGGGAAAACATCCGCGTCCGACAGTGGACATCTAGGCCTTCTCATAGACGAACAGTGTATAACCATTCAAAACTAATTTTCTACTGTTGAAGAATTATCTATAACGTTTAATTGCTCGGGAATGTCGTTATGATATAGCGGCTGTCATATATACTGTACACAGTGTACATGTTTATGCACTTTTCAAGCTATAGTCCGAAATATCTGAGGTTTTCCTGGCTTGTTTTTAACGATTTTGATATTGAAAAAAGCCAGGAAAACGTCAGATATGAAGTAATATCAAAATAGTTTAAAAAGCAAGGAAAACTTCAAATTATTTCGGACTATTTGCAAGCATGCTCACAATTGGTGGTTTATGAGTGGACTTAGGACCCCCGTCTTGTAAGGATGCTTTGGCTACGAGTGGACTCAGGACCCCTGACATTGTAGTGATGCTTTGCAAGTTGCCGCCTATAACTACGACGACAATCATTCAATTATCAGTGAGCATAGAGAGAGAGAGAGAGAGAGAGAGAGAGAGAGAGAGAGAGAGAGAGAGAGAGAGAGAGAGAGAGAGAGCCGTTACTCGCCAAAATAAACAACCTTTCTATAAAGTGATAAAGTATGCATAGGCTAAAGAAGACATGCATTATGATGCATACATGTATCACTGTGATGATCTTCAAAATATAAATGCATTTACCTATAGATAAAACCTGTTCGAAGAGTTATGATAAAATTCTATTCTGAGAAATTTTGGTTTATTTAATTTTTTTTTGTATGCAGTCTTATTTTGAAGAACTAAAAATCTGGTAAAAATGTGACAGGGGTTCATCGGTGTCCTCTCTACAACCATTTTAAAATACAGTATTATGCATATTACATGTTAAAAAAAAAAACAAACACAGAACCGCACACAGACAGAAACCAAACAAGAAAAATGTTTTTTTCTTTTTGTTTCTGTGTGCGTTTTTTTAACATGTAATGTGCATGCATGCATGCATAACACCGTATGTTATCGATGATACAAGGTTCCTTATTCGTTTTTAGAGCCATAATATCTAAATTTAGTTACTGTAATTAAAAAAAGTTATAAAGCTCACAGAAACAAAAATACATTTTGTAAATATATTATTGAAAAATATCAGGCTCTGAAGGGGGGAATCAGAGAAAGGTGTTGGCTACAATTTAAAAAAAATTAATAAGCCTGCCCCCCCCCCCCCCTGAAAAAAAGCTAAATTGAAAATGTCCATAACCTATAAGTTCTCAAATGAGTACTCTACGTGATAACATTCAACAAAAATGACTAATGGAATTTACATTTTTGATAAGTAAATTAAGTTATTTATTATACTTAAAAATGATACATGTATTACACATATCTATATTAATTATTCGATCTTGCAAACTTCTAGGGGAAAAAAAAATTGTGGAAATTTGTCAAGAAATTTAAAAACAGGAACAAAAAGAAACCGTCGGAGCTCTCCAAAAGTATTCACAACATGATAAAGACATCCCTGAACACAACACACAACGCTTTCACCAAAGAAGCCGGAACCGGGGTCGAATTCGAATGTGAAACAACTGCCACCCGGAACATCTTCAAAATGTTCCCAAGGGCCACCTACCGATGGACGCTAAACGATGGACCGCTAACGATGGAACCCGAGAGGATGGTATTCCGGATGGGTGATCTCGTCATTCAGGGGTTAAAGGCCACTGATACGGGTCTTTACTCGTGTCGTCTGCATTACACAGAGCGGAAGGTGCTAACCGTTGGCGTATACTCGCTATATGTTAGAGCTGATTATGGAGCTACACTGGTTACACAGGGGAGAGAAATCCATTTACAGTGTCACGCACATCTGCTAGGTGTTTTATACCCTGGATCCGTCAAAAGCTGGTTCCAAAACGAAAAAATCACGTCATTACATGAAATATCTGCCAAACGGAAACAAAGTGACGTCATCAAAAAGGCGTCGGCCAAATTGGAGGGGAATTGGACATGCGTAGTTTACAATCCATTTAACGAAAAGAAGTGGACTACTGCTTTTTATAATATCAAAGTACTACCTTCTCCAAAAGGAGTGGCCTTAATTTGGGATTATGTCAAACATAATGTGAAGAACTCTATTCTGATATTGTGTGGCTTTTTCTGCTTTGTCATGGTGATTTCATCCATCTTTATTGACATGGTTGAGAAGAAGATGAAAAAGCAAGAAAAAATAGCATCGAAAATTGAGCATAAACTATTGGAGAACTCTGGTTGTGGTTTTTATGATAATGACGGAAATTTTTGTTACACGGATAAAGAAGGAAATGTTGTCGTCTGCAAAGATTCTGATGACGAAGGAAAAAAGGGTGCAACAAACTTGACCGCAAAAGTTATTGACATGGGAAAAGCAGCTTTAGAAAAGACAAAAGATTTGATCGAAGGCAGCATAGGAGAAAGCACTGAAAGCACTAAAAGCACTGAAAGTAGCAAAGACGACGTGAACAAAAACGCAGCTAATGTCAGCACAACTCAAACGATTGACTCCTTTAGTTTTGAAGACAATACGTTATTAAGCTTTGTAGATGAGGATACCTCATGGGTTTACGAAGACTCGGAACATTCTTTTACAGAAACCGACAGCTTTGATGACAGTTACAACCAGAACCGTCCTCTTTTATGGTCCCACAATTACCACGTGAATTTCCGGTAGCTTTCCAAAACTATCAATTTATTCAAGGCTTTTACATCAATTATTTTTTGGCCTTTTATGCATCTTTAATGCATATCAGTACTTTTAAAATAGTGAAAGACTATAAATTTTGTAATGTCTCTCTGGGATGTAACACTAAGTTAACATTGCAGCCAGGAAATATTAATATTATGTTTGCAAGTTATCCATTTATGGAATTGAAAAAATATAATAATACGTTTGTGAAAAAAAAAATGATTGTGATATCAATTGTATCTCTTGCGATATTTACTTATTGTACATAATACAGATTGATTCTCGCATAAATTACTCTCAGAAGTCTCTAATATTTTGTATTCAAATTACTGATTCCCCCCCCCCCCCCGAACAACGATGTTGGATGTTATTATGTGCCCAAGACTCCATTATCATCCCTCGGGCCTTTGCCACTCGGCCTGATATTGGTAGAGGGCTGATTACAGACTGTGATATGGAAAAAGGGTATCTATTATTATATTTATTACATACTTAGTAATAAAGAAGATGGATGAATAAGGCTTGTAAAATGCCCATATGAGGAATGATTAGATACTGCAAAATTAAAAACAAAATAATTAAAAACAATGTATATTTAACGTAACATCGGTTTGTAACCCTTAAATATGTTAAATACTTGTAATAGGTTGATTCAAACTGGCGAATGCGAGACAAAACCTCCAAATAGTGTCATTTTTATAACTTCAATGCCTTTTCTTTTATAAGAGGGGTCTTAGCTCCATACTAAGTACTTTTGTCAAAGTCTAAATGTGGTTTGATGGAAAGAAAGCAGGGCAGAGGAGTTTCGCTAGGGGTGTAATACGGATCCGTATCAGCATTCGGGGTAAAAAAAAACAAAACCCTGTTTTAGCCCCGGAGACCGATACCAGTTTATTGATGTCATCTGTATCACATATGCAAAAAACCTGTATTCATTACTTAGTATGTAATAAAATGACTTATCACTTATTTAACTAAGGTATTATATTTCTAATACTGTTTTACTGATGTAAGGGATTAGCAAACTTTAAGAAGAAAAAAAAACACAATGCTAAAACATCCAAAGGAATCTATGGAAAAAAGACGACCCCAAGTAATTTGATAAAAACAATATATGTACCTTTTCTGTGAAAAATATACTGTATTGCTAAAGCCTTAGTCACAACTGGCCGTACGTGTTTGGTGAACGTGCGTGTGCTACGGGTTTTGCCAGTCGTGGCCCCCGTGGCTGATCGTACCATGAAAAATCTTGTTGAAATGATTGAAAGTGTAACGTAAGGCAAATGGACATGTGACGTGACAGTCGTAAGTGTCACGTACAATTTTGTTTGGAGACGGGCTATCACTTGAAACGTGCGATGACCGTAGGAACCGTACTTGTGTCTAACGATAATCGTACAACAAACGAGCGTTTGCCTTGCAAACGACAGTAATAACATTCACGTCGTAGGTCACTTGCAGGTAAATCGTACCGACGTCTTACTGTGCCTCACGATAGCTGCGCGGACCATAATTAGTTTTGACATTTAATGAAGAACTTCTTTTTCTTTAGACATGTACTGAAATAAATCTACCTTAAGCAAGTGAATATTGAAACGTTCAAAAAACTCGAAGAAAAAGAGTTAAGACTATTATCCTGTACTTGCTGCTTTCATGGATAGACAAGCTAACCTAGACGACACAAATAAAGAGTGTTTTGAACACAATTCATCCTTTGTATCTACTACCACAAAAAATGAAAGAAAATCTCTGAAATCTTGAAGAATTTCTGCGCAAAAATCTAATTTCAGCGAATCATCAAATGATAATTTTTCTGGTCAATGTTATATCTTTGAATGCTGTCGCATTTTTGTTAATTATTTTTCGAACTTTACAATATCTTTGAATAAAACTTTGACGAAATTTTAAATTGAAAGTAAAAATCCACAACGAATTACAGTGTACTTTGCTTTAACAAATGTTGATTTTAAAAGAGTGATACCATTTACACTTCAATCATTTTAAAAATCAAAGCCTACAAATTATTTTCTGGTATTCAGATTTTAATATCATTATGAAAATTTTAATGGTCATAAGAGATGATATTCAATATTTTTAAAACGGAGAAAGTATCTGTGAACAAATAAAATTATCATGCTCACGAAAATTACTAGCATTATAGCTATCTGAGAGTTTCATTAAAAACTGTGCGTCCAGTTTTTGCGCCAAGTCCTTCAGCAACCTCCTCAAGTAGGATGTGTTGGAGTTTTGTGTAGATGGTTCTAGTTAAAAAATATCGTTCTGTGCATTAATATCATTTGTCTCCTCACTCCGAAAATGTACATGATTCTTTCTTAGCAAGTTTGCGAGTCAAAGTGATTGGAAAATCTATTGCCTTTTCTCTTCAATCTACTTCAATATCAAATTCATTCTTGTCCTACTTTTCTTCTAAGACCTTCCACCTTTTTCAGTTTCCTAAAAAAGAACGTATTTGTTTGCTTGGCTTTTGTTTTTAGAGGGGGATTAATAGAAGGTTTAAATGGTAAAACTGTCGATTCTCTTAACCTTATAGGGATTTTTTTTTAATAAATTTTTTTTATATCTATTTTGGTTATGGGCGATTCGCACACACCACGAGCAGTTGGTGTATACGCATGACGTAAGTATGACGTACGTGTACTGAACGTTTCATTTATATGTTGATGGTGAGCACGTACAGGCGACTTGCAGTTAACGTATGTGTAACGCAAGGGACAAGTGTCTGTGAGATCCCCTTACGTCATTCGGGCAAGTCAAATCGTACGGTTATTTTACGGGTTCCTTGAGTGAAGCACAAGTGCAACGTACGTTTTCAGTTCTCGCAAGGAAACCGTTATCTAATCTAAAATTTGACAATATTTTACATTATTGTTCGTGTCGTTGGTTATTTTTAGTGCTTTTTATATATATATATATATATATATATCAGGCTTGGGGCGAATTACATTGTAAAGTAATGCATTGCATTACCATTACTTCATGAATTTGGGCATTAAATTACCATTACCATTTCTTAATGTTCTTGAAGTAATGCATTACATTACCATTACATGAGTAAAGTAATGCATTACCATTACCATTACTTTGTGGAATGTCAGTAAGTTTTAAAAAAGTAATTTAAAAGCTGAATAAAAGTTTTGCAAACGTTATATATATAAAACACGATTAAACATATATATTTACAGGTCCATGCTCACTTTCACGTTCAAAAATGACTTATACAAGATTGCTGTTGCACTATATGATCATCAAAGTTTTAGAAGGTTTTATCTTTTAACTGCCTCATGTCGGATTTGAAAATTTAAGATACAAGTGTTCAGGCAATAATTGAAAAAACAAATCTTGTATTTTCTATCAGTCAAAACTATTATACTTAATTACTTAATATACAACACAGATATTGAGAGAGAGAGAGAGAGAGAGAGAGAGAGAGAGAGTTTTAGGCTTCCAGAGATCATGGTTTGTCAGTGCATTCTCTTAAATGCATTCTTTTTTCTTTCTTTTTCTTTTTTTGCTTTAAAGGGTGTATGTTTGGTCTCTATTCTAATGGAACACAGCCAAGTGAGGGGTGGTGATTGGGGTGTTAAGCACCTCTTAAAACAATAGAATTCTTTACAGTAAAGAATTCATTAAATGTACAACTAATTGGAGTAAATTTTTCAAATGATATAAAAGTCTTAATAACAACACTCCTAAAATGTTATGAAATTGTGCTGTTATTGCTGGTTATATTGACATGCATAAAAAGCATGGTAATGCAAAGTAATGCCATGTAATGCCAGCATTACACTAGATTTTGGAAGGTAATGCATTATATTACCATTACTTTATTGCATTTATTGCACATTAATTTATGGCATTACACATTGCTAGCATTACTTTGAAAACATGTAATGCATTGCAATGCATTACCATTACATTTAGCATTACCCCAATCCTGATTATAATATATATATATATATATATATATATATATATATATATATATATATATATATATATATATATATATATATATATATATATATATTTCATGGTTTTTTCAATAGCATCGTCAATAATTTTATCCGGATAACTTTGTTTCTTTAGATACTTTTTTAATTCCTGTAATCTCTGTATTTTGTTTGGTCAACAAAATATCTAAAAATGAAATTCTATTCAGGCTTTCGTCCGCTGTAAATTTGATATCTGGATTAAGTTCATTCAATATATTTTTAAAAACTGACAGATTGTAGTCTCCGGAATTCCAAACAATAAAACAGTCGTCCAGGTACCTTTTCCAGTGCTTTGTTATATACATTCCCGTCTCTTCGTTAAATAATCTATCTATTTCCTTATACATGTTCTCTTCCAGGTATCCTAATGTAAGAGTAGCATATGTTGGAGCCATTTTAGTGCCCATGGCGGTTCCTTTAATTTGTTTAAAATGTTTTCCGTTGAATGAAAATGTATTATTAGTCAATACAATTTCTGCAGCTTCTAAAATGAATTCTTTTAAAAACCGATTGTTGATTTTTTCAGGTATCCTATTGATCCAATATCCCATCGCTTTAAGTCCCAGAGAATTTGAAATGTTGCTGTACAAATTAATGACATCAAAAGTAACGAACTTGCTATTCTTATTAATTTTTTCAGGTAAATGACTGAGAAAATCCAAGTCATCTTTCACGTAGCTTTTAACATCAGTACACAATGGTTTAAGTAGAATGTCAAGTAAATTGCTAAGTCTTTGAGTAGGTGCTGAAGGCCCCCCTACAATAGGTCTAAATGTGATATCATCTGGATGTGGGCAACGGATGTATTCAGAACACTGGACTTTGATGGCATCTTTAATTTTTGTTGATTTATGAATCTTTGGGAGACCATAAAAATTGCTTTCTTTATATTTATAATCTGTTAGGTAGTCTTCCTCTTTCTCAGTTAAGCAGGATGTTGTTTTATGTCTTTTTAACAGATTCTTGATTTTCTGCATCGTTTTTTTTATCATCATTGGTTGGTATTTCCTGATAATAGTCGACGTTTGACAACATTTTCATGATATGGTCTTTATAAAAACCAGAATCCATAATCACTACTGCACCACCTTTATCCGCTTCTTTAATCACTATTGATTCGTCGTTTGCTAATGATTCAAGGGCTGTGGTTTCTTCTCTTGATAAGTTGAATTTTGTTTTACAGTTTTTGATGTTACTGTTAAGAGGTAGATTGTTTAGTGTGTCACAAACGGTATTTAAGATGTCGTTCTTACCATTTTTTGGATTAAAAAATGATTTGTTACGTACAATGTTTTCTTCCGACTCTGTGTCACTTTCACTCTCTTTATAAAAATGTTCTGCTGCTTTCAACTTTCTTGTGTATTCCTTTATATCTGTCCTTAGTTCTGACATATTACTCTGGGGTGTTGGGGTAAATTTCAAACCTTTACACAAAAGTCGCACTTCAGCTTCATTTAAAAGTCTGTTAGACAGGTTAATCACTTTAGGTTCGATGTTGTTTGATGGCAGTATAGATTCTAAATCTTGATCTACATATACCGCGGTTGTGTGCGGCGTCGTTCTTGAAATCTGTGAATGTAGCGACGATTGGGAATTAAGTTGTTTGCTCCTTGTTGTTTTATTGTTTGGAATTCCGGAGACAACAATCTGTCAGTTTTTAAAAATATATTGAATGAACTTAATCCAGATATCAAATTTACAGCGGACGAAAGCCTGAATAGAATTTCATTTTTAGATATTTTGTTGACCAAACAAGACGAAGTCATTATGACGGATGTATACTACAAACCTACGGATACTCATCAGTATTTACACTTCAACTCATGTCATCCACGACATACAAAAAGAGCGATACCGTATAACCTGTCTAGACGAATATGCACAATCGTTAACGACGAGTCTGTCAAAATACAGAGATTACAGGAATTAAAAAAGTATCTAAAGAAACAAAGTTATCCGGATAAAATTATTGACGATGCTATTGAAAAAACCATGAAATTAGACAGAAAGAAGCTCCTCAATCCCGTTCAAAACAACAGTAAAAAATCGAAGATATTACCACTGGTTACCACCCATAATCCCAGAAATACTAACATCGCCCCAATTGTTCACCATCTGAACGACGTCTTGAAGACTGATGAAACAATGGCTAAGATATTTGAAAAACAAAAATTTATATTTGCATTTCCATTGTTCTTTCCCACTGTAAGCCCATACGGAGGAGCTGCAATTATTTCTCTATAATCGCAATTGCTCTGTCAGTATACTATGACGTCATAAAGGTGTAACGTTATATATACTTTTCCATGACGTTATAGATTTAAACCACTATACGATACATCATGTGTTTTTCTCCATCTCCATTAAAATTGACGCATTTACATGTAATATTAAAACATGTTTTTGATAAATTTAAAGGAATTACTGTTATAACATATCATTGATTCTGTTAACAAATCTATGTGAATTAAAAAGATACATTACAGTCTGAATGTTTACTTTTGATGTAATAGCTAAATGTCAAGGTCTAGGCTAATACAGGGTATTTGCGAGTGGTAAAATGCAAATATAAGTAATAAACAACGATTATTTAGTGAACATGGCGTTATGAATAGCAACTGCTCTGCTGGCATATTTTCCATGATGCGCGAGCGCGCATCATGGAATATGCCAACAGAGCAATTGCTATTCATAACGCCATGTTCACTAAATAACGTTGTTTATTTCTTAAATAAACAGCAAAAGACAGCCGAAGAATCTTCGACGCATCCTTACTAAATCCAATTTCAGAGAAAAATCGGAGTTTAAAGTTACTAAATGCTAGGATTCGCGATGTGGCACTTGTCCCTATATCAAACAAGGACATCATTTCAATTTTAGTGGGAAACAGTTTATCGTTAACAACAACATGTCGTGTCAAACCAGAAATCTATTATATGTAATCACGTGCTCAGGTTGCGGGGAACTATATATTGGAGAAACGGGAAGTACCTTACGGGAAAGAATCCGAATTCACAAACAGCACATCAACCAACCGGAATACCGCAAACTAAAAGTTAGTGAACACCTGGACCTGTGCGGAAAAAAATCATTTACTGTTTTTCCGTTCTATAAAATGTACAATTCTAACACTGTTGAAAGGCGTGATAAAGAAAAACATTTTATAAGAACTTTTAAACCTAAATTGAATAGCTTAATGTAACCTCTGAGTATTCTAAATATTTTATTCATGTTTTAACCGTGTTATATAATCTGTTTAAAAATAATTATAGTACTGTGATATCTAAAAATACGTGAAAATATGACGTCATTCAAAGACTTGAAGACGCCGTTAAACTATTATGACGTCATAACAAACGTTACCATGTTAGTATTATAAAACATCTGAAGAAAATGAAAGCGCTTATGTTTTACTCGATCTTTGTGTTTTCATTTATTTAAGTTTTATATATATATATATATATATATATATATATATATATATATATATATATATATATATATATATATATATATATATATATATATAGAATAAGTTCAATGCTCAAACAAATTTTTATCTTTAGCGCTTTTGCCCTACCGGGCTCTTCAGTAGATTGATTTAAAAAAGTCAAACAAGCTTCACTTATGTTTATTTTCTTATACAGAAATAAATACTCTTCGAACCCACTCACGTACAACCAAATTCTGGTGTGAATGGGCGCACGGCCACCTTTGTGATATCTATGATATCTATTGGAATCTGCGCCGAAATATCTCTGTGCCAAGCGACCCCTGAGTCCCCTGATTATTACTCGTCTTTGTTTAGACGCCTTCAAATTCGATGTCAATTTTATCAGTGCGTTTTATGTCGTACGTTGATTGTTTTTAATCCTGTATTTAAGTCCGCCATCTAAATAAATTTGAATGGCACTCATTTTGCCAGGGCCTTAAGGTTTTGGCGCTTTTATGCCATTCAACAGTAACTTTTCTGTTCAAGGGATTAGCATCTTTTATTGGGAGGGGAGCAGACCTACCCCTCAACCTCGTCAAGTAGATAAAAATTGGATAGGAGGTCAGTTGCCCCGTACTTTAAAATATTTGATTTATTGATCTACTTATGATTGAATTTCCACGTATACATATGTGTTTTCACCTTGTTTGAAAAAGAGTGAAAAAAAAAAGTTGGTTAAAACCTTTTATTATATTTTGACTTTTTTCCCGATTACGACAAAAAACACACGGTGGGTGTGACCGGTGTCGTATAATTTAAGGTCCGCCCCGTAAAATGGTCCGGGGCGGACCCTTAATGTTAACATTTAGGGTCCGCCTTTGCTCTTAAAGGGTCCGGCCCGTATAAGAAAAGGTCCGCCTAACATTAAAGGTCCGGGGTATATTTTTTCATTTTTATTTTTTCAATTTCGACTATTTTGTTACAAAATAAGTGGCATTATTTTGTAATTCTTATAAAGGAGTACCTACCCGAGGCGAGTCAGTAAATATCCAGCACAAAGTTTTAATGAAAATACTTATACATGTAGCTTGGTGAACACAAATAAATCACAAAAATTATTACTGTTTAAAAGTGGATTCTCATTTCAACCTTAGTTTTGCCGGTCTATCTTATATAAACAGGAAATGAAACTGATTGGTGTCATAAATCAAACAATGGCTTGAACCAGGTGTTGTATATACAATCCACCCTGCAGGTGAGAGGGGTTCACACCTTCAGGTTTTTGACTGTTTGAAATAATCATGTAAACAATGGACATTTCCAAAGTCCTCTTTTTGCACATCTTTCCAATACGATACACGCTTAAAAACGTTACCCTTTTTAAAATCAAATATTCTTTACAATTCAATTACAACGGTATCATTGCTACTTTTTATTTGCACTAGGGCACAGGGGCATCGTATCCGCTCCACTCTCTATGACAAATATATAAATAATACATTGAGAGAGAGAGAGAGAGAGAGAGAGAGAGAGAGAGAGAGAGAGAGAGAGAGAGAGAGAGACGACGCCCCTGTGACTAGGGTATATTATTAAGTGAAAGTTATGCTAATTTTTATAAATTAATCAGTTCTTCAATCCCTCTTTCTATTTGGAACTTTATATTTGGATCGGACTATTATAATCAAGGAAGGGGAGTATCCAAAGGAATTGATTTGTTTATAAGAAATTAAAAACATACATGTAAGATTAGTAAAAAGCCCTATTCCTTCGGCTATATATGCATTTTGCTTCTGGCAAAAAAATTAAAGGGATCCGATTTTCTTCAGTCTTAGAAAAAAAAATAACACAGGTGCTTGAGAACAGGACCCCCCCCCCCTCTGAATTTAGATCCCTGGGGTAGTTGACACTGTTTTGGTAGAAATTCCTTTAAAGTCATGTACACAACTTGCTCCAATTTATTTAAAACAACCCCAACCTGCATATAAAATATCTTTTTTTCATTTTCTTATGCAATGGTGGTGGTTGGGGGGGGGGGGGGTTACATTAATCGTTTATTTTCTGTTAAATTATAGATATTTAAAATGGAACATGTTGTGTACATGACTTTAATTAAAAGAATTTCTATCCAAAAAAAGTCAACTTCACCAAAGGTTCAGACCGGGTTGGGGGGGGTGGGGGGGGGGGGGGATTGTCCTCTTGCACCTGTGGAAAATATTTGTGTGAAAAAGCCGAATGTTCACACTCCGGTAAAATGTTACTCTAGATTCCTGCCTGCTACCCCCACATATAGCATTCATTATTTTTCCCACATATTTCTTATTGCCATTAGATGAAAATCGATATCGTCAGACATAAAGGACAAACCTACCTTAATATTTTAAGATTACCGGTATATCAACGAAACGGACAATCGTTTGCAACGAATTTCATGCGTTTGTCACATTTTAAAAGTCGTAGGATAAAACTCAATTTAAATATGTTTTACTACTTCTCTTATTATTACAGTTAATGTGTAACTACTCTGAGTACATTTTAAAAAATAAAACCTAAACTGAAGTCAGTTTCATGTTCACTCCAACATTACGTAGTTCAAATGAAAAATATCACAATAAAAATCTATAACAAACTCACTACATTCATGCATGACTATGCAGTTCTTTTAACGAGGCGGACCTTTTCTTGAACTATAATGTTGGGTCCTACCTCAAAAATGAAAGGTCATCGGGTCAAAATACTGTGAATTTTTTGCAAACAGTATTGCAATGGGGTGGACCTTTTCTAAATGAGCCATAATATTACATCTAGGTCCTATCCCTAAATTAAAAGAACATCGGGGTCAATCAAAGCAAGTATCAATATGAATGTTAATTTTCTGCATTGGGTATTTCAACAAGTGGACCTTTTCTGTGCCATAATATTAGGTCCTAGCCCTACCTTTTCTGTGCCATAATATTAGGTTCTAGCCCTAAATTAAAAGATTATAGGGATAAATCAAAACAAGTATTTATACGAATATTTAGAGTTATTAATCTATACCAATGCAAGATTGCTACTCTAGACACAATCCATTTGATAAGGACGTCAATTTTTTACTCCATGGAGATACAAATTTTTTCTTAAATCAACAAGGATTTTTTTAGGCAGTTTACAAAATATATTTCTGCAATAAAGCGCTTTGTGATATAGAATTTAAACATTATCGATGGAAACGGATTTACTTATAATAAGACTAGTGTTTACTTGTTTCCAAATCCTTGCTTAATTAAATGTATGCATCATTATATAATATAA
Source organism: Magallana gigas (assembly GCF_902806645.1). NCBI lineage: Eukaryota > Metazoa > Mollusca > Bivalvia > Ostreida > Ostreidae > Magallana > Magallana gigas. Next base: position 235,854 of record NW_022994921.1, read on the forward strand.
AAGTATTGTACGTTTGATTAAAGAAAGAGGGAATAAGTCTTTTAGGATAATGAGGTGATCGAATACTGTCGGAAATAAACACTTACACTTTTTAAACTATATTGCATGCGCATGAGAGAGAGAGAGAGAGAGAGAGAGAGAGAGAGAGAGAGAGAGAGAGAGAGAGAGAGATTATTACAACATTATCACCTTTATTACGTTTTTAAACAATTTACCTTTAGTCAATTTAAACATGCTTTTTAATTATAGGTACACGTATCATTTGATTAATTTCTTTTGTCTTTTCTCGCTCTTATATTTACTGTACCACAGTACGTACATGTATACACTATATTGTCAACGTATATCTTCTGTTACGGTAATCCACATATGCGACCTTTTATTAATTATCTTAAACTTGTGATAAATCTACCTAGAGACGTATAAGTTATTAGTATATTATCATTAGTTTCTGATCTACTGAAAATTAAACAAAGCAAAAGCTAAATTGACAATCTTAGTTGCGTAGAGCACTACAGCGGAGACATTTTTTCTCTCTCAGTTAAGGGGTGTATTCTGATACAGGTGTGAATGCCTGCAAGGCTTCTTTTACCCGTGTTTACCTGTCATGAAACCCTCTGCTAATACATATACACCGGAAGAGATTTAAAAACAAAGGGACTAAATGGTGTGTACAAATTATCGTCAAAATACTCTTGGTTTTCTTTTTTTCAGATTCTTAAACAATTGGTCAAAATCTAATCCGCTATGAATATTTGATATTCCACAAAGTAATACGCAAATGGCCGACTGGATTATGTAATCAATAACATATTTAGAATACAAGTACACGAGCAAAAAGAACAATTTATTTAAGAGAAATTTTAACAAGTGACTACGGGTGGGACCTTTTCTTATAGGGGAAAGCCGGACCTTAAATGTTAACATTAAAGGTCCGACCGGACCATTTTACGGGGCGGACCTTAAATTATACGACACCGGTCAGCATAGGATGCTCCCTCCTCCTAGGCACCTGATCCTACCTCCAATGTAGTGGAGGTCCGTGTTGGCTCAAGGTTTGTATTTTGATAATCAGAAACAAATCAAGTCATCAGTTAACGTTTCATTTTTTCCATATTATGACATTTTCCCGATTTTGACGTTTACCTCGATTATAACATGCCCAATTGTAACAATTTTAAGGAGCACACGGCGGTTGCGACCGGTCTGCAGAATATGATCACTCCTCCTAGGCACCTACAATGTACCTCTATCTTTTTAGAGGTCCGTGTTGCTCTGCTTTGAATTTGTATTTATTTTTATGGGTTTTTGAGATGGTTGATGGTTTGTTATTGTCATTTTTTTCATGAAGTGAAAAATGTATTTTCCCACAAAAAGTGTGTTGATTAAAAAGAGAGTTTACTCTTGCACCGCGGTGTTTTAGCATATTTTGATTCCAAGGTGACGATTCCCTATTTTTTTGAACCACCGCACAGCGAAGTACCATCAATTAGGAAGAAGTATCGGCATGTAATGAAAAAGTTACTATAGTATCATCATATAAAGACAAAGTATCAGCATATAATGTTGAAGTTTCAGGATAATGTGAAGAAGTATCAGCATGAACTGTTAAAATATGTATGTATGCATGTAATGTTGAAGTATCAGCATGTACTGTTAAAGTATAAGCATAAAATATTGAAGTATCATTACAATAAAATTCATCCACATAAGGCAGTTCAGGCGTTCCATACAATGCTTATCTGATATGCGCAGAGACAGAAGATCAATTTACTAGACTGTATGAATGAGTAGATAATCTGTTATCAAAAAGGTATGTTTTTAGTAAATTTCTCATATCTGTCCAATACTTACTTAATATATTTAGCTTTAAGGAAATGTTCAAAAATAGTTATTATATATTTTAAATGAAATAACTTTCGTTTTCGATGTTCTGACTCAGAACATCGAAAACGAAAGTTATTTCATTTAAAATATATAATAATATAGAATTTGAGTTATTAAATGTAACACTTGAACTGTGCACAACAGTGCTGTATTGAATTTACAAAAATATATACAATGTTATTGACATTAGATCATGACATTGAGTTATCATCAGATAAACGCGATTTTTAGTTCTATTAAGTGACCCCAGTCATCGTCGGAATTAATCCCTCGAATGATTACGCGTGATTCCTCTACACGAACGACGTCTTATAAACCGTGGGTTTCCGACAATGACCTCGATAAAACTTTGATGAGTAAGGTACATAATTTGAAGAAAGATTAGCCTCTATATAAATGAAATTGTTAATTTTGTTTTTATTAACACATGTTGATACTTACTTCGGTACCGGTCAACCGTTACTCTCATTTTTTTTTTTGTAGATCAATGTTCGAATTCAATTATGGACCCCCTTCAAAGTGCACAGGATGTGCATCGATGTGACCTTTGTGAGATCGACATAGTATACAGCTATTGCGACTTTTGTCATATTAATCTATGCAAGCCCTGTGTAGTAGATCACATCTCGGATGGATATGACAAACATAAAATAGTTCCTTTTAAGGAACGAAGATCAACCCTTATTTATCCGAAATGTGAAAATCATCCACACAAAACTTGCAAATTACAATGCAAGGACTGTAATAACATTTTTGTTTGTTCTTCCTGTATGGCGTCTGAACGTCATAAAAGGCATATATTTGAAGAAATTTCAGAAGTGTACAAGACAAAGAAACAAGCTATTCAAAAAGACGCAAAGGAGTTAAACCTTATTTCTCCTACATATGACGAAATTGCGCATGACTTAGAAAATCAGCTTGTGAACCTGGATGGAGGATATGAGAAACTTACAACAACAATGTCCAAACAAGGAGAGCAATGGCACAGAGAAATCGACATCGTTATCAACAAAATGAAAACTGAAATAAGCGAGATAAAAGTGAAACACAGAGACATTTTACAGAAACACTTGGATGAAATCAAACAAATACAGTCTCTCATTAGTCAAACCTTAGTTGCCATTAAAGAATTAGAGAAATCCACTGAAGTATCTCCTGTCATTGAATACAACTCTAAGATCCAAGAGTTCAGCAATTATCTGCCCAAAGTTCAGGTATCACTGCCATCATTTATTGCTGAACCAATAAACCATGAGAAACTGTGTAATTTGTTTGGACACATCACCCCACTATCTACAAATACAGAAAAAAATGTCTGGTCACTGAACCAGCCACATCCTTTTGTCAGAAAACTACTGGATGAACCGGAGCTTGTTGCCATAATACAGACTGGGTACGGTAAATTACGCAATGTTGCCTGTCAAAATGGGGACATGATATGGGCCAGTGGAATGTCCAATAAAATAAAATGTTTCAACATCAAAGGTTCACTTGTCCAGACAATTCGGCTAAAATCAGGAACATTCCCTTGTGGTGTAATTGTAAACAGAGATGGCGATCTAGTTTTCTCTGACAATAGAATGAAAGTGTATAAAGTAAAGAATGAACAGACAAAAGAGTTGATCAGATTTCAGGGATGGATTCCTGGAGAGTTATGTGTCACCTCTACTGGTGATCTCCTGGTTACTGTGAACAATTATGATGAAACTCAGTCCAAGGTTGTACGCTACTCAGGATCAACAGAGAAACAAACAATTCAATTTGATGATGAAGGTAAACCTCTGTACTCTGTAGGGAATACTGAAATTAAATACATCACTGAGAACAGAAACCATGACATCTGTGTAGCTGACTTTGAGGCTGGTGCAGTAGTTGTGGTTAATCAGGACGGGAAACTCAGATGGAGATATACCGGCCATCCCTCAGTAGCCAAGAAGAAACCATTTGAACCCTATGGTATCACAACAGACAGCCAGAGTCGTATCCTGACAGCAGACAGAGACAACCATTGTATCCACATTCTGGATCATAATGGACAGTTTCTCAGTTACATTGATAATTGTGGCCTGGAAAGCCCGTTTGGTCTATCTGTGGACAAAAATGACAATGTCTTTGTGGGTGAGTTGTTCGATGGTAACGTAAAGAAAATCAAATATTCAACATAGACTCCAACGTTGGTTTCAAAGACTAAAAAGACTGTTATACAGAAACGTATGAATTGTCCATTGTACGCGAGTATATATTTGTATTCTATTAGGTACTACATGTACTAATCTTTGTTTGTCTACTATCAATAGTTCAAGGGAATGACACCCTTTTGAAGGATAAAAACGTGTGGGATATTTATTTTAAATTGGATATATATATATATATATATATATATATATATATATATATATATATATATATATATATATATATATATATATATATATATATATATATACTGTAAACGTGGTTATATTGACGAGTTCAAAATGTGACGATTTTTTAGTAAGAGACAATTGGCGAGTTTTAATTTTGACGAATTTTTGAATAAGAGTAAGAGTTATCTATTTTTGAATTCTTATAATGCCAGGGTTAGAGTTATCTTTCTTGCGAACTCGGTATTACTAGTAATAAAAGTTAACTTTGATTGAAAAAAAGTTTGTACAGATTTGATGGAATAAAATTGTTCTTTGTATTTTGTTTTTATTCACTATACGATATTGCCTGAGGTAATAAAGTAAGTCAAACACGGCATGATAATTACGCACGAAGTTATAGAATGTTGTGACGATTGAGTGATAATTGCATTTAAAACATGCTTGTTTAGATTTTATGGGTCTTTTAAATACTAATTACGTGTTTTTATAGCTATTTACATAAATGAATCATTAACTTTGATCAAGTCCTAACGGGTTAATGCCGATAAAAAATTCTGGTATTAATACGCTCTATATATGATGTGAAGTTTGGCGAGTGGAAATTTTGACGAGAAAATAAAAATCGCCAACATAGTCAAAATTAACACATCGTCAAAATTTCCACGTTTACAGTATTCTTTACGTAATCATTCAATATTATTATTAATAGCAAGTATGCAAGTAATACATATATTTTGATGCTAACTCCCACTGACTGTCCCCTACTACAAACTGCTTGGTATGCAAGTGCATCAGCCATAACTAATGCTGTAACCAAAATATTTACTCAATTGTTAGGCATTATAATCATGCTGAAGCTAGCCGCCACTAACAGCAGCCATTAAGCCAGAAGAAGCTAACGGCCAATAAGGAAATTCATTCAAGTACTCAGAGTATGCATGGGTATTAAGGAAGCATATGGAATCTGAGTTACATGTAATTTCGTGAAATCACAAATTTTAATTTTTATGCAATATTCAAATATTTAAGCAACGAAACGTAAACAAAACAAATACAGAATATCAGAAATAATCTTTTTTTTTCAGAAATTGGACAATATTACATAGATGACGTCATTACAAAGTAAAAGGTCGAGTAAATTTGACCGGAAAGCATTGTATACAGATTCAAAATATTAGTAATCTAAGAACTCTAATATAATATTTTGGTGTGATTAAGATTTATTGAGAATTGATCAAAAGAATACTGGGACAGATGTTATTTTTTAATTATTTGCTGAAAGGTATGTTATATTCTTTTACTTCTCGGCCAGGCTTTCCTCTGTCGTTGTTTATGATATAAAAATACGACTATAACAACACTATCCCGTTTATATTGAACTTCAAATTTTACATGTATCGATAGTTTGATCAATGCTTAAATTGAAAATTGTTGCTAGAATCTTGTGTTATGTGTTGTTTTGATGCAACGTACCGTTTTCCGTGCAAACTGAATAAAAGTTGGGAAGGTTTTTTTGAGAACCGGATGAATGACTACTAGTATTTAATTAAGGAGAATATAGATTTTAGCAGCGGTTTTGATAGATATGTTTATTGTTTTGTAGAAACCACGGGTAGTGTTGTTCTATCTTATTTTATGTTAAGGAATATACGTCATAATGCACCGATGTGACTGTGATGTACTACCCAGTTTTATTGCATTGGCATCTATTTCAAAGGATAATATTAAGTTTTTGTTTTGATTCAAAACGGTTTTTTTAATATTACGATTTTGAAAGTATGTGTACTGTTGTTCTTCTTCAGACTTTTGAAACCATAAGTCAGTTTGTATTTTATGATATTTTTTAAACAAAGTTATCGTATATGTTTTATTCACGGTTTATGTCAATATACAGGGGGTTCTAATGTGTATGTACAGCTATAAATTCACGCAAATATTCGCAAATATACAGATTGGGGGGGGGGGGGGTGTGGTGGGGTCCAGACTTTACCCCAAAATTACCCTAGGAGCCCCCCTCCACAGCTCTTGAAACCCCTCCCTCCGGGGAAATTCTTTTAGATCCAAGCATGGAATACAATAAAAGTATTGATAGTAAAAGACAGTGATTTGAATGAAAATATAGTTTTACGGAAATACCGATAGTAATGTTAAAACATAAAATGCTATTATGTCTCTCGTTTTCCATACATTACATATTTACAGCTAGCTGCAAATTTGCTATCTTATATGAATCAATAAAACAGAAAAAAAGACACGTTTATTTTGAAGTGGCGAAGAGGTCATATATTTGCTTCACAAAGGTCATCGCAAGGGTATTTTAGTTTCTGATTGCATTTTTATAAACATAAGCATACTGTTATGGTTATTATTATAAAGAAATAAACAGCAAGTTAAAATCAATTCTATGTAAGATTCTATGATTTATATTATATTTTCAATTGTACAAGTAAATTTTCTTTTCTGTTTCTTTTTATTATAATAAAAAAGTGTTGTCTTGTCAAAAGTAGTGTGATATCTATCTATTATGATAATCAAATACTTGCAACATTGTTGTACTATTTTCGTTACGTCACCTTAATCGAAGCGGCATTCTAGGTCATTACCAAAAAAAGAAAGCATTGAGCATTGTTATTGTCATAATTTGCAACAAATATAAATATAAGAAATAAAGTATCATTTATAATTTTGGATGTATATCGGGCTATACTAGTAAATAGGGGTTAGTACGTGATCAAATCTTCCATAAAGCCATTCGGGCTATATGGGATTTGATCATGTGACCAACCCGTATTTTAATGCTCCTTTAATAATGGTATTCACTTTTAAAAAACAAAATAATCCATTGTTTAGATTTGTCGAGAAATTGTTTAAGTTTGTCAGCAAAAGCAAGTAGCTTGCTAGATGGCTGTAGATGAGCAAACTCGCCTACCATGCTAAATGAGTAGGTATTAATTTCGCAGGTCTTGAGTTCAAACACAGTGCGGGGCGGAGGTTAATCTCTGATATCGTGGATTTCTGTCTGTTTGTGTTATTGTGCTTCTCTTTATTTAAAGTCAAAGTCATGGACATAAATTTATTGTCAAGGAATAAATGAGAATGATAAACAAGATAATTTGTAAATATTATAAAGTTCTGTATACAAAAATATTGATGCTTTGGCCATTTGGCATTTTATAATATCACGGAGTCAGTATTTGACACAATACAAAAAGGAAAAAACTAAATCTGTTGTGATTTATACAAAGTAAAATATATATTTTACATGTTCATTGTCTTTAGAAGGTGAAATGACACCCTTCACTCTGAGAGGAAACAAAGAAAATCTAACACAGCAAATATACATATTACAGTATATGGATAATTTATGTGTACATGTAAAAACAGTCTAGTATAGCTATTAATTACATCAAAAATTCATACGATGGCGTCTCTTTTGAGTATTTGATTTTCTTTAGGTTGCCTTTTTTAAACTCACACACAAACAGATTTTCAAAATCATACACACATAAATCAGAAGGATACTCCAGATCACAGTTATCAATGTAACGGAGAAACCGTCCATTCTGATCCAGGATGTGGATACAATGGTTGTAATAATCTGCTGTCAGGATACGACTCTGACTATCTGTTGTGATACCCCAGGGTTCAAATGGATTGATCGTTTTAGTTGAGGGATGACCGGTGTATCTCCATCTGAGTTTCCCGTCCTGATTAACCACCACTACTGCACCAGCCCCATAGTCAGCTACACAGATGTCATTGTTTCTGTTTTCAGTGATGTACTTAGTGTTGGCATTCCCTGAGTACAGAGGTTTACCTTCCTCATCAAATTGAATTATTTGTTTCTCTGTAGATCCTGAGTAACGGACTACTTTGAATTGTGTTTCAAATTCACCATCATTGATCATGATGGTAACCAGGAGATCACCAGTAGAGGTGACACAAAGCAAACCAGGCCTACAGTCATGGAACCTGATCAATTCTTCAATCTGGCCATTCTTTACTTTATTCACTGTCCCTGGTGTACAACAAGAGTATATGAGATGCCCATCAGTGTCTTCAACTATATCAGTAGGCCATTGATTTGGTTTTATCTTGATTGTCTTGAGGAGTGAACCATTATGGTTGAAGCATTTGATATCTTGGTCCAGTCCGCTCAACCAAATATTGTCTTTATTTTGACAAACACTGTGTAGTTGTACATACCCAGTTTGTATTGTGTCAATAAGCTCTGGTTCATCCAGTAGTTCTCTGAATAAAATGTTGGGTTGGATAAGTGACAAGATATTTTTTTCTGGTGCAGTAGATAATGGGGCGATATGACCAAACAAACTATACAGATTATAATTGAATATTTGTTTTGGAATGAATGTTGGCAGTGATATCTGAACCTTGGATGGAAGCTTGCTAAATTCTAAGATTTTAGAGTTGAATTCAATGGAAGAAGATACTTCATTTGAATTCTTGATTTCTTCTATTGCAAGTAATGTTTGTTTTATGAGAGACTGTATCTGTTTGATTTCATCCAAGTGTTTCTGTAAAATGTCTCTGTGTTTCATTTTTATCTCGCTTATTTCAGTTTTCATTTTGTTGATGATGATGTCGATTTCTCTGTGCCATTGCTCTCCTTGTTTGGACATTGTTGTTGTAAGTTTCTCATACCCTCCATCTAGACTGGCAAGCTGATTTTCTAAGTCGCGGGCAATTTCTTTAACGGTTGGGAATGTATGGTTTTCTAACTGATCTGCTTCTTTCTCGATAGTTTGTCTTTTTGTTTTGTAAACTTCTGCAATTTCTTCCAGTTTATGGTTCCTGTGCTGTTCAGAGGTCACACAAGAAGAGCAAACAAAAATGTTGTTACAGTCTTTGCACAGAAATTCACAATTTCTGTGTGGATGCGTTCCGCATTTCGGATAAATGAAGGTTGATCTCCGCTTCTGGAAAGGGACTATTTTGTGTTTTTCATATTCATCAAATACATGTATGTGATCTATTATACATGGCTTGCAGAGGTTGACTTGACAAAAGTCACAGTAGCTGTGTACTATGGTGGTCTCACAAAGATCACATCGGTGAACATCCTGGGCACTAGAATGAGGATCCATGGTTGATCACAACACTTTGCTCTATAAAAAAAATCTTCAGAGTTATATCTTTGGTCAATCATAATAATCAATGAAAAAATAAACAACGTTTATGCTTAATATATAGAGAATAATACATACCCTTTTCCATATCACAGCCTCCATCAGCCCAAGACTCCAATATCAGCCCGAGGGCCGAAGGCCCGAGGGATGATATTGGTCGAGGGCTGATACAGGTTGTGATATGGAAAAAGGCTATTTATTATTATATTTATTACATACTTAGTAATAAATTAAAAAAAACCCATCAACTTGAACAGATTTATTATTCATATTATTTGAAAATAGTCTAGACATGTACATGTATTTAACAAAAATATGAGTTCTTGTTTTAACAAACATGAAGCTCCAGAACGGAATTTCATCAGGTTTTAAAAGTTGACTGCTGTATGCTGTAAAACATTTGCTAGCATTTGAAGTTTTCAAGAGCACTTAAAAATGTCTACTGTAACTGTCAAATGTTTTATTTTTGTCTGTAAACATGCAAAAATGCCGAAGCGAAAAAAGGCAGAGGAGGTCCGCAAGGGGTGTGATACGGATCCGTATCAGCCCTGGAGGGCTGATAACCTGTATCAGCCCAGGAGGCCGATACGGATTTTGTAATGCCATCTGTATCACATATGCAAAAAACATGTATTTATTACTAAGTTTGTAATAAATATTCATAAAGCATGTTAGATTTCTTAGTTAATATCTTAGTCATTAACTCTTAACCATACACATTTATGAAAAACTTGTACCTCACTCTGGAGGACAATCAAAAACGAAAGTCAATAAATAATTTATGTTAAAATATCTTAACTCTTTTGATATCGTAAGGTATATTTTATAGAATTAGATAAGGAAACTATACCTTGTTGATCGGATCAGACATTCCATAACTCATACACCGAAACTAAGCAAATGCTACCATGACTGCACGAATGTGTTGTTTACCTAAAAGGTAAACACTTCCCGTCTTTCGTACAGTATGTAACCATATATTTGATTTGGGCTAAAGTCGGGTGTTATATAGCATTTGAAAAAAAATCTATAGCATTTCAAAAGATCAATTCAGACTTTTCATTCCAAACACACGATCGATCGTCTTCTTTTGTACCGGTGGATCCGTGCGGGTCTTCGCTTCAATCAAATAAAGTTATAACAATTTGTGTAAAAACTTCGTTATCCGTCGTTGACAACCGTAATTTGGGAAAGACTCGGGAGTTGGCCAATGATAGTCTTTGTGTTGCTTTAATGAACGAAATTAAAAAAAACTGTAAAATAATTACACGAATTTACATGCTGTGTTTTACTGTAGCATGTAAAATACGGCTTTCTAGGGTTCTTAATGGCCGTTTTCGTGCGTTTTTCCTAATTACTGAAAAACTGAATAAAAATACATTTTATGATGTTAAACATAAATATCAAGTGACAATCTGTGCATTGTTTTAGGTATTATAACTATAAAAAAAAATATGGCAAATACTTGTAATTTGGTAACATTTATTTTAAGATATACATATCAGTGAAATTTAAAATTAAATGGTTTAAGAAGAAACAAACACGTACCGCATGCACTGTACGTCAATTAAATGTACACACATTCTGCAGGATAAGAAATTAAGTTCATGGATTTAAATTCAAAGTGCTCGGTTGAATTCATTTCCTTTTGAAAACTCGTCCCCATAGAATTGGTTTATATTTCAATTGATTTCTTATGGCCCAAAAATGTTTTTCTTTCATATAAATTTAAAGTAAGGAAATTGCTTTTATAAAATCCTTGATGAATTAATAATGCACATGCATAATGAGTTTTAAGAAGCACGATGTTAAATTTTCTGCCTATTTTGTCAAATCACACCGCATTTCTACAATTTTCCCATACCAGTAAACAGAAAACTAATAAAGGTGCTCCTTTTGTCCTCTTTTAGGTAAAGAAATACATATTTAAAAATACGCCAATAACAAACTCTTAGATTCATACACGAAGTGCTATGATGGCATAAACACAGCTGTATTCTAATATTGCAATTTGAACTGAAAGGTAACCATATACCTGTATTCGACTTTTATATATATAAAAATAATGTAAATAACGATCTTTTTTCAAATTTTGTTCTCCGAGTTAACTAGTGGAGCAGTTTCTGGGGGCGGACCGACAACTGCAGTTTTCTGTTTTCTCTTCAACTTCGCCACTAGTAACGATACAAAAAACAACACAACGCCCAGAATCAAGATGACCATAAGGATCACATTGTCTGAAATGAAGAGCCACAAGTTGCCAACAACGGGGGGTTTCGACGTCACTTTGATGCGGTAGAACGCGGTGCTCCACTGTTTCTGCGTATATTCTTGAGTCGTCACGCAGGTCCAGTCTCCGGACATTGTAGTCGTTGCAAAATCGATGCAGTCTTCGTTGATGGACTTGGCTGGGATGTCCTGGTCAAATGCGTAGTAGATGTCGTCAATCATCCAATTCCGTTTCGTGTAGAAATACACGTGACCTATGGCGGCACTGTTGCATTGTAAGCAAAATTTACGCCCGTAATGGACAACTTTTGGCGGGGGATTTTCGGGGAAAACCAACAATGCAAAAACAGCCACTGTTTTGACTAGAAACGGTTCATATTCAATCTGACACATGTAGGAGCCCGAGTCGCTTGGCCTAACTTTGAGAAACAAGATCCGCCTCCCATTGTACCGCATTCGGTCCTTGTCAACTTTGAAGAGCATTCCATTATGGATCCAACGATATTTAGCCTGACGGAATTTTCGAAAGACCTTCTTCGTAACGTTGTTTCTGCAGTCGAGTAAAGTTTGCGAACCTTCGGTGGCCGTGGCAACGTTATGAGAGTCTAAGATGTAATCGTCAACAAGTTTATTTAAACGATCTGGGAATGGAAACTGTTGGCTTCGTGCACCATTGTTAACAGCGACCGCCTTTTAAAAAAAGTTCATTTGGAATGATGAAATATCGCATAGCCCCCTAACTCCGTCACATTCAGGAAACTCCTCGCCGTTTGAAATCAAGTACGATTATGACGTCATTTTTACATGTCAAAAATCTTTAATCAAATGTCAACAATTTGCAACGGTTAAATTTAAGAATGTGTCAAAAAATAACAGAATTAAACCTTGTTCATTTTATGCACCATTAATTGTGTGAAATCAGCTAAAACTTTTTCACGGGTGTATTTAAATATCGATATTTCTGACATGCGGGCCCATTCGACCATTTACGGTGGTCAGCCATTTTTACAGAGGTCACGATGAAACATTTCACATGTATTACATTTTTGTTTAAGGTAATTAATACATTTTTTTCAGTCCGCAATAGCCTTTATGCACTACTCCTGATGATAACGTCAAATCGCTCATGCCGATACTTTTGCCTTATACAGGGTATAGCTATCTCCGGTATATCGCTATTTAGAATATGCCACATTTCTAAAAATGTAATAAATAAATAATATAATAAGTAATATATCAATTAATGATATAAACTATTTGAAATATGTAAGGACATAAATCAAACGGCATCCATATATTCTGAAAGGTCATTATGATTGTTGTTAAATGGACCCATTTTTTATTCTGCCGATCATTTCATTTCGATGAAATTAAATACAATTTAAATTGTATGCACCATTTTTACTTATTATAACTTGGCCTAGATACAAATGGAGTTTTAACTACATTGTTAATGTGTCTTCATTCCCTGTCATATCATAGAGCATGTGGGGTTCATAAGATATAATAAGCACGCGTGATAAACGTCGTATTCAGAGGGCTTATTTGAATAAAAACAAAAATATTTTTGTTAATAATTTTATAAATTATATTGTTTCAGATTATATTTAGTGATTGCAAATGATAAAAACCACAAAAAATAATTTACAGAGAAACGCGGGAGGTTTTCTGCTTATGGTGACGGAGTTTGGGTATTCGGGGATACATACAAGCTTATCCAATATTTTAGTTCGCTGAAAATCAAATTATGACTAAAACATACAAGTATTCATACAATACCTTGGAAAATGAGAAGAAAGAGCACACACACAGGATAAAGACGAAAAAGTACACCATTTCTAAACGTCAACTTCTACGTCATAAATAATATGACGTCACAAAAATACCGCCATTTGAAAACACATTGCACACTACATTTCAACTAAGCTGACTCGACTCGACATATTTTCTTTGATCTGTTTCAAGTTTCCTCTATATTGTGAACGGAAAGATCTCTATTGTATTCCCGTTGTCATTTGTTTGCCTGATCGACATTCAGTACAATTACACATGTACATGTTTCGTATGCTTAATTTCTTTGTTTTTTGTGATACTTAACATTTTGTCATTAAGTCGATTACTTTAAATTATATCATAACGTTATAGCATCTCCAAAATATATTGTTCCCAATGTCGTTTATGTTTGTATGCGCGGATCCAGAATTTTTTTTCTCCCAAAGCGGGTCCAAAGGAATGATTTGTTTGCCGGTGGAGGGGTATATATACAATTTCTGTGACCACCGTTTTTGCAGCGAACTGTCTTCAGATGTATAATGTCAAGCCAGTAAGAATTGAATTTTAAAACAAATGCATACAAACACACACAAAAACAAATTCATTTACTTTTTTAATTTTCATAATAATAAAAAAACACTATTTTTTTAATAGTACATGTACATGGATAAAAATGATAACAAAGTTACACAAAGAAAAAAAACTTTTCATAGGATAATTAAAAGTAAAACTAAAGTGATATGCTGCTTATTCCATCCACTTACTATAATTCATAATGTATGTCGGTAAAAATATAAAATAAAACAAAAAATATTCTTGTTCAAGCATGGGTTCAAGCATTATTTCTACAACATACGATATGATAAGGTTTGATTATACAACTATTCTCAAGATATAAGTGTGTTAAAGAACCCACCCTAGCTTTTCTGTTACTCAATTGAATTAAATGTACTAATCTAGTCTAGCTTCACAGTCCAAATGTAATACCATATATAAAGAGCAGTAACAGGTAGTTTATTTTTGACTTGAACAGGTACTTGATTTTTGAATTGAACAGGTACTTAATTTTTACTTGAGTAAAATTCCAAAACTTATCATGAAGAGCAATTATTTCAAAATGATTTAAATTGGAAATTTAAACATGATGTCAAGAATATTCCTCATAGATCTGTTCTATGTTAGGTATATTTTAACAAAAAAAAATTCATTAAAGCACATTAATACTGAAAAAGAAGGCACAAAGATCCATATATTTCTAAACAGCAGACTATATGCTTTGGGAGTTATTAACCATTATATGAATGAAAAGATTTATGTAAAGAAGGAAAGATCTGACCTATTTTTAGAGATGATGAGAAGATTATCCATTTGTACATTTCATGTGCAATCCATTAAAATTTACATAATATTCATTTGATAATTATTGCACTTAATAAATATACTATTGCATTTCACAACAGTACCATAATATTGCCCCCTTGATCTTTTCTAAGATATTTTATCTGCAGAGATCCAAAGTAAATGATCTTGCTAGTGGTGAACCCCTGGTCAAATACAAGTAATGCTGTTCATTCTTAAAAAAAAAAAATAATTACCCTGCTCATTTCAAAATGTTGAAATTACATCAAAACAATTAACTCTAACTAGCAGCATGCAAAATTTACATATAATGAGCAATGCAATTACTCAAAAACACTAGGAATAAAATTTCAGTAGTTATACATGTAACTGTAACTTTCAACTGGGTATTTGTGTACAATGTAACACCCATAAGTTGGTTAAAATATCGTTAAAATCAGATTCAATTCAATATACAAGTATACAGGTAAATTGTGAAGTCTTCACATTAAAAAAAAAAATCATGCAAAATTTACATATGATGAGCAATGCAATTACTGAAAAAACACTGGGAATAAAATTTCAATAGCTATACAAGTAACTGTAACTTTCAACTGGGTATTTGTGTACAATGTAACACCCATAAGTTGGTTAAAATATCGTTAAAATCAGATTCAATTCAATATACAAGTATACAGGTAAATTGTGAAGTCTTCACATTAAAAAAAAAAAAAATTTTAAAACAATATTTGAGCATTTTGAAATAAAACAGAAGACTCAGGGTGGAGCGGTGGCGGACAGCTTTGGTTTGATGTTGTGTTGCTTCATGTAGGACAGGAACTGGTCAGGAATTTCGGCGAGGACTTCTTTGGCCAGGGCTGCTTGACTAAGTGCCATGTCTCCACGGCTGAGGAAGTCATTGTATGGAACAAACTGTCAATGAAATTATGGTGTCGGAACAGTTTTGCTTTATCAAAAGTGAAAACACACTTACTACTTTATGAATAATATTTTTTCAAAAAGATTTTTTTTTTATATATTATCTCTCTACTTGAAAAGATATAAGAAAATAAAGCCAGAGGAGTTCACTTGATCTTTGAAAATTTAAAATTTATCAAAGCAAGATGGGTTGTGAGACACAACATAGGCGTTGGAACCTCAACGTTTAACAAATACACATGTATAACCATAACCATTATCCTTTCTTCTTTTTTTTTTTTTTTTTTTTTTGCTTGACACGATTCAAGATTTCTGATAAGTTTAGCACCCCCACTTTCAATCTGGTTCCAATGCCACTGCACCATGACCTCTGACCTTTCATTCGATCAAATGATTTTCACAATTAGCTCTCTTACTCTTACTGTGTGATAAATGATAAATACAGATGCCATGTATAGTTCAAAGCATATGTGTCAGTTTGAGTTTCAGGTAGGCAAACAGAGTTAACAGAAAAATATCTGCAGGTACAGTGTATCAAACTCCCCTTATCTTCAATTATCAGAGACATAAAAGAGAAAGAAATAAAACCATTACCTGAACAATGTCTCTCACCGCATGCACTCCATTGTAAGAAAGCCGTACATCATCACCATCCAAAATGTCCATAGCTGAAACAGAGCGATACAAAAAACCAAGATTATAACTTTGTAATTTCTTTTTCAGTTTTATAATCATTACATAATTATATAATTTTGTTTTTAAAAATATATGTCTTTTTTTCCCAAACGTGATTTTCAAAATTATATTTTGTAGTATAAAAACATTTATACTGACCTGCTTGTAAAGAGATATTTATTTAGAGATTTTCTTTTTTTTAATCATGACAAAACTTATTACTTTGCCGTTCATGATTGTATTTAATAGCTAGATGGAGTATAAATCTGGACAACTTTGGTGGAAAATAAAATCGAGTAAGACTGCGAAAAAATGCCTACCGGTAAAATCTGCATCGCCAACACCAACTATGATGATGGACATGGGAAGTCTGGAAGCCTTAAACAATGATAAAATAAAATATTTAGTTACAAAGTTATACCCTTGTCTTCAGTTTTGACAACCTACATCTACATATATCTACATATATATGTATATCCAAATGAACACTTGGCTGTCAAATTATCATTTTAATTTCAAGAAACACTTCATACTTGTGGTGAAAAGTTAAGTCTAAAAAAATACCTAGTAAATGACTACATGTATACCCGATAAGGTCCAATATTCATATAAGCAAATAATGTTCATTCTTGGCTTATAGTACATCATTTGACATTCTACTTTTTCTGATTTATCAAGGCGAAAACACGTCGGAGGAATATGATAGTGCATGACTCCACAGTATCAACTAATTAAAAATAGAACTTCATTTACTTTGCCTCCTCTCCACTACATTGTGGGTGTACCAGTAAATGTATATATCTTTTAGGTATTATTACGCACATGTCAATTCAATGCATTCCAGTTTGCACAAATTACTTTTGATTCAGAATAATATAATCATGTAGGTCAAATTGAAAATAAATTATTACATTAACAATGGCCTGCTGTGTCTGCTGCATGTCAGTGATGATTCCATCGGTGATGATAAGTAAAACAAAATACTGGCTGCCATCTTGAATTGCTGTAGCAAACCTTCAGACGTAAAAAGAACAAAAAATAAATTTTGGAGGGAAAGTGGGTCTTCGTCTTGACAAAAGGAAAGCATATACATGTACATAAAGTATTTCAATAACAAATGAATAATTTTTGTCAGCCTTATAAATGGAGTAACATGTAGGATATAAATGTGGGGGTTTTTCAGCAACTTCTAAAAATACTAAATACCGAAAAATATTTGGCACCCTCCATTTTGTTTTCGCCCCTTTCTCTCTAAATGTCAGTGGGAAAATTTAATTTAAGACTGGGCAAATTCAAAACAATATTTGGGTCACTTTGCTTATTATATAAGCATCTAGGCTAATTCAAGATGGGGCAAAACAGTACGAAAGTGTAGAAGGGCGATACAAAACAAGAAGCAAAAGTAGCCACATAATTATACAGTTACTGTAAATGATTTTAACCTGGCAACATGGTTGATCACGGGGGAGAAGTTGGTGGGTCCATACAGCTGTACATTCTTAAGGGAGTTGTAGTAGGCCTGTAGAACTCCATCCACACCTGAGCAGAAGGGGTTGGAAGGGTTGAAGTTCTTAAAAAAAAAAATTCAAACAACATATGTATGATTCAGGGCTCATCAATACTTCTTTAAGCATCACCTTTTAAAAAATCTTTGTATTCAATTTAAGTTATAACTGTTACAATTGATGATTTCTGTATGTAAACAATCATTTGAAAAAAAAAAAACTATTTCAACACATTATTTAAAGGCACATCTTTCATACATTTTCAACATTTATTTTAAGAATTTCAAATAAGAGTCAAAATTTAATTATCAGTAATTATAATTTATTAAGATAAATACAAAACATTTGAACGAACTTGCAAAAATATTGGTTTTTGAGCTCTATTATTTCTCGTTCTCTAATTCTGCAACTTAATCCATTTCTCTAATAACAAGAATAGGAAACCCTTTACTAAATACATAAAGCTTGGATCTTACCAGAGCAAATTCATGGTGTACGGAACCATCGCTCATTCTGGCCCCAAAGCCGAGAGCAGGGAACAGCTTGTCACTGACAAAGATATCATTTAATGCTTATGAATCATTTAATGCAAAAGTGAATAAATCATTTTGAAAACGATTCATTTATTTAATACTAAAGCATGACCATGCAGATAAATTTAAACAAAGTTTAAACATATTGTTTATAATTCCCCATCATCCAACTCTCTAAAGACCAGAAGTATTTTGATTGATTCCTCACTGCCAATCTTTGTTCAATGAAAATTATTTGGTCAAATATTAGCTGAAAAACATATGCAATTTTTCTTTACCAAATCTTCCGAGTCAGTACCTATCTCAATCTTGAAGGGAATAAAATATTCCAAACATTAGCTGAAGAGCATACCCAAAGCATTTTTATATCGAAATCTTTGGAAAAATAATTCTGAGGCAATACCTATCATAATCCTGAATGATGTTTCCAACAGCTTGAATGGCTGCGGCGTACTGATTTGGGGTTCCGTAGGGGTTCAGGTAATGAAGTGATGAGGGAGAGGTAGGGTTACCATTGGAAGCTGTGAAATCTATGGCTACTGTAAAGTTCATCTCTGTGCTACTGAAACAAAACAGGTCACTAAAGGCTTTAAATTCTTATCCTAGACTACAGGATAAGTGATCAATAGCAACTATTTCACATGATATGTCAAAGAAAAATTATGATCATGTATTCTTCAAACTATGTCAGGTGTTATGTCAAAGAGAAATTATAATTGGGTCTTCTTATCAACTCATCAGAATCATTAGACCAAGTTTTAATTGGGTCACAAGAACACAATACCAGGTGATCACAGCAGGATTTGAACCCACGGCCTTTTAGTAACTTGCTAAAGACATACTGTATGACTACATATTTGACCTTTGAGTCCATGACAGTAAGATTTCATGACCTAGTATTGAAAAATTCTATGCAAAATGATCTAAAACGGGGGAAAAAACCCAGAATTGGACATAATTTGTTATTTTTCAAAAATCATAAAACTGTTTTTCACAAGTTAGTACTTACCCACTTTGTATGTAATCCAAAAACGAACAAACTTGCTCTGACTTGAAACTCAGTAATGTCACCTGGAATTTATTTGAACATATTTTAATGCAATCCTGTACAATAGGATTGGGCACAAGTTCTTGAACCCTAATTTACCCTCTCCATTGTATTTAGTAAATAAAATTCTGTGAAACTCACTGCTCACCTGGGCAATAAGTCCAACTAATATCGATTTCATATACACACATGAATTCAACTTATCTGCAGCAGAGGAATAAATAACAGTTATATTAAATCTTACTCGTCTTGTACATGCATAACTTTTGAATTCTTCTTTAAAACAGCTTGATTATACTAAATTCCTGAAGTTTAGCCTTCTTAAAATTTATTTCATTCATATATGTATATATCTGGCATGTCAAACTGGATTTAAACTGATTTGTGGTGAATAAAATTTGTGAACAAGATGTAGATTATCTCAAAATTAAGATGCCAGAGACAACTGGGACTGGTTCATAACAAGAAATATCAATGTTGGCGAGTCTTTTGTGAACCTCATGCATGAAAGTTTCTCACACACACATAAAAGTTGGTTCACAGTTAAAAGATTTCATGTCATTTCTATTGACAATGTGCCTTGCTCTTTTCCTTTAGTTATTAATTACCTCCCCTGAGTCTTTATATTTCTTTTTCTTTGCCTGTTTCTTTGGATTTATGACCTGATAAAAAAAAAACCCAGAAAATGATTGCATGGATCTGTAATTCATAAATAGGACAGATATGGATTTGCAAATTGTGCAACAGGGATATTTACATTGGTGTTCAGCATTAAGAATTCATTAAAAGAGATTAAAAGAAGCAACATACATTAACCGGAACTGTATACAGGGTTATTTTTGCCCCGTTTAATTTTCACCCTTCTACACTTGCAAACAGTTTTGCCCCATATTTGAATTTGCCCAGAAACAGTTGTGTTTAAAGGAAAATAATTAAAGGCACCGGAATTTGCCCTGTTTTAAATTCGCCTGATAACAACGAGGGCGAAAGGGGTGAAAATAAAATGGGGGCGAATATTTCCCTGTATTCAGTACATCAATATGAGCTACATGTAACTTTGTGAAAAAAAAATTAGCCTTTTTAAACTATGATAAAAAAAGTTCCATACAAGTCTTATGAAATCAAAGAAAATGATAAAGTCTCTCACATGATATATATTGGATGAGCACGGTCCTCTTGACAATTCTCGTAGATTTGTTGTAAATTCTCCTATGAAATCATGCCTAGATGGAAACAACAAAATGTGTCTCTCTTACTCACACACTTACATTATATACATGATCAGATAAAAAAGGTCATTGAGATTTCATGTGCACAAGCTAGCTAGAACATACACATGTGTCAACTCCTAACAGATAAGTTTGTACAATTGTTTAGAATATATTTTTTAAATAGCCTCTCTCTCTCTCTCTCTCTCTCTCTCTCTCTCTCTCTCTGTGATATCAAGCTTTCTTTCTCTCTCTCTCTCTCTCTCTCTCTCTCTGTGATATCAAGCTTTTGTTTTATAATTACATTTGTTCCTTCTTTTAATCACAGGGTCCCTAGTTCAAAGAACATCAAATTAAGCAATTTGACAATACAATATATACATGGACAAAGTACCCACCCTCCATCACTGTCCCAGTCAAAACATTCAAACTTGATGCTCCTGAAAAGACAACATATCATTAGAAAACATGTTATTATATAATATTTCCACATCACAAAATGTTGATTTGGCTCACAATTTCAAGGTCAAGGTCTTTCTTCTCAAACTATTATAGTTACACAATCAGCATAACTTATTTTAAAAATAAATATTTAACTTAATTTACGAAACATTATTAGGGTCAAGGTCTCCTTTACCTATCGTAATCACCATTACACAATGACCTTGCAGTGATCATGAAAGGTCGCCAGGTAGGGTTCAAGGTCTTCATCACGACCTCTGTTCTGTGTACCACTGTGTAACTGGAAAAGAAACCAAAAAGAATGTTTATACATGTACAGAGAGTATAAAGCTAGAATTTATTTTTAAATCAAATCTAAGATTCTGATACCAAAAATAAAGTAAATGAAAAGATTTATGCATAGCTCTGAATGGTAGATCCAAAAACAAACATGTTTTACAGATCATCATCCATCATTTTAATCAATGCTTAAAGTAACAATGTTTCATTTTCAGATGTATTCATAATACAATAAATACAACTGCTCTAAGACTTATAAAAATTTCAAGAAAAAATTTAACTAAACATCATAATGCAAACATATAAAGAAAAACATTTGTATGTTTTACTGTGAACATCATGTTATAAAGGGCAATTATTCTGACAGCACATTGGATGATGCGAGTTTTATGTCATTATGAACTGCAATACTTATTATCAGTTAATATGACATATATTTAATAATGCATTTTATGTATGACTGAATTAACCTGCCATCCTCATTGACTCTGGATATCTGTAGGTAAGGGTCAGACTTCCCAAAGAAATCTTTCTTATCCAGATGACTGGCTCGAAAGTGGAGAGTTATCTCCTCCTGAAAGAGCAAATGTTACTATATAATTAACTAATTTACTCCATTACATGTCTTTGTAACATTTTCTTTAACTAAAATTCAGCATTAGGCATCAATATTTGAAAAAGCTTTTGAACATTGGATATAAATTTTGTAAATTCAACTTTACTCAGCAATTATTATAGATGATTGAGAAAGATTATATATATTAATTATATATGTACTTTTATTTTCATTAGGGTACAATGTGCTTTTGACAGGAAAGATAACTCTCACTTGTCACAGTAATGAATGATAAAATACTTAATATATAACATCTTTTAATTAATTTAATTGTGTTTTGTGGGATATATACTAATTTTGATACAATTTTGCCCTATAAATTTTACATAAATTGTGTTCATTTTGTGTCATATCAACTAAAAATGCATAATTCAATGTCAAGATCTAAACAAATGATGCTCTGAATGTTTTGGAATTTTGGATAGGATGCATGCTCATATTTGATATAGTTCTCTACACTTTACATCAATCAACAAACCTTGCATTTGTTGAGCTCCTCCGCTCGGACTGCAAAACAGACAAGCATACACACAAAGTCAGTCAACAAGTACATGTAGTATAATTATAGCTATTAAGCAAAAACTTGACACAATCACACATGGTCAGTACTTTGCAGCAATATAATTACATCATACAAGGTCTGGTACCTTAAAAGCAAAACAGATTTTTACACAAAACTTATCTACCCATACTTTTTCTGCATTACATGTACCCAAAAATTGCACACTTCATGAGTTATCAGGAACCCGGTGATAACTCTCATCTTAATATTTTATTTTCAGTTTACTTATCAACTAGTTGAGCTAACTGAAGCTAATTGAAATTTTCTCTGTTAACTTTCATGAAGAATTCATGCTCTTTAATTTAATTTAATTTTTTTTTATACTTTCATGAAGGAATTCGAAATGAAAGTTATATGAATAACAAAATCTTCATTTAGGTATCTTCAAAACTAACAAGTTCCTCTTTTCCCAGCCATGATTTTAAAATCATAAATACTGAATTCATGAAACAGAGATAAACTCATAAAGTTATCCAATATTGGTCATTTAACACGTCATATTAACCTCTCTACTTTAAGATGGTTTCAAGTCTAAATATGTTGTTGTATTAAATTACATCTATTTTCTGTTCAAAACAGGAGTAGGGTGTTTTCGTTTTTTATTTTAAAAGTTTAAATGAGTTTCCTTTTTGCTAGAAAAGCCTGAACACTCTATTATGAATAGAACAAACATTCTGGAGTTTTCGTTTTATTTTACACACATATAATACTACATGTAGCTTAAAAACACATCATATACCGAAAGATTTGGTGCTTAAGTGATAAATAATTAAGAGTGGCTCAAATGTAAAAAATTGTCTTAAATGTGATATGTTTAATATTAACCTTTTAATAAGCTAACATTTCCCAAAGAATGTAAAATATTTAAAAAAAAAATACTTGATATCTGACATGTCCATCTACAAGGTATTAAAGGCTCATAGCCTACCTGGGATTAACTAAGCAGCAGACTATGATGCAAGACCTATAGGTGAAACTTTATATACAGTAGGAAAATCGCTTACGTACATGTATTTTCCACATCAATGTTCTATATGATTGTACATGTATTTGCATACAAGACTTAGTTTAATAAATCTAAAACCACCGATTGTTTATTACAAATAAAAATATGAAAAAAAAACAATCTTCAAAGAAAAGTAAAGACATTTAATTATAATAAGTTTAATATTAATTTTCATTTTCTCTTTCGGTGTAAAAAAAAAAAAAAGGACGGAGGGAGCTAACAAAGCAGCATTATAATCCAAATCGGTTTAGCATGCAAATCAAAACTAAACAAAAACATAGGCAAAGAATATTTTAAAAAGCCTTAACTGTTCTACTTTCAGAGGAATTTTATCACTTCCTTTTAGGTTATAATTTTCTTTAGAGCACAAAAACATAATTCTAAAACCCCAACCCTCCGAATTTCAATAACTTATCATATAGACCAACTCTTTTCCTCCCAAAATAGAATTCATAAATTGGGCAGTTTAAACATGTTGCCATTGAATACTTTGAAGAAAATTTAACTCATTAAAACTTACGCAATATGGTTCCATTGCTTCTCCTTGGACCTCTGAAAATAATAAAAGACCATGTGTTCTAAACCACGTGATTACTGAGATTTCTTTCACAAAAGTGTGAAGGAACCAATCGTATTAGGGCATGAATTATTCATAAAAACAAGAAAATATTTGGTCATGTACATGTATCTTAAGATTACCGGTGTGCAGGGAAAGAAACAATGCATTTACCTATCTGCTGCAATTACAGAAAAGGACAATCACACCAAGCTTTATCACAGTAACTTTACATATCTGTACATGTATACCGGAAATGATAGCATCCTTATTTATTACTGTGGTTTCATTAATATTCAAGAATATCAATTTTCGTGGATAAAGTGAAAATCACATTTTCAAGGATACGAAAATTCGTGGCCAATGACCCTATTGACACAAAATGTAAGTAGCGATTGCACTTCAATGGACATTAAATTTCATTGATCAACTTAACAACGAAATCCACGAAAACTGGTATTCAATGAATATTGGTGAAACCACAGTACTTCATCTACTATTTACCTCAAAGGTTTCTCCAATTTTCCCCCAGGAGCTCCAACCAATTCTCCCAAGGTACATTCCAGACTTCCCATAAAATCCTGCAATTGGTCAACAGTATAGCCATTAAGAATAGCATGAGCACATCCTCACAAAGTCGGGAGTCCTGAGTCCACTCACCACAACGTGTACTCTGGATTCTGGACCCCTGACATTTTAAGAGTGCATTTTTTTCGTTCTATCAAATTTTTAAGAACATGCAGAGAATCAAAAAAAAGAAAAAAAAAGAAACTCCTCAGCATAGAGCAGAATAAGGTATTTTTAATACATGCATTTAATTCTTTTTAAAAAAAATATTCTTGACTAGTACTTACATGGTCTTTCAAGTTACGAGAAGCAGAATCTACATCATATCTGAAAAAAAAGTTACATCAATGAGTATTTGATGAGTATCATACATGTATATGTCACTATTGAGCATGATGTATGTGTGCAAGTCAAAAACTTCTTTTAAAACTAGATGACCTGTGAAAGATACATCTTATTCATCTTTTTAAAACTTGGTTATACATGTACATCATTTTAAAAATATCTTGTTCCATTAAAATTAAATGACGAGAGGGTTAAGTGTCCATGCAGATTAATGGCATCTGGATCTACTTTACCAAGGCCTACTTTAAAAGTGGTACCGCTTTATTTATGCTGGTATATAATATTTTGATACCGTGAAATACATGTACGCGTTTTCTATAGTCAAACATTATGAATGCATTGGGTATCAAATATGCAGATCTTTGCCTGATTTACCTCACTAAAGTTCTGATTTTTTTTCCATATGCACAGGTGTATTTTACACTGTTTTAAGCTCACAGCACAACAACCTGGACTGCGTTTTACGAAAGAAATACTTTCAGTCACTGACTCTCATGGAATGGTCTATGAAAAAAAAACTATTTACAACTACTGTAGAAACATATATTTTCGTTGGGTCAAAATTTCGTTGTTTTTAAACCAAACAAGATTTCGTTGGCATTTAATTTCGTCATATCGTAATCTTTTTGTATTCATTAATACCAGGGTTAAAAATTCGTCATGGATTTAATTTCGTTGATTTATATTTCCAACGAAAATAACGAAATTAAATCCTCAACGAATATTTCTGCTTCTACAGTATTTTCAATTTCAATTATTATATTTTACAGCCAATAGAATAAAACATTGATTAATTTGCAATCAAAAGCATTCAAGAATTTGGTCGCAAGTTCTTTAAATTTGTAAAACGCAGCCCAGTAGTGAAAATTGTGTAAGTAAGCACTTTTACGGTACTCTATATACAGTAGTCATAAAATGTCCACTCACATCTCAAACTTTGTGCTCTGTAATTCTTCAAAATAGTAAGTGACAGTAAATTTCGTGGCAAAATCTGGGTTAAGTTGGTTGTCCAGAGTTTCTGTTCTTCCAAGCTGTAAATGAAAATGGGACCATTACTACATGTACAATACATATATTATATAATTCATTTTGTTTGGTAATGTACATAATCCACAATTTTCAAGTAAAGTAGATTGGTCTTTTATTCCTTTTTTTTCACAAGAAATAATTTGGTGAAGATGTTTTAGTCTCATTTTTTTTTTCATTTGTTTAAGTTGGCTGATATTGACAGCAATGCATTTAATAAATCATCCATTTTTTCCTTACATACACGGTAAACATTCCTGAAATGAAAGTTTGAGCAAATATTGCTTTGAAATGGGATTAAATGGAGGAGTTTTAATATACAGTATTACTGTAAATTTCTTTTTTACGCGAGTACTTAATTCCGCGATTCCACTGTTTTGTATCAAATCACTGGAATATAAAATCGCGACCACCATTTTCTGTTATAATTTTCTATTAATAGTTCAAAACTCTCAGAAAAATAAAAGTGAGGCTTTAAAATCCGCGAAGGTTGCTTCTCACGATTTTACACAGAAATTAATTCCTCGCATTTAATTATGAATCTACAGTAATGTATACAGATTTTGACATTTTATTGACCATGCTCTAGTAAATTTGAGATTAAAATGGGACTTTCTGGGACCCTGCATCTCTAGTCCATCTTCGTTAGCCAAGGGTTTTCGGTCTACTGGAGCAAAGTGGACCGAAAACCCTTGGCTAGCGAAGATGCTCCAGTTAGGTGCTCAAAATACCATTTTGCTTAAACCCATGCAAGTCAACAGCTACATGTACATGTATATATTTATACATTTTATGGCCCATCTCTGATAAGAATTTGTACTTTACCTCATAGTATGTGTTAGTTTTGATATCCTTCATAAACATTACACACATGGGGTCTGATTTTGATAGGACATCTAAGTCTGCCAAGTTTCTGAAAGTAAACGTAAGATAAAAAAAAAAATTACCAAAAATGTAGCTAGAAGATTCCACCCCCACACCCCCCAAAAATATAACCTGCATAGTTTAACCTTTTGATTCGTTACTGATACTGGCCGTTTTAATATGTTTGTGCATGCATGCATCTATATTGAATCAAATGATTAAGACTTTGTTTTGAACTGGCAGGTTTATCACGGCATGTCCATGGTACATTTATGATTTGAAAAAAAAACTAAAAAAAAAACAAAACGACATATTACATGTATTACTTAGGTAATCACAGATTATATTTTCATTGAAAATAATGTTGTATGCTCTCTACTTCACTTTCACTGTTTGTAGCACGCGGTGGGATAAACCGAAAGTAAACTTTTGAATGTCAAAAGAGAAAAATCGGAAAATTGTCAGACATTGTTTTTTTATGTAAAATAATGCAAGAAAAATAATCATCATAAATACTCGTCTGGGATAGTGAAATTCCACCTCTTGGTCAATGCAGTTAGAATAAATACAGACCGAGACTAGCTTTTTTGATTGGGTTCAAATCCTGGAACTGTTGGAAATCTTTTTAATATTTTTCTTTTATTCGCATGAAAAGGTATTAAAATGTATATCTATAATTTTCGAAATGTCAAAATAAAGTAATTTAAATACTTGTCAATGTAATATTTGAATGTGTGCTTGATTTTTTCAAAACAACTTACTTTGTGAAATACATGTTATAAACTTGAATTTTATTAAACATTAATTTTCCTCTCAACTCTAAGGGATTTCAAAACAATATACGTACATTGTATCAATGAGAAGGTTGCTTTTTTCTTTTCTGTTTTTTTTTCTTTTTTAGATACCGGGTAAGCCTTTTTCATAGATAGATATACATGTCATTAAAAGCAAAAATTCATACAAAAAGTATGGATCAGTGATGAAGCAATAGGTACATGTAGATGAAAATATGTACAGATAACTTTGTGCCACTTGTTTATCTAAACTCAAGAAATTGTTTATCAAGATACTATATAAATATGCAATGATAATAACAAGAGAATCAGATTAATTCATCATGTTCATGTAGCTCCAAAGAATAATATTGTAAACAAGCTGGACAGTAGAAATCAAATTGTTTTGTATTAGCATCAAAATACAGAACATATGGTCATGCATCTTCCTAACTGTATTTATAAAGCCGTGTTCAATATAAAAGTGTGTAAAATGTTTCTGTATTTCGCCTACATACAGAACATACCCGCTATTTAATGTGTCTATCTTTAGATATGACTCTTCAGGTGTTATGGGTATTCAAAGGTCCTTTTAATTCATATAAACCTGCTTTTCTGCAAAACCTTCTTTGTACCTTGTCCATTAATTTGGACCAATAAGTCACACACTTTCCTAATAAAATATACTTATAAATTCACATGATATCAGGGACGTACATGTATACATGTATGTATCTGGTAGAAGATCTTTTCTTCCAAAATAAAAATGTTCCAGATACAAAATTTCAAAAATTGCATGGTAAGATTATGCATTATAAGAACATTTCGAGTCTAAAATATGGCATGTAAAATATCAAAATCGTTAAAGCCAGGAAAACGTCATATTTCGGACTAGTGTATTTTGAATTTATAATCAAGAAGGTAAAACGAAAAATCTTACTTTCGAAATTACATGTATACAGGTGTATGGGTACAATGTAAATGTAAATGTACCTTTACCGGTACGTCTACTGAACATATCCTTTCTGAGAAATGGGCTAGCGCAACCTTCATCAATTATCGTTGAAGGCTATGCTTGACCACTTTTCTAACTAGAATAGGTCAGAATTTCAATAATACTTAACCCAGCCCTACCCTTTTCATGAGATAGACTTCAGCTACTAACCTGCACTGAACGCTGATCTCCACCTGAGTAGCGGGAACCACCGCTGTCCCCGCCTGAAATCCCCCTGCGGTTGTCATTTTTCCTCGCCAGTACTTATTCAAACAACAAGATCTCAGATAATCATCATAATATAAATGGTTTGTCTCTGGGAGTCTGTCAGTTAGGCTGTTAGCTAATTTTTGTTGATATTATTTGAATTACGATCCCGATGGATATTTCTGGAGTGTGCCTAACCCGACTAACCCGTGTGGGAATTTTACATCAATGACGGTGAGCCCGATGAGACTGCTGATAATGTAAAACTGATCAATCGCTTCCCTTTAAGTGATAAGGGTTACAATCGATGGTGGTGTTTCCGCGTACCTACTTGACAGAACCCCCCCCCCTTTTATATATACATGTATACTGTAGTAGAAACCTTAAGTTAGACACCGTGAACAGGCACGTACATTGTAGCATCGTCAGAATCATCCAAAAAATCTTGAAAAGCGAAAAAAAAAAAGGAAATTTTGAGATTTTCCAAAATCTTCAGAATCCTAATCCAGGGATGGGGGCTGGCGTATTATATCTATAACTTCAATTTCACTCCTAATTTCCTTATTTTCATATATCAATTTTTTAACATACTCCCAAAAAAGTGTGGGGGGGGGGGCAACTCCATGATAATTCATTTATTTATATGTAAATTTTAAAATAAATTGTTGCTGCAGCAGCCCCCCCCCCCTCCGATGCTGCGTGCCAGGTGAATGAATACATTAAAGAATGGACATATCCTAGCTATGCACTTTCCGTCCGGCTATAAGATTGATACACTCCCTGTAAAACATACAGTAGAACCCAATCTCATTCAAAATAAAAGAAATAAGATAATTTTCGATTTATTTTCATAATTTGGTATTTAGGGCCTCGGTTACATTAGCCTGTTGTTCACTAGTCTGATTAAAATTAGCCGTTGTGGCATACCAGATAATAAAACACAGGGGCTAGTTTTTATTAGATAGGTTGATATAACAGATTAATTACATGTAACATGCAAACGATGAAACTGGAAAAATGTAGTTATTACATGTAGATATTTTTATTTGTATTTTGATCGATTTTCCTCAACAATGCATGCAAATATCTAAACATAAAACATGCATATATACATGTACATTGTAAGTCAGATCACATTGAAGCAAACTTTGATAAACACGACGAAAATACATGTACGTCTAGTGAACTACGATTTTTAATGATAAAAACAAAATATACCCGGTAAATACATGTATTAGGTACAGGTATTACTCTAACGATTACTAGTACTGTCCATAAGGATTTCAATGTAATATTTTTTGCTTCTATTCAGCAGGGCATAATATCCTAGTATGGGTGCGTGTTCTGGACCCATTCCCAATTGAAAATTGACTGCCCCCCCCCCCCCCCCCCCCCCCAAAAAAAAAAAAAATTATACATATAACAGATAGGATCGAATTTGATTTTGTGCATGTAACTACATGTAGGACGATCGAGTGAGACATCCTTATATACATGTATGTCAATCAAAATATCTTAGTGTAATTTAATGAATACAAATGTAATTAATATGTAAGTGTAAACCAAGTAAACTGTATTAAAAAAGTTCTGGGTTTTTTTTTTTTTTTTTGGTTTTTTTTTTTTTGGCGAACTTAATGCATCGAGTCATATTTGTTAAACTATTTTCCCTAAAAGATCTAGAACTATCTGTCGACGAAAAATCCCTGATTAAATGGGTAAGACCCTGTAACAAAAATATGTCCTGATTCTTGTAAACGGATACAGTGCTTAGTAACACTTGCATTTTCTTTCTGATTTTCGTTTAAAACTCAACCGACTGACAAAACAGAATAAACTGAATACGAAATCTTTCACTGAACTTAAATAAACTTAATATCTTCCCGGCTGTACTGTGGTTTTTTTCAACGATTTCAATGTACATTCTGACATTTTTTTTAACATTGTAATAATCAAGCAGATGAAATACTTAAAGGGGCATGGTCAAGATTTTTGTCAAAATTTTTTTATATTTTAATGTTTACAATGCTTCAGTAAGGCATTTTTAATAGGCAAACAACATTTGAGCAGCATTTGTTGAGTTTTAAGCGAGTTACAGGGCTTGTACAATTCTTTGTTATGTAAACAACGCTTTAGTTTACATTTTTAATGTTGAAAGTAAAAATTCCATTTTTAGATTTAAAATGAATGTGTTAAACGTTTGAAACTGATTACATGTATTCATGCTTAAAAAGAGTAAGAAGGTAGACAAATCAGCTTGAAAAAGACTTAGTACTGGTATATTGAACCTATGTAAACAAAATCAGGGCACGAGCCTTGTTTACATGACAAAGAGTTTTGACCCATATATCTTGTTCATAACCCTACGACTGACTCTCAAATTTCATTATCACTTGGTCATCAGAAATACATTCTTAAAGCATTGTAAAATTAATAATAAAAAAGTAAAATTGAATTTGATCAAAATCTTGACCCTTTAACTAGTACATTGACGATCTCTCTCAAGAGGGTCGGTGAGTCAATCGCGTCGCAATTTCTCGGCCCTTTCCGGTAGAGGTCGGCAAAGGACCAGCGATGATATGCGATTGTGAATTAAAACGAATTAAACTATATTGAATATAAAAACATCTTTCCAATTCTTGATCCAAATGAAACAACAAGAAAGATGATTTAAATTTGTTTAAAAGGGTATACATGTGTACATGTACATAGGTACATACAGCTTTTGAATACCGGTATATTATGCTCTTTACAAATAAGTACTATTATAATATATTTTTTGAATACCGGTATATTCTTTACAAAACGCACACAAAAAAAACCCCACAATATTAATAAAAAGGGAGAGGAGACATGAGTATATATATATATAACAAGCTAATATATTGGAATTATTATACAGATGAAATGACATAGAATAACAACAAACAAGGAAGATTAAATTAAATGGAGGGGGGGGGGTAATTTTCATTACAAAAGTTATCATTCCTGAATAAATATTTTACATGTACATGAGAGAAATTGAAATGCGCATAAAAACATATAAGATATATATATACAATATACATATATACAATATGAACAGAAAAAATTGTCTTATTCTGAACCATTTTTTTTCTCAAACGTGAACACCGGGTCATAAACATTTATGATAAATGTTTACATGTAAATTCACATTTTACAATAATAACCAATGCTTTTTCACGTGATTCATAAAATACGCATCACTGATGTTATCTTGTACTCTAATACAAGTATCACCAAAGCTAGTCACATACATGTATGCATTATCAATGTTTTATACGAACCAACTATAATTTAAATGTGTCATTAATGTAAATTGAAACACCTAATCTCTGCTTCACATAAAAACATCATCAGTGTTTTTATAAACCATAAAACCTTTCAAAATATTTCTGTAGATCAGACAGATGTTCAGTGATGATTGCACGGTTTAACCTTTAACGTAAAGGATACAGATATGTATATATATTATAAGTGTCATGCACAAAATATCTATATAATTATGTAACACACAGATTCATATGTTTAAAAGAAATCAACACATATACGTAGAGATATGATAATAACATGAACAATATTAATTATAGATGACACCATACAATTCGCCACAAAAACAGTAAAAAAAAAGAAAAACGTGAAACGAAAATATCATTTACCATATCGTTCTCTTCTCGAAATAGTTTTACCATCAAGTCACAGAGAACACCAAAACAATTGACTAAAAGCGGCCGACAAATCATTGAAAAAAAGTTTGAAGTATGATGAAGTACTCAAGTATAAAATGTCATTTACCATATCGTTCTCTTCTCGAAATAGTTTTACCATCAAGTCACAGAGAACACCAAACAATTAACTAAAACCGACCGACAACTCATTGAAAAAATGTTTGAAGTATGATGAAGTACTCAAGTACTTTCTTTCTGTTACGAACTAAGTACATGTATACTTTAGTTAGTATTTACGGATGACACTTTGGCAGTAGTGTTCGGGATAGTCTTTCATAGATTCCCGGAAACTCTCCGTGATGCTTTCCCTGTAGCTCGGCGGCGGATCCTGGGGGACAGCGGCCTCCCTGTTAATTTCCTCATAGCTGGGCGGTTTTATCGGTTCGACAACAATGGCGGAGCTTCCGCTTCCGGTCGCATCTGTTGCACGCGCCAGTTGACTTTGTGACATTATATCATAAATGGCCGCTGTCATTAATCCACAATGGCGTTCTACTAATAGATAATAATTCAATTATTGATGATGGAAATCCTCCTACTTTACATGATATTTTGCTATTTTTTAAAATGTTTAAACGTATAACTTTGATTTTGAAATGGAAAGACTTAGTATATTAGCCCGACGCATATTTCATTGAATAATCTATATATCTCTTGAATGAATACATTAATTCAATTACTATACATCTTCGATAAATTCCAGACGAAAGCAATTTTTACCAAAATAAGGAAATCATGGCCAATTCATGAGCAAGCTTTGCATACATGTATGCATGCAAAAGGACCCGTAAACAATTAATTTGCCCCCTCCCCAAATCAATTCCAAAAATTAACTTTAACAATCCTTGCCAACTCATCCAAAACATATAGGAACCGAAAAAATCAAACAAAATAAACAACTTGCACATTGCTAGTTTTGATGATTAGTAAAAAAAAAACAACACTTACCGCGTTGTCGTGCTCGGTGTTTCATGTTCGACTTCCGCCTGACGGCAACAACGACACACAAGATAAACAGGAGAAGCAAGAAACCGGCAAAACCAAAGGCCACTTGGTAGTTAGACCAAATTCTGTGCAAAAAAACAAATAGACAAGTGACACACTATTTAATCAAACATTTACAAAAAAAAAAAAAAAAAAAAATAGGTAAGCTGCGTCACTTTAATATTTTAAATTTCTACCTAATTTTTTAATTCATAAATTGCAGCTATTTTTGCGGGTTTTTTGTCAGATGACTTTGCCTGCAGACCAAATATGTTCCATATACAATTGAGAAATGACATATCTATGTTATAACCTCCCTCAAACTATATCGGAAAGATATTTCAGTGCATTTAATTTCAAGTTTACAGTATGCCTCGAGTATAAAATACAATGCAAGTTTTTTTTTTATTAATTTCATTTTTTATCATCTACTGGAATATACTCAAAATTTTTAATATATGACGTGCTCTATTTTTCTATCCATTATTCCGTACAGATTTTATACAGAGGTGGAGTTTGATTTGTTTTCCACATATATAATATTTCGTAATGATGCTTTGTTGCGTTACATGTGTAGAGCATGTATTACGCAGGTAAACATTATAAAAAATATATATTTGCCCTATTCCGACCAACTGACTAAAACTGTATTGTACTAAAGAGATATTCATTATCAAATCCGAACATTATAATCATATATTTTTTAAATCCAGTTTTTTTTTTTTTTTGGTAAATCACTTTTCTTTTTTCACTTTAATTATACTTGTCGCAGGGACGTATATATACCAACGTTAGTATATACGTCCCTGCTTGTCGCACATGTAACTTAGAGAAATAAATAATTTCCCTATATATACTGATCCAAAGTTTTAAACACAAAATGAGGAGTGGATCGATCGGACAAACATGTTTCTAAAGATGGCCTTACATTTATCCAAAAAAGAAAGTAAAAGGCGGGGAATTAACGAAGGGTACACAATCGCAACTTCTCGGGCCTTTCCGGCAGGCTCGGAAAAATACCTCGAATGTATTACCTAGGCGTCCATGACAACCCCCCTTTTTATAAAAGTTTATATAAATACAACACATTTTACGATCTGTTGAGATGTAGCTAGACTTCATAAAAGTAAATTACATACCCAAAAATATAACACATAAGCGACTTATAAGGCTGTCTAGCCGATACTTATTTTAATGGGAAGCGACTCCAGCTCCATTTTGTATAAAATTCTAACATCCTAATACATTCGAGGTGTTTTTCCAAACCTGCCGAAGTGTTTTTCCGAGCCTGCCGGAAAGGCCCGAGAAGTGTTTTTCCGAGCCTGCCGAAAAGGCCCGAGAAGTTGCGATTGGAAGGGTTCAATATGAAGTCTAGTAAATTGCCCGAAAACGCAAGTAATGACTTCTACTTGGTTTGAACATATTTTATTGTATATATAATATACCAAGGGTTCGAACACAAGTTCTTGCAACTTACTAGGTTCTCACCCTAAAACAAGTAATTTGCAATTACCATAAAACATGGTATATACATATATATTGAAAAAAAAATGGTAAAGAACAAAATAGTATACTTATTTAAATCTACGAGAATTGATTATAAAGTTCTGCACAGCTGTGAAAATTCTAACATTAGTTTTATAATCTAGGTTGGCATTACCCCAAAGTAAAGTATGCGAATCTATAATACCTAAATTTTGTATGTGGAATAGTTCATTAAATAAGGTATTCCTTGCATTAGAAAATAGTAAATAATCAAATTACTGAAGAACTGACGGGAGTTGATTTTGTCGATGTTTATTTATTTTAAAATCAATGATATGTTATTTGGCATGACAAGTACATGTAGTTTCTAATTTGAATTACGCAAATTTTTATAAATGAATTTTTGTACTTTTTCGACAAGAATGTCGAGACCTCAGCACAAATCATGTTAAATAATATTTAAAGATAAAATTAATTTAATCAAACTATGTATCAGTAATAGAAATCTATATCGAAAATTGTATGGATCCAAGCAATATTGAACTCTAGTCTCGTTCAACCAAACGCTCGGCTGACACCGTAAATCTCCGACAAGGATTTACGGAGACAGCCGAGCGTCGAGTTGAACGAGACAATATTGAACTCTGGCGTAGGAATACA
This sequence comes from Magallana gigas, assembly GCF_902806645.1. Lineage (NCBI taxonomy): Eukaryota > Metazoa > Mollusca > Bivalvia > Ostreida > Ostreidae > Magallana > Magallana gigas. The sequence continues at coordinate 271,634 of NW_022994921.1, forward strand.
TACGACTACAAAAATATTTAAATTGTTCGTACCATTTGAAATTTGACTATTTTCAAGGTATTTATAAATAAGTTTCCTTGAAAACCAATGCTTTAGCATACATTAAATCGAATTTATCAATTATTTTCAAGAACTAAGTCTTGTCAGCAGCATTGATTTGTGCTGAGGTCTAAACACTGTTTCACTTTCGGTTTGTCTGAGTAACTGCATAGGAGAGTTGATTAATATCAACTGTCAAAAAATGATATACATCTTCTTTTTTTCCACTTATGCAAATTGGAGAATCAACAATATTTCTTCTGTGTAAATCATAATTTAGTAAACAATTGTGTCTTAATTTTGTATGAATGATGTTAGCTACTCTTTTACTTCTACTTACGAGTAAAAACTCCCCTTTTCATCATCAGCCACCTGTGTCGTCGCCGTCGCCCTTGCAGCCACCTGTGTCGTTGTAGTTGTGTTTGCAGTAGAATCTACGATTCCAATAAGATTTTTTTTTTATTGATTTATCCATACGAACACAATATCATGGATATAAACATAAGCAAAGTGCATGTACATAATAATTCTGATTCAATTATTGTAACGTATATAGGTGTCATGTTGTAAATTTTGACATTAAATTACTGAATGGGTTTTAATACAAAATATACAACCTGAAAGTTATCATGTTGTAAATTTTGTATTTACATGTACACCCATGCACCGAGTATATTCAAAATTTACAACATGACATAGGTATGAATACCAAGAAAACCAAAGTTCTACATAAATTATGTAACAGATTTAAAAAAATGTTAAGGCTTTATAAACGAGGAAGGAATAACCGGTATAGAAAATTCAATTTTCCTGATGTTCTTTTCTCCGAAATGTAAAAAAAAACAAACAATGTTAAAGCGTCGGCAACTTAATTCTATACGAAAGGGGCAGGTAGATTTAAAAAATTAAGCAATCCGAGATTTTAAATTACACAACTCGTTGACTTTACCTGTATAACAATCATAAATTGTAACGTCGCAATGAAATTGATTAATTGTTTTAAAATCGTTTCGATAACCACCTCAACAATCGACTTCAAACACAGGCTCCTGAATTTTTATCAATCATTTAAATACATTTATATATAGTAGGGGTAGAATTTTTCGATTTATGACTTATTAATCGACTGATTGATAAAAATTCACGTCCCTGTGCTCCAAACGACTTACCTGAGCAAGTCGTTTGAAAATCGGATGAAAAATCGTCATGTGACCGCATCTTTAAACTAAGTATTATCCATATTTATCTTTTAATTCATAAAATTCTTGATTGATTAAGTTCATTTCTTTACACTTTCTTTTACCCCACCAGTTTGTTATTATAGTTGATGCATATAATGACATAAAGATGTACCGAACAAAAGTAGATCACAGTGAAATACATTTGAATTCTGCGTCTTTTCAATTTCAAATTACATGTCTTTTAGATTTATTTCTAAGACCAATTTCAACAAACTTTGTCAGTTGATGCATTATATTGAGTCTCAGGGTCTTACAGTGAACAAGTCAACATAAAATTAAGACTAGCTACTGTGACCAACATTCTAAATTTTACAGACAGTACAGGCGCATAACTACGATTAACTTTAAAATATTATTAATTACTATGTCGTTGTAACCTTTTCTTTGATAGGCTCATCTTTACCCCTTAAAGATGTAAAAACTGTTTTTGGTCCGGGAAGCTGTAGCGCGTTCAAAATGAACATTAGGTTAAAAGGATTTCTAAAAAAAATTTAATAGCTTTAAATGTTAGAATGTAGGTCATAGTGGCTTACTTTCAAGTTGGTGTTTTGAAACGAATTTTTATGTACAAAAATTTGATACAGGAGTCGCGATTTCAACAATTTAAATTTTATTGTAGCAATTTACTTATTTTGTTATCTCAGTTATTTTCCGTGTAAACTTTCATGTTGAAGTTTGAGCCCCTCCTGGGTTATGAGGATGTTTGCATGCTAATATCACAAATTGTAATAATGTAATTCTTTAGAAATGGTCTTCCTAAGATATTCCTAAAACTGTCTAACTGAAAAAAAAAGTTAGCATATTTCTAATGCAGGGGTTCTTGAGAAGTTTTTTTTAAAAAAGAATCAGTCCCCAATTTTACAATCTTGATTATTTCTCTTTTGAATATGGTTTGGCCCTTTTTACCACTTTAGAATGCCCCCCCCCCCTCCCCATCCAAATCCTATTAGGCTGTTTTGTACCAACTTTGGTTGGCTCAGTTGTTCTACAAAAAAGTAAACTAATGTGAAACGTCTACAGATGGATAACAGGTGATCAGAAAAGGTTGTAGACACAAGCACCTGACATTATATATATATTTTTTTTTTTCGTAAAAAATATCTATCCTCTACCTGATAATACATACTAGAAGGTATATTTTTTAGGAATCTGGAATTATTCTTTGAGTATTATGAGGTGATATTTTTGGTCGGGGGTGGTCGAATCCAATAAAGCTCGAAGGGCTTTATGATATATAGATATGACCACGTTCCGATCGAAATTATCACCTCATAATATTCAAAGAATGATTCCTTACTACTTATATTATTTCCCATTTCTACACTTTAAAACAGCATTAAAAAAAACAACAACGTTGTTTTCATTTAGCATATGCTACGTATTTCTACGCGGCGCAGCCAATACTGTTTTCCGGTTATACTATAAGACACGCCATTCTTTTTGTCGCTCCTCTTTTATAAAATTATTGGGCTATACGCTTCAAAATTGATTAGTGAAGTTATCACAGTCAAAAAACGTAAATATTTTCTATAATGCACGAGAAAAATATAAAACGTCTGGCTTTGAGTATTATGAGGTGATAATTTTGGCCGGGGCGTGATCAAATCCAATAAAGCCCGAAGGGCTTTATGATAGATATAAGGAATAATTGATTCCTTATTACTTATATTTATATAATTTTAAACCATCATACGATTAAATATTTAAATATAAATAAGCAAACCCGCTGGCGCCTCAATTTGGCTTCATTTGAAGTTATGGATTATATAGTACAAAATCGATACGTAGTGTTATCACAGGCAAAGACACTGGAAAATGTAAATATATGGTCATAAAACATTAACCGTCCCAAAGCTGTTTATATTTGAATCATTTCGCGGTAGCTATCATATTCGGTCCTTAAATATACCTGTGCAGTTTACATTCGTCTCTTTACAACCAGCACCATATCCTGAAAAGACAGAAAAAAACTTTATTCAATATCATATCATAAAAAATTAAATATCATGTTTTATTTTGGGGTGCGTATTGTAATATAGCATGAGTAGGGTCGGTTTTGTAAGATTGAAAAAAAAGGCTAAATGAAAACCATCGTGAAAGATTGAATACAACAAGACTTAACTTTGTAGACGACATTATAACCAAAGATCAACGCTATGTATTTGCTAAGAGCCTTAACATTGCGATCATATTCAGCATACTGTTGTATCACAGTTAAAACTTAAAGATTGTCAGGAATTTAAAAAAAAAAAAGAGAAAGAAAGAAAAAAGAAATTATTTGTTATATCTACAATAAAGAAAAAAAGGAGATAGCGCTTTACACCAAATATATACATATCGCGTGTCAGTTTTATTTTGACGAAAAAAACATCCACCTAAAAATTTCTATTTGACCGACATTTTTAGCATACTGACTCAATTTTTTTTAGGTCAATATATAATTGAATTGTGCAAGTGGACCAGTAATGTGACCAAGCATAATTACTTCATCATTAAATATTTTTTCGAGGCTCGTATTTGATTTCATCTTTCCGTGCCTGGTACGTATACGTGGCCACGCGGGGGTATAACCCCACGCCCACCCAGACAACTCTTTGATATTACACACTAATAGAAAAAAGTGTTCTTTTTTTAACAAGATGTTTTAGATTATGTTTAAAATAACTAAAGATGAATCAGACCCCCTCTACTTCGTAAAACGATAAACGTTTTGAGTGTGCATTGTGTAATATATTGTCCTCAGCTTTGTACACAGATTGTAAATAAATTGAATCATATCATTTTAAAGAGTGCACCAAGAGTAACTAGTGTTTACCCTTATTTTAAAGGGACCTAAACAAGATTTGAGATTAAAATTTACTCTTTCTTTATTCTTTATGTATAGAATGGTTAACTTAGGCATTTTAAATAATTGGCCAAAATTTGAACGTTGAAGCGAGATATAGCTGAGATCAGAGTTCATTGCTATGGTTTGGTTATAAATGCAATGTAAAGAAACTTTAATAGCCTCTTAAAGGGACATGGTCACGATTTTGGTCATTAACATTGTTTCATTTTTAGGGTCTTCCGTTTCCAACGGAAGACCCTCTTGTTATTCTACGGTTTCTTTTTCTTTATTAGGGTCTTCCGTTTCCAACGGAAGACCCTCTTGTTATTCTACGGTTTCTTTTTATTATTATTCTACATTTTTCCTCTGACATTTTTCGAGAGCTATAACTCAAAAACTATTTGGTCGATTTTCACCAAATTTACAGGACTGATAGAACATAAAACGTGCTTGCGAATGTAAAATTTTGAGCTGATGACGTCACTTCCGGTTTGAGATTTTGAGGATTTTGTGAATTTTTAAGGACCATTTTGTCCACGTAACTCCTCCGAAACTAAAGGGTATAGAAAAGTGAAACTTTCAAGAATATGTAGATGAATGTCTGTAGATGATCCTCTTTATTTGACATTGTGGAAAATGCGCACGGCGCCGAAGCTCGCCCGAGGTCAAAAATTGGCACCAACATTTTTGGCAAAATTTGAACACGTTTTGCAAAATATCTTTTAACCTGTTGATAATTTGTTAAAACATGTAATGCAAAAGTTGTTAAGATTTACACGAGCTTTTGTTTTGTTTTAATAAAAAGGGGCTAGCCCCTTTAATTAGGGGCCAGGAGGGCTCTAAAATCTTTTAATTTTAACTCTTAACTGAGCAATAATTTGTCATTAATTATAGAAGCAAAAATGTTCATTGTACAGCTGTTTATCTACACAGTACCTTATTTTAAACATTTGTTACATAATTAGGGGTTTCAAGGGGCCAGAAGACCAACACTTTGATCATTAATATCTTAAAAAGGAGAAATATTTTGAAAGGCAATGTTGAACAAAAGTTGCATAAAATAATGTTCTTTAGAACATGGTACCTTAAAATTTATGGTTTGTGGCCCCAGTAAGGAGTTTAAGGGTCGGCCCCTAAAACACTTTTGTCAAGATATCTCCAAATCGGTCAACAATTTCTGAACACTTATTAAACCAAATATGTTTATATTAATAAGATCTTTTATTTAATATTAAGAAAAAGGGACCAGCCCCTCAAATTAGGGGCCAAGAGCGCTCTAAAATCTTTATATAATAACTCTTTACTGAAAAATAATTTGTTATTATTTATAGAAGCAAAAATATTCATTGTACAGCTGTTCATCTATTCTGGACCATACTAAAGTCATATGTTACATAATTAGGGGTTTGAAGGGGCCAGAAGTCCAAAACTTTGATCAATATTATCTTGAAAAGGAGAAATATTTTGAAAAACATTGTATAACAAAAGTTGCTGAAAATAATGTTGTGAACAATGTGATACCTATACATTTTTCGTTGGTGGCCCCAGTAAGGAGTTGAAGGGTCGGCCCCTAAAACACAGTTGTTCCGATATCTCTATAACGGTTAATAATTCGTGAACACTTGTTGCATAAAATATGTTTACATTTGCGAGACCTTTAATTTGATATCAAGAAAAAGGGGCTGATCCTTCAAATTAGGGGCCAGGAGGGCTATGCTACAAAGTCTTTTTATACTTACCTTTTTTAGAGCGATAATTTGTTTTTAATCATAAAAGCAAAAATAAAAGCTTATTAAGTTTAATGTAAAACTGAAATCCGTTTTAAAATCGGCCGATGCATTACAAAGATATAGGTGTTTAAAAATTGACTTTTATGGAAATTTTGATTCCACATTCTTGGTAAAGAAAAGAATGTTATGTTCATAGTTTAATTAACTCGTACCTAAAATATCTATAATTGTTAAATCGTACTTAAACACATTCGGATTTGTATTTGCTAAGTCGTTCTTGAAATTGATAATGTTATTGCTAATTCGTACCTAGAATCATTTTGATTTTGTGAACTCGTACCAAAAATAATTCGATTTTTTTTTTCTTTTTGTTTTATTTACTTATGTTTATTGGTTTAAGAACTCTGCTTCTTAGAGACAGTTTTAGCTTTACCTTCGACATTATCGGAAGACCCACTCGTTGCTTTGCAACGAGCTTTGCTCTAGTTATTCTTTTTTTTCCTTTTTCTGACTTTTTTGGAGCGCTATTTCTCAAAAACTATCCAACCGATTCGCACAAAATTTTCAGGACGGATAAAGCATGATCGGCGCTACATATTATAAAATTTTTAAAGGATGACGTCACTTCCGGTTTCAGATATTGACGATTTTGTAAATTTTTAAGGGTCATTTTGTCCACGCATCTCCTCCGAAACTAATCAAGATAGAAGATTGAAATTTTTAGGGATTGTAGATGAATGTATGTAGATGTACCCCCATGCTTCCAATGATGAAAATTGCTCAAGGCCTCAAAGCTCGCCTGAACCTGAAAATTAGCACCAAATTTGTTCACGAAATTTTTGCACATTTTCTGTGATATCTTTTGATGTATAAATATTTTGTTAAAACATATAATGCAAAAGTTGTTTCAAATTACACGGTCTTTCGTTTAATATCATGAAAAAGGGGCTGGCCCCTCAAATTAGGGGCCAAGAGGGCTGTAAAGTCTTCTTACAATAACTCTTTACTGAATAATAATTTGTTATTAATTATAGAAGCAAAAATGTTCATTGTTGGGCTGTTTATCTATACAACACCATACTTAAGTCATATGTTACGTAATAAGGGGTTTCAAGGGACCAGAAATTCAAAAATTTGATCATTAATATCTGAAAAAGGAGAAATAATTTTTAAAGCAATGTAGAACAAAAGTTGCTCAAAATAATGTTTTGAACAGTATGCTACCTTAAATGTTTTTGTTTATGACCCCATTTAGGAGTTAAAGGGTCGGCCCCTAAAACACATTTGTACATATATCTCAAGAATGGTTAACATTTCTTAAACACTTGTAGAACAAAATATGTTTGTATTTGCGAGACCTTTCATTTGATATCAAGAAAAAGGGGCTGGCCCCTCAAATTAGGGGCCAAGAGGGCTCTAATGTCTTCTTACAATAACTCTTTACTGAACAATAATTTTTTATTAAATATAGAAGCAAAAATGTTGTTTGTACATCTGTTCATCTATACAGTACCATACCTAAGTCATAAATTATGTAATTAGGGGTTTCAAGGGGCTATAATTCAATATTAATATCTGAAAAAGGAGAAATATTTTGAAACGCAATGTAGTACAAAAGTGGTTAGAAATAATGTTTTTTACAATATGATACCAAATATTTTGTTGTTAGTGGCCCCGGTAAGGGGTTAAAGGGTCGGCCCCTAAAATACAGTTGTTTAGATATCTCGAGAACGGTTGACAATTCATGAACACTTCTAGAACAAAATATGTTTATATTAGCAAGACCTTTTTTTTGAAATCAAGAAAAAGGGGCTGACCCTTCAAATTAAGGGCCTGAAGGGCTACTAAGTCTTTTTATAATAACTCTTTTCTGATCAATAATTTGATATAAATCATAAAGCAACAAAGGGGCTTTATAAAGCTTAATTTAAACTGATATCCGTTTTAAAATTGGACGATGCATTACAGAGATATTGGGATTTAAAAATTGAGTTTTCCGGAAATTTTGATTCCACGTTCTTGGTTAAGGCAATAGTGTTGTGTTCAAAGATAAATTAACTCGTACCTAAAATAATTCGGAAATTGTTAATTCGTACTTAAACATAATCGGATTTTTTTTGTTAAGTCGTTCTTGAAATCAGAAAGGTTTTTGTTAAGTCGTACTAAAAATAATTCGTATTTTGTTAAGTCGTACCAGGACTAATTCGATTTTTTTCATCTTTTTATTTTAGTTTTTCTTACTATTGGTATAAGAGCTCTGCTTCTTACAGGAACTTACAGCTTTACTTCCAACATTAACGGAAGACCCACTCGTTGCTTTGCAACGAGCTTTGCTCTAGTTCAGTTTTTATTATTTGCAATGCTTTAGGAATGCTTTTTCTAATGCAGGCACGTAGCATCCGGGGGGGGGGGGGGGGGGGCAGGGGACCTGCCCCCCCCCCCCCCCCACACTTTTTCTCGCAGGAACAAATGTTTTAAAATTTACATATAAAAAATTGAATAATCACTTAGTTGGCCCCCTCACTTTTCTGGGAGTATGTAAAAAATTGATATGAAAATAAGGAAAGTGATACGGATTAGGATTTTGAAGATTTTGGGAAAGTTTAAATTCCCTTTTTTTTTTTTTTTTTTTTTTTTTGTTTGCTTGTCAAGATTTTTTGGATGAGTCTGCCCCCCCCCCCCCCCCCCCCCCACTTTCAAAAACGATGCTTCGTGCCTGTAATGATCAAATGAAATTTGGGTGCCAGTCGTTGAGTTTTAAGCAAGATACAGAGCTCACAATTCTTCGTCATGTAAACAAGGCTCGTGCCCTGTTTTTGTTTACATATACCAGTAAAAAAAATTTCAAGCAGGTTTGTCTATCTTATTGTTCATTTTAAGCATAAATAAACAGTTCCTAACGATTAACAAATTCATTTTAGGTCTAAAACTGGAATTTTCACATTAACATTCAAAATGTAAACAAAGTCTTTGTTTACATTGCGAAGAATTGTAAGCTTATAACTCTTCAAATGACACTCAAATTTTGGTTGCATATCGAAAATGCCATACTGAAGCAATTTAAACATTAAAATCGAAAAAAAAAAAATTTGACCCAAATCGTGACCATGCCCCTTTAAAGAATGATTCGTGGCAAATAAAGCAAAACTGTTTCAATGTATTCATAAAGTATATCATCAACAAAAGATGAGAATCAAGATTTGATTGGAACTTAAGTAACAGGACTCGAGCTTGTTTACAAAACAAAGGAATTCTTAACTCTGTACTCGGAATTTGAATTCCAGATTTTAATGAAGCCTTTAAAAGAAATACCCATATCAATCATTCTAGACATCGTGAATAAAAAAAAAATGTTCGAAAATTCCGGGACCAAGTTGTGTCTTTGTCTCTTTAAACGATTTTCGACTGTTTATTTTTACTTTAGCATTCATACTGGGTCGGTCATTAGTGATAAGTGAAATATGATAAATGAAAGAGTAATCTGAGAGATGAACTAGTCTTACTCAGAATTACAGGCGTTTTAAAGGAAACAACATTAGAATGGACTGCGTAGAAATGGTATATTCTATATTTAAATTACAGAAAACGGTGATTCCAATAAGATAGGTAAAATATGTATAAAATGCTGTCTCCGGGAGTGTCACGGTCTAAAGATGTTGAATGTAAATACTTAAAAAATAAGAGTGCAATGGGAGAGGGAAATGGGTAGTAAATTGTGTAAGCTGGCCCGAAATTGCGAAAGCGTGAAAAACTGATATGTAAAAAAAAAAATAACGCAATTTGAAGATCGGTTGTATAAAATAAAGCAATTACATGTAAATTCAACAACGAAATAATTTAAATAACGACGTAAAATATCTCTCTCTCTCTTTCTCTCTCTCTCTCTCTCTCTCTCTCTCTCTCTCTCTCTCAAGTTCAAAAATCTATAACACCCTGTGCGTTACTCCGACATATAACATCAATTTCCAGGTATCTCTCTTGATTGAACTATCTTGATAATTAATTCATATTATGCTACTACCGAGGAATACGATCGTGGTCACGTCGCATACAAGAGCAAAAATTGAAATCACATCGATTGAAAAGTCATGATTTTAATGTTGACATGCAGTCGACATCCCTAACACATCTTGTTGAATTAAATGATCTAAGCTACCCGCCTTAATTAAATCATTGTATGAACAGTGTGAAGTTCGTCGATGAAAGAGAACATAGAGGGGGGGGGGTGATGGCCAATGGAAAGGGGGCGGGGGGTAGTAGTGGTGGTAGTGGGAAGGGGATTAGACAACATTGATGGTGGTGGTGGTGGTGGAGGGCAGACATATCATTTAATGGTTGTGATGGAGGCACAGACAGCATTGATGGTGGTGTGGGGGCATAAACAGAAATGTGATGGTGATGGGAACATAGACAATTAACATTGATAGTGTTGGTGGTGATAGGGGGCATAGAGAGCATTACTGGTGTTGGTGGTGGAAGCATACATAATGGTGGTGTACGGTGGTGGAGGCCTACACAGAATTGACGGCGGTGTATGGTGGCGGTGGGGACATAGACAGCATTTATGGTGGTGGGGACATAGACATCATTTATGGTGGTGGAGACATAGACAGCATTTATGGTGGTGGAGACATAGACAGCATTTATGGTGGTGGATACATAGACAGCATTTATGGTGGTTGGGACATAGACAGCATTTATGGTGGTGGGGACATAGACAGCTTTTTTGGTGGTTGAGACATAGACAGCATTTATGGTGGTGGATACATAGACAGCATTTATGGTGGTGGGGACATAGACAGCTTTTATGGTGGTGGAGACATAGACAGCATGTATGGTGGTGGTGGTGGGGACATAGACAGCATTAGGTGGTGGTGGTGGTAAAGGAGACATGCACGCGAAGTTTTCGTTTGCAAAATACATTTCACGTAAACAGAATCAATATAGCCAAACTGTATACTTATGGTTCATCTCTTGAAATGCGATAAAAGTTCATGTAGAAACGTGTAAATACATTTTTTTTATCATTGCTAACTACATGTATGTCTACCATTTCCATTTAACTAGTTTGGTGTTTAATGTTTTTGCCTCTCAAATAAATTCTGCCTTTCAAAAAATGGCGATTACACAATTCAATCTTATTTTTAGACTGATATTAATACAGACTTGTCATGGCGTTGAAAAGAGCATCAGCAACTGTCCAAGAGGAAATCGAAACTGAATTTGACCCTTAGTTTGAACCTATATTTCGTCACAGGTCGAAAAAAAGTAATAATGGCTTTCCTTCTAAATAATTAAAAGTACATGTATGTGTACTTACCAAGAACACACTGAAAGGTCAGAACTGTGAGGACATGGAGTGACCGGGCCATGTTTAAAATTCCACTGCGAGGGGATTTCCGAATTTATCGTTGTGTATTTCACCCCTTTCTCTCTTTCAAACGTTGTGGCATTGTGTGTATTTCGTAAACATTACGGCACCACAGGACGAACTGTATACATGGGTGCATCCATCCGTGACGAGTTTGTCAATAGAAAAATTTAAACTTCCTGGGACGGCACATAAAGAGAAACGTGTAGAATTGCTCCGAACATTTCAATTGACAAAGGCCGATTCCATAACACGGATTTTGTTGCTAAGAACTTGTTTTGAAAATTCTAAAAATATTGTTAAAAGAATCATTACTTGTATAATTTTTTCATCTGAGTTAAAGGTTCGCTTTGTCGTCTTCTTGTGATCGAGAGACCATAAAAGGATTTTTTTAATCTGATTAGTTTGAACGCGAATACAAAATTTAAAGATAATTATATAAACAGCTGATTGTCGATATGTACTAAATGTGAAACTACTTTTCAATAATGAATGGGGAACTCGCTATAAATGTATCATCAAATCCCCAAATCGATAGACTGTAAATCGTAAATGGAAGACACGCCGTTTATGTAAATATGATACAAAGAAAATTACATAATATGATGATGTACTGTAATACTGCATCTTTTATAAAAACCAAAACATTTTACAAAGGGATGTATAGATTTCAAGTGAGATACACAGAGAATGTTCCACGTTTTTTGGGTCTATGACATCTCATCGAAAGACAACTCGTCGAAAAACATCATCGATGCGACAACGCACAGAATGGACAGCTCATAGAAAGGACAAGTCATGGAATAGACAACTCACAGAATGGACAGCTCATAGAAAGGACAAGTCATGGAATAGACAACTAACAGAATAGACAGCTCATGGAAAGGACAAGTCATGGAATAGAAAACCCACAGAATGGACAGCTCATGGAAAGGACAAGTCATGGAATAGACAACTCACAGAATGGACATCTCATGGAAAGGACAAGTCATGGAATAGAAAACGCACAGAATGGACAGCTCATGGAAAGGACAAGTCATGGAATAGACAACTTACAGAATGGACAGCTCATGGAAAGGACAAGTAATGGAATAGACAACCCACAGAATAGACAGCTCATAGAAAGGACAAGTCACGGAATAGACAACGCACAGAATGGACAGCTCATAGAAAGGACAAGTCACGGAATAGACAACTCATGGATACGACAACACATCAATACTCATCGACGGTTATCAAAAGTGGAAAATAAAACATAATAGTTATTGAAATTTTTATTCATATAAACATTTATATATATGTATTAGTACCTAATATTGTAGGCAAGACTTTCAATTTTAATAGTTGCTATATTTGATTCGTTCCCCGACGAATTCTAGATTTAAAATTGAATATGCTCCAATATTTTTGAGGAATAAGGAATCATTCTTGGAGTATTATATTAAAGTATTACATGTATGAGGTGATCAAATAGGGTAGAGGCTTTATGATAAATTTGATCATGCCTGACCGTATTTGATCAACTCATAATATTCAGAATGATTCCTTATTTACGTAATATATTAAATATAATTTTCCGCAATTGTTCAATTAAATATTGAAATATTCATTGATGAAATATATTGGACTATACATTACAAAATTGATTCGTACTGGTTTTCACAGACAAGTGACATTGGAAAATGTAAAATACATATTATGTCCAAATTTTTGTTTTCAAAAAATAGTATAATACTGTTCGCGTACTAGTACTCTAAAAGGAAATTGTAACACCATCATGCGCGACGTCAATATATTCCAATAGTGTTTTTATAAAGGAGAATTATATAGTCTAACAATTACCGAGACCTTCCCGCCATCTTAAGATAGTCGTGGACTTTATTTTAAAAAAAAGTTATATTAATCTTCTTGAGATGAAGATCTCTGTTTGAATATGCAGAAAAATCTTCAACTATGCTACAACGATAAAAACACCTCGGACTGGGGGTAGAGGGGGTTGGGGTGGGCGCTGTGAACGTCTCTTATTTTTTCTACGCCCAATATACTTTCTTATATACATGTAACACCATAAAATCGTTGTTATCACACATTCCTTGAAGGATATGGCAGCAACAAGTTTATTCTAATCAACACAATTGTCCAATAGGTGATTAATGAGACCAGTAAAAATAGGAAATAAAACTAAACGATCTTAAAAGGGCTCGATAGTCATAGCCATTTTATTGACTGTATTAATCTCCTTTGAAAGGAGAACTCTGTATAAAAATTAGAAAAATGCTAAAACTTGTTTGAAAACCCCTTTTGTCAAACTTTATTTTTTGTACTGAATTGTGAATGCAGAGCTAATTGCAGTAAAGTAAAGCGTGTTTTCCTAATGTAAATACAAGGCAAATGTTTTAAGTATAATAGTATAAGTAATTCAGCGAGCGGAAGAAGATGGACATATTAGACAGCTAGGAGTACGGAGTAAGGCGTATAGAATGGAAAATAAATTGAAAATAAAAACTAAAACATCTCCAACAATTCATTCAAATATTTTTTCTCAGCGCTGTCTATTAGTCACACAATCATTTCTTCGTGCTTTTATTAAACTGTTACATGTACAAAGGCCATTGGACCGAGTTAATGTCAGTGAACTTGCCAAAGTGAAAAAATATTAAGTTATATAAATAAATCGTTCTTTGAAAGAATTTAATAAGATCTACATGTAGCTAGCTACTTCACAGTAGAAAAAAGAGGCCAGGAGAAATGTTTGAAGTTATCCCGAATTCTGTCCATGAGAAGAATGATCGGAATTCTGTATAACATTCAAACCACAACTGAGCAACAATTGAAAACTTTCAAGATGCCGCCTGTCCTTAACATACGCATCTGTTTCGGTCTTGTTGAGGGCCGGGGTATCTTCTGATCTAGGTCTACACAGCACCAATAGGAGAAAAATAGACATTCCCGTGGCTAAATATAGCAACGAGTCGTCTTGGCTACAAGTGAGGCTAAAATCCGAACCTTCCATATCAAACACGTTATTATCCACGTGAATGTCAAAATGGCCGCTCTTGGTTTTGGGAATTGGGATATTGATAAACTGGGTACTTCTATCGACCAATTTGTGGAATTTCACCGAAAGATAACCTGTAAAATTAATACACATTTTAAATTTATTTTTACTAGTAAGTCAAGGCTTAAGGTACTTTAAGCATATAATGCAAAAGAAAAAAAATGCTGAGTGTTTCATTTTAAAAAGACTTTGGGATAAGGTTGAAATGTACCATCGGTTTCGTTCGGCGAAGAAAGCCAGCGCCCTGTTAGAACCCCCCAGTCGCCGGAAGCTTGCCGAATCATCACGGCCCGCTCACCAAGGCGTGGATCCCAAGTGGCGAACCAGTTGGGGTTGGATACCTGTAAAACATACTTTAACATTTGAAAAAAAAGTTTATAAGTTACTTATACTGTTTTCTAATACGATATATTACTCATATAGATTGACTTCTATAATTACATGTATATGATAACGCTATCAAGATAAAAAAAGTATTAGTACCATTTGTTTTAAAAATATCGCTGATGTTCAATTTTTTGATAAGCATGACGCGAGCTTTACCTGGAACGAAAGAGGCAAATGGGTGGAATCTACTGTCTTTGCAGAGCACACTATTTTGCTATTTTGTATGAACTGAATATCAGCATTCGATCGATGAGGACTGTACACAAATCTACATTCCACATCACCGGCGCCATCTTTTCCGACAAACCTGTTATTACACAGTACATGCATGTACTTACTTTTGATTTTAAATATTTGAATAATTATATGTTATAAAAACCAACATACACTATCGAATGACTCCGAGTTGGGTCCAGGATAAATACATTATCTGAAAATATGTATTACACCCACACAAGAAACACTTTTTATATTTTTTTAGATATAGAGACAATTTGATCTATTATTATGCTACTTTAAGCTTGACCACTTTGAGTCTTTTTGTCTTGCCAAGTACATGAATTTGTATCAAGTTGATCTTGTTAAACAACTGGCGTAAATTGATTTAAGAACTTTGTGAAATTGATATAATGTATCATGTAATAATAACCGTGTCGTTATCAAATAACAACTAAATACATAATTCAATGAATAATAGCCATTTTGAGTAAGAAAATATTAACTCGTACCAAAAAAAGTTCTTATGAACGGAGTGATACCGAAACCGAAACACCCACACCATTAAAATTCAACATACACAAGTTTAGCTTTTTAAAAAAAAGCTTACCGTCTTTAGAGCAAACTCTTAACAGCAATAAGATATCAAAGACAATTTATTTATTTTTTTATATAAATGTCGCCTTCTTCTCCATGCAATAGCGTGCCGAACTTTTTTTTTTAAAAATGTGCCTTTTAAGCGTGTGTGCTTAAAATTGAAAATTATTTACAGCGTGTTATTTATTTGAAATCGACTGTAGTAGGTAAAAAGAGATCTTAGGAAGGGTTGTATCACTGTAGTAAAATCAAAGTTAATACAACTGCATTCAGTATCATTCATTTTTACTGATATAATGATATTAGTTTCACCGTATCTAATATACAAACTTGTTTACTGATATTAGCCATACCGTATCAAATTTCATTGGTATTTGTATAATCAAAACAAAAAGAAAAGAACAAATTATTTCTAGAGATGTTACAGAATATTGCTTTCAACTAGTTAACAGAAAAATGAAAGCCTGAATTTCACTAAGAGCCATTTTTATTGTTCTTTCGTTTTCTCACTTTTTAAGATTTGAAATCTACGAAAATTGATAAGTCGTACGTAAAATCGATCATCTGAAAATTATCTCCCTTGTGCCGAACAGTTTATCAACCAATGAAATAATTGTATATTTTCACATCATGTATTTTCTACCAATCACAAAGGAGAGGAAGTGCACAGCCACGAGACTGTAAATTATTTCAACTCTTTATACCGTCTTCAAAGGAAGACGGTAATAATATATGTGAATTTTAGTTACCTGTGTTGGGCAATATAACCTGCTCCGCATGACTGCGGGTCTAGCTTTGTTGGTTCGATTGAAAACAAGGCATCGATGTCATGAGGTACACTGCATACTGAGAAATCACCAGAAACAAGCGAAAACGACCTGTTCGTATAAGTATCAGTAATACATCCAGAAACGTAAACACAATTCTTGTCATCTCCTTCTAAGGACACTGTGTCGTGAAAACGGAAAACGGTGGAGCGATCTAGTAATTTCTGGAGATCCACTTTGCCAATGCCCACTGTTACTTCGCGAGAGAAAATAGTTCCTTTTCGTATTTTTAATCGAAAGACCAGCCATCGTTGGGATTCTAATTCACGGGAAAACAAATCATCGGCTGTCCAAAGCATGGATGGTCCGAATACTTCGAACAGCGGCTTAGAAACCTTCCTGAAATCGTCGACCAAGAAAATTTGCAAAGTAAAATCGAGACCATATTCACCGTCAGGAATTCTGTCAATAGACATCGACTCTAGTGTAAACTGTCGCCCAGTTCTCAAGTCAGCCTTGATGCAAAGAGGATCTGGGAGGCTGTACAGTTCCTCGGGCTCTTTACCCCGGTACATGGCCCCTGGAGTGTTGAAAACCTCTTTGTACATTTCAAGCCATAACCGGCTAGTGTCGATTGTGGACAGCGTAAGTTTCGAATCTGGGGATCTATCTACGGTTGTATCATCATGGGGAAGCACTTTACCAAGGATACGAATCGTGTCCTCTTTGTACGCCAGGGGATGTAACTGATGGGTGTGCCACATCAGATCCTGATCGTAGCACGGAACAATGAAGAGCTTATAGGAGTTTTTGCGAAGAAATAGGAACTGTTGGTATCGGTGCATTGCTAGCGTCAGGAAGCGCATGTCTCGATAATGTGGGAGAGAGACGTTGTAGTAAAAATGTCGCTGGCGAGAAATGGCTCCATTTATGTCGTATGTAATACTAGACTCGAAGTCAGTTTTAGTAGAACCTTCCCTCATTTTGTCGTTCGTTAGATCTATTTCAAAAGGTTCGTTTTTGTATTTTGCCTCCCACAGATGTTTGGATCGCTTCAGCGCATGCTCTCTGTCAGCAGATCTGAACAATCGGTGATTGATAGTGGTTCGGAACAATGATTGGCAGTCTTTTTCATACACCAAGGGACAGAGTAGATGGCAGTGCCACACCCATTCAATGTCAAGCGGCGCCGCTAGGCGTTCCTGCGCATGCTCCGCGGCTAGAGGAAGCCAGAGTTTTTCATATCGACGTATGCTGTTCTTCATGTTATCTATTTCGTATAGAGATGGGTGCTGGTTGACTTCAGCCAAAAACTCCACCTGAGCCAGCGCTGCTTCAACAAGGTCAACACTAAAGGTCAATCGAAGGGCCTTTTCAACGCATTCTTCTTTTGACACTACATGAAGAAGAAATAAAAGATTATATTAGACTGCATGCGTTGAATTTCATTGAAAAGTTATATCAATTATGTGATTGCTGACACTGAATTGATTATATTCTATTGAAAGAATATGAGAGACATTACTGGGGGGGGGGGGGGGGGGGGGTGGAGAGAGAGAGAGAGAGAGAGAGGAGAGAGAGAGTTAGTTAGAGGTGTCAACATTTTTGTTTTGAAAATGTTTAGAGATCTGTACAACTTAAGCTGCGATGTCAATTTGATTTTTATATACATATTGTTTGCCAAAGGGTCATTGAAGAAAATAAAAAGTGTAATGAAACTGCAGTGAACATACTTTAAGTTATGTGTTCTGTCTACGCTATTTAGGGACAACCCTCGTATATCTAGTTTAATATTAAAAAAGACATTATTGAAGTAAAATGGCCTTTTTTTTTTAAAGGACGGTTATAAATTTGCTGCTGGGGGCTTTTCAAACTAATATCCACCATTTCAAATCTAAAATTTATACATTTTTTTTACTGAATCAATGTTCGAAAAAGTTTCTTTTTCATTGATTTTGATTTTTTACAATCTACAATGCATTTCTTTTTTATTTCAAAGAATCTTAACTTTTGTGAAGAGCAGAATCACAGAGAGAAAAATAAATTCAGTGCGTGGAAAACAAAATAAACTCACAGCTTTTGCCACCGACAAAAGAAATTCTGGCCTGTTCTTTTATGTCTGCTTGTTCCATGGCGGTGCTGAAAAATTCATTATACACATGCAAATTTTAAGTTCGTTGATTTTACTAATTTTGTAGAATGTATAGTGTATACTGATATATTATACATGAACCAAGCTTCAAACATAAATCTAGTATTTCTGCGAGTGCCCCTTTATAGAACATGTGAATTTGAATTTGGACATGTGTTAGAGTTCATTGTCTAAAACGATTGTAAGAATAATTGGAAATGAATGTACCACATGTAAACAATTATTAATATTTATAACGTTTAAAATTATTGCAAAACGGTTTTCAAATGGACATGTACACCTCGTGCATGCTTATTAATTATAATATAATTTACATAGATGATGTAGCATGTGCCATGTGATTCAATAAATCATAAAGATATATATTTAACTAAAATAAGAAGCAGATAATCTTCAAAAAAGAAAAAAAATGTCGGAATAGAAAAGAAATTGCTTATTTTCAATGACTCAATAACTGCACTTGGGTGCATGGCTACAGGTACCTGTATACAGGTATATATGTAAACAATTTACATGTTTGACAGAATTATTCTCAATTAAATCAACTGTATGATTTCAAGGTTTCTAAAGTTGTTCGTTTTCAATTATTGCTATTTCTTACCGTCTTGATTGTATCAGTTTTCTCTTCTGTTTTTAAAGAAAGCATACGTATATATATCAATATTTTAGTTGTTTACATCGTTGCGAAATGAAAGTGGTTCTCAGGTAAACAAATGAAGAGTTCTTCCAAGAGCGATAACTCACAGGGGCATTTTATCCGCTCTGCTCTCTACGACATATTTATTCATTCAAGGATATATGAATAATACACATAGTGATACATGTGTATAACTTGAATCAAAAAACAGTTTTAAAGTGTTGTGGCATACCTGTTGGTATCAGCGTGGATAAAAGTACATTATAATCAAAATACTTTCTTCAAGTTTCTCAATATTTGACAAAAATATGTTTTTCAAATTTTTGGAAAGGTAATTTAACCACAATATAACCCCAGCGTTATTTGAGCGATCAGCAGTTTCTTTTTTAATCTACCATGTTAAGTAACAATATTGGGGAAAAACATTTATCAAATTATACAAGATTTTTATTGGGGTTTTTTTTTCGATAGGATCGAAGTATATCATAATATGGACGAGGTGTTCCATTCCACCTTAATTAATAAAGGAGACACGGGACATTAGTGTGACACATTTCATTTTTTTACAATCACTGTATTTAAAACCAAACACAGGATATAAAAGCCGCAGCTACTAATTTAGTTGAAAGTATTATGAATAAAAAAAATTGCTTTTCTTAAATGACATTTTTCACCTTTATAAGGAGTTTCAAAGTGAAATTCATGTAAAATATTGTACAATTACAAGAAATAAAAATTGTAAAATATTGTACAACTGAAAAATATTTTTAAAACTGTTATCATGCGTTGATTCAGAATCTTTCTGGAGGGAAGGGAGGGGGTCCCGACGGAATATCTGTGTTTGCCAGAGGGTCCGAGGCATATTTTCGGTAATCTTACTATGTAGATATTCAACTTTGATTTGTCCAAGTCCAAACACTCCTCCGACCCCCTCCTCTAAATCTGCGCATGGTTTTGAAAATGTTATATCATGTATTTGCATCCACATTGATATATATCTCAAGAATTTCACATCATTTAATAAATACATGATACATAATCAGTAATTGTCACAAAGTGATTTTTAACACGCTTTTAAAACTTTGTAAAATTTTGAAAAATTATGAAAAAGTATTTTTGAGCACATTTTTTAAATTAAGTATTATTTTGATGAATATTAATGAATATATACAGTTATTATCTAATACTCAATTTGTATGGGTAAAATGCTTTCATTTAAAAAATATTGTGCATTGATTCAATATCTAAGACATTTGAATGCTCTTATTTGACAATTTTTATCGCACAAAAAGAAATATTCGGAAATTGTTCACGTTTTTTATGTTACTATTCTTTTGACGAAACGCTGAAAAGGTTTAAAAAAAAAATAGATTTAAAAACAACTGATACTTTGTAGATTTTGTTTTGATAGATTCTAATTTACATGTTTCATGTAAAACTGATATTCTATTTTGTATGCGCGAGTATACATACATTTGTATACCCTCAATGAAGAATATTCCATTACAGTAAAACAAAAAAGAAGAAATAAATATACCCAGAACATTTGATGGGTACAATGATAAACATCTTTATAGTTTATACACATAAATATGTTGCGGTTGTAATTTGTATTAATTAGGGCGTAACAATGATTTAATTACATATGTAGTACCGTAATATGTATGTAACACACTAGATGTATGACATGAGCGGAGACGATTTGGCCGCGGGTTATGTACGAATTCCTAAATGTAGGAACAAGGAAAAACATGTAGTTGTATGTAAATATCTGGCCGATCAATGGCCAAACTAAAACATCGTTTTCTTTTTATATAGTTTATCTTCATTTTGGTTTTAATATTTGCGGTTTCTATTTCTCAGGCCTATGAAGCGGGTACGTAAGTGAATTTTGACGTTTTCTTTCAAATTTCATCAATTCATAAGACATTGTTTTTTAATTCAAATTTTTTTCGAAGAAAAATTGTTCGTTTTTTTTTTTTTTTTTTTTTTCATTTTTCGGAAATATGTATAAATATCTATAAATCCAGAGAGAGGCTAAAAAACTGATTGTTTTCCTGATGTTGTTTCAAAGAGCACGGCTCTTTTTAATCTTGATTAAGTTTGTTTTGTTTTTGTTTGTTTGATTGTTTGGTTTTGGGTTTTTTTGTTGTTTTTTTAAATTTTTTTCTGACTCAAACAAAATATTTTTTTAATAATTTTAAATTGAAATATTTCAAATCTCTATCTCCGTCTCAGTTTCTGCCATCAATCCGTCCCCATGTCTCGATTAATCTGCAAAATGTGTACTTATAATTTACTTAATTGACCTACTTGTACCATTTTTCAAAATCACGAATGCTTGTTAATATAATATAAAATAAAAAAGCGTGATATATAAATCGTGTTACTTTCGGTTTTACATTCTTTTTATTTTTTCACGTATTTGTTCTCCCTTATATTTATTTATAAATCATAACATTTATACTATACATATTATGTATTTATGTTCACTAGGAACTTTTACGTTTTCCTCACACATGAGGATATATAGGTTATAAATGCATATCTAGGTATAGTTTAAATGCGTTAATATCTATCAAAATTCAAAGAGAGAGGATAAAGCTCATAATGACAAAAGTCATTTTTTGAGAGGGGGTATAAATTAAAGAATATACAATGCATTAAAGCAGAAAAAGAAGCAACATAGTTTTAAAATAATTTAAAAAATCAAAGCCATATTTGAGGTATCGATACGTCTCACCAGAAAATTACTGCATAAAATTCAAATGCTTTTCAGAAGCGTAGTTTGCAACGAGTATTAATATTTCTGAAGTAAAATTAATGTGTGGCCAAAATTAACAATTTAAAATTTCAATTTATAAAAAAAAATCTTTCGTTTCAGAAACACTGTGCCTTAATTTTGTCGATCTTGCCATTTGCTTTTGGCAATATATTACTTCCTTTCTTTGATTTCCGGAGCGCTCCAGGGTTAAATGCTGCACCATGCATGGGTGAGTGAGTTTTTCATCATCGTTGCGTCGTCGTCGTCGTCATCATCATCATCATCATCATCATCATCATCATCATCATCATCATCATCATCAATAAGATCAAAGCATCATCATCATCATCATCATCAATAAGATCAAAGCATCATTATAAATGAATCATTATATACAGAAGTCAATTTTTAACAGTCAATGTAACATCCAAATGAAAGGTTTATTTACAAGCACATTTAAACTTATCGGCACGTGAGTTACTAAACTTGAGAAAGCATGCAAATTGTAAAATAGTGCAAGTTCAATTTCTGATGCACGTACACTTAACACACCACTGTGCTTTTTCGATTTTGCTAAATAAATGAAAAGGTTAGTC
Organism: Magallana gigas; assembly: GCF_902806645.1. Classification (NCBI taxonomy): domain Eukaryota; kingdom Metazoa; phylum Mollusca; class Bivalvia; order Ostreida; family Ostreidae; genus Magallana; species Magallana gigas. The sequence goes on from NW_022994921.1 coordinate 294,016, forward strand.
AAAAGTTAAAATTGTTGTAAGATTTAAAGAAATTGATTGTCGAGTTTTCTTATGATCTGTAAACTTTAGAAGACTGCTGATCTACTTTCATTGTCTTTCTACTCAGTACCAAAGTCTCCCGAGGATTCCCCCTATTACTTTGGAACTTCTGACTTAGCATGCGTGTCAACAAAAGGGCGACTCCATCTCATCAAACGATCAGTCAAGATGGAATCCGAGAATAACAGAACGAAACGAGCGGCTCCGCAAAGACACACAATGTCTCCCACCCACCGCTGGATCTACTTCCGGGGGAACTTTTTCGAGTGGGGCACAGACGCCGGGAGCAAGACCCGTTTATTTGGATTACTAAATGATGCAAAGAGTTACAGTGTCAAGTCCGTACTTCCTTTTAACGGAGAAAAATGCGATTGGATGATGGAACCCGTGCCCGCGGGGTATTCCAGCGTGTCGCTGGAGTGTATCGTTGGGTGCACTGTTAATTATAAGACGCTGACCGGGGATTATAGCTTACTGAATAACAATTGCCATCACTTCGCGAACACCATTTCCATGGTGTTGTGTTCGAATATTTGTCCAGATTGGTGTCAACAAATTCTGTGACATTACCGTATTTCCGGGATTTTTTTTTTCGCGTGTCCCAAAATTTGCGAAAAATGGGGAAAATGTGTAGCATTTTTAATTTGCGTCAGTCATTTTTTACGATTTAAAAAGTTTCTTATAGAAAAAGATAGAAAATAAGATCATCACGAAAAATACCGGATATACGATAATTTTATCAGTACTAATTCATATCTTAATTACATGTATTTGTCTACACTAATAACGAATATATGATGAATAATTGTCGCTTAAGTTTTTCCAAATATAACTTCTCTGAATTTTGAAAATGAACACATATCCCCTTGCTTGTTAATAGAAAAATAAACATGGACCAACTATGTATAAAATTGATATCCTCCAAACGTAATACAATTGTCTGCTATGAATTGCACATGTACATGTTTAATTATATATGCAATTCATTAATTGAAATGATAAATCAATATACCCGTTAATGAATGTCACTCTTTTTGTTTAATGCTGAGTAATTATTGAAGTCCCAAGATATTTATGCAGCGCATTTGAACGATTTTTGATAAAAATACAAATACCTGTGATAGAGGTGCAATTGAAATCGAAGAAAGGGAAAACCAAGATATATTCATTGACACATTATCTTTTTTCACTCGGAAAAATTCACAGGAACGAAAACGGATTTCTAACGGTGAATGTCTACATCTTTTCTCCATTCGGAAGCTACTCGGAATACCTAGCACAATTTTTCGTTATTATCCGGGTCTGCTTCAATACAAAATCCCCGTAGACATTACATTTCTTAGCCATGTATTGAAACCTGATAAGCTAAAAGGTACGTTTCAACGAAGAAATCTTGAAAAATTTTCATACTTTTGAATAAACATTGTTTGAACCCTGAGGTGTTTATACAGTTAAAAAATATCAAGTAATTGAGCAAAATGTGAATCGACGATATCTTGGGACAGACTATTAATGATATAGGACTGATATATTACAGATGAGTTTGTAAGATATGTTGTTGTTTTTAAATGAATAAATTGATTGTGTTTATTATAGTTAATTAAAACAATAAAGATGCTTTCTTTGGTGATTCACGCGGGATATAAAGGTGGCGACATCGCAGGAAAAAAAATACATGACCCACATTAGCTGACGTTTTGGTTTGATATCAATGTCAGTCCTTTCTTGTTATGTTTACATAATTGCCTAAATATATCAAATTATTTTTACTTTCTCTATGTCTTGATGTTAAGATTTTATTATAGGTCGTAAATTGGTGTTTGCCTTGGGCACATTGATCTGCCAGTACTGAATCTGAGCCCAGTTTCTTATGGCCGTCTGATCTACTTTCAATATTCCCCTTCTTCTGGGTATTGTTGCGGTACATGCTATAATTATTTCGTGCCTATTTTCTGTTGATTGTGGCTTAGTTCCTGGTCGAATTATCGCTAAGAATGAAGCCCCCAGTTTTCTAGCGAGAAGTATATTTCTACCATACAGAGTTTTAGAGTTTTTGTGTGTGACCTTTTTGTCCTGATTCTGTGGCTACTGTTCATTGTCTCCTTACATTTTGATTCATCTAGAACCATTTTAACAGAAGCTTGGACTTTGCGTAGTTGTGTCAAACAGCAATATGACGTTGGTCTGTCTATTTCATTGCTGGCCACAAAACCATGGCTTTTTAAAAATCACACGATTTGGCTGGCTTTTTAGCTAGGACCTCACAAAATTTGTATATTTCACATAAAACCAGTGTCATTTTTAACTTGTTTTGACGCAAGAAAAAAGATAGTTACATCCTGCCGAAAGTCCAAGGTCTTGTTAAAATTGTTCTATTTGTTTGTTCTTTTTTTAAAGTCTCTGAAACCTCTTGTTTTGTACTATGTACCTGTTTCATGTTCAGTAGGTTCCCGTGTGATAGGTTACACGTTACAAAGGGTTTGTTGTTATGGGCACAGTTATTTCCAGTGTTTTATTCATTTATCTATTTTTCTATACTTTTTCATGATTTTTTTTCGTAGCTGGTGCTATTGCAAATTTAACATCAAATTCAAACATCAAGATAGAACCTTGCGTAATAATCAGTAGGGTCTAATTTGATGTGAAAATATGCAGGTCTCTTTATAATATCAGTAATGAAAGTGGTCTAAAATGTTTCACTCATGCACTTATGATTTATATATAAGTTGCCTTTTGCTTGTTATTTATTTAATGGGCGCGTCACACCCGCGTGTATATTGAATGTGCTGAACACAGTTATTTATAAAACCGAGACAAGTTCAAGAAGTTTGCTAGTTTAATACCTTGTCAGAAAGCGTAATATAAAGAGTTTTCATGATTTATTGACAATGAGGTAGGCCTACATGTATCTGTGGATAGCGGTAGATTTCTCCCGACATTACGATTAGTAGGAGGATTTATAGCATTTCTAAACTGAAAAGGAATTCAATTGCTTAAAACGTTGACATGAACGTAACTATCTTTTTTCTTCTTTTTTTTTTTTTGGGGGGGGGGTGGGGTCTAGGAAGTTTGAATTGATGAATGAACAATAATAGGGATTTTAAAAAAAGAAATATTGCGTATCGCAATGGTAAAACTCCAAATCTTAGCATTTGGTTAAATAACAGTTATTAACACCATTGAGTTATATAATCATACATTATATACATATATATTTTATAATTATACATATAGATTTAAAGCTAAACATTATAAAGATATACTGGCCAAGAAACAAATGTCACCATATATCTGAAGAATAAATGTCTATTATTATTTTACTCAAGAATTAATCATATGTCTAATTATCTTATTCAAGAATCAATGGCTACTAGTATTTATTTTATTCTAGAATATTCTAAGATATGGCTGATGGAGACTGTACAAGCTTATCATTTAAAAAGATTGGTGAGCTAGCGCTGTAGCCATCATAAAACACAGAAGCAGATTTCTAAAACATTGATTTAAATTTCTGAATCGATTAATTAACAATAGGAGGCACAGTGGTGTACTGGAATTGTGCTGAAGTGGGGTCTCAATTTAGAATTGTGAATCCTGAGTGGGCTTCACATCGGCAATGGCATAGCTCACTGACTGTGCCTTAATCATTATGTGTAGATCTACTGTTATTTCAATTTCGAGGTGAAAATTTTCAAGAACCTTTGGTACTCTTTTGTAGCAATCGTATCTTTTCGGGCCTTTCCGGCAAGCTCGGAAATCATATCCGCTGTTTTTTGAGCTTGAAGGAATTTAAGATAAAGCTAGCTAAAATTTATTATAATATTGAAAATAAAAGTGCATTATAAGACCTAAGCTACTGTTACTTTTTGACATTTACAATAAAACACAAAACTTCATGTGAAGATGATAAAACGAAATTCAAATGGTACAGTTTATCTACAGTAATACAGTATTCCCAGAATCCCATACTATGGAGTCGAGCATGCGTATTCAAGTGAAAATGACTAACGTAGCTACTAGCGCTCGAGGGCGCTAGCAATAAAATAAATCTTCCAAAAAATAAAAAATAAATAAAAGACGAAGCCATACTTATGTTCATACAATTCCTTATGTTGTATAACTTATGTTCAGTAAAATCCATCTTTTTTGAAACCCCACGCTCGTGTGTGTATGTGTGTGTGTGTAAAACATATAATAAGATAAGTTCAATTATTTGTAAATTATCTTTGGAATAAGGTACATTTGTAATTGCAACGTTTTGAAGAGGGCGATGCATGACCGGTGCCTCCCATTATTTCTATCAATGCCTACATACAAAGGTTTTTGTTTTGATTTTTTAAAATTTAAAACAGCTATAAACAGTTCAGCTTAGCTTCATTCGTTAGATGCATCAATTAGTAGGACAATCTCCTCAAAGCTTTTTGAAAAAAAAATGTTTTTTTAAATTTTTGTCCATCCAATTGAAGGCAAATTACATAACAAGAGATTCCTTGCATAGACATAATTATACGTTTTCTTTACAGACTTGGACAGGACTTTAGCCACCGATGGATACAAAACCTCATTCTCCTCTGGAATTATCGAATACTTCTGAATATCTTTTGGTCTTCATAAACTCGGGGGCTAATTATCGACGATTAGCGAGATATTTTTGTCAGAAAACTCTTCTATGAATTGAAACGCTACATTTTTGTCATCGGGAGAAGATATAAATCCTTAAAAAACAACAATTTTATGGTCTTGCCCTTTTAAAAATGGTCCAGAGCGTTCTTGATATATCACATCTGACATTTCCAATCATGCGATTGGTTACACCTTCATATCTAAAGAATTCTTACCAGTAGAATAATGTCGCAGCTGCGCGTGGTGCAAAGTCTTTGTCTTTTTGTTGGGAGAGTCCTTGAAATGCATTTGTGTTGGGGAAAGTTCATATGAACTAGCATGGCTTTTTATTTAGTAAGATCATTTGCTCTCCTAGGAATCTTCTACTCGTCGTTAAGTGATCCTGCTATCCTAAATTCTGTATAGTTTCGTTTTTCTTGCAAGATATCAAAAACAGATTTAAGGTGATATGGGACACCTGTCGTTATTGATCTGCCGGATAAAAGTTTATTATAATCAAAATGCTTCCAACGTTTAAATTTCAAATTTAACAATATTTGATAAAAAGTATCCTTAAAATTTTTTTTGGAAAAGGAGCAAATTACAAAAGGCATAGGGGGATTCGAACTTATGACATACAGATTCGTAGCCAACGCCCAAACTCATTGCCATACGCTGTTAGGTAACAAATTTAGGGGTAAATAGTTACATGAAATCATAGTTAATTTTATTGTTTACTTCGATAGGAAGAACCTCACACTATAAAGTTGTCCCATAGCGCCTTAAAATGAACATACAAACGAGCCTGTAGATTTTTTTTATTACCTATTGTCAGTACTTGTATCCCATGATTAAACAAATCCATGCAGTGTTTTCCTCTTTTTCTTGCACTGTGGTGTTTCGACTACTGCTCCTTTTAAACGTTTGTGTTTTGGCGACAACTTACCCTTGATAAATGAAAACGTGACCAAAGCAACCAATACGTATATAACACTGATACATTGTCTCTGCAGAGACTCTGAAGCCAACTGGCTTCGCATTTTGCGTGCCTCGCATATGTTTATACACGTACTTGTGTTCAATGCTGATGAGTTTATTGCTCAAAGTTGAATTAAATAATAATAAATAATAAAGTCGGAAATCTAGTAATGTAATCAATGGAAATTTAAATGAGATGCTTTGGTATATGGAATTACTTACCCTGAAATGAAGCATATTTTTCCAAACTTAAAAGGGTAGTTTTATTCAACCTATCATTTGTTAATGATAACTATGGTATATTCTTGAGAATATTTTAAAAAATAATATATTTCATTTGATATAAAATACAAGACGGGGTTATTTTTTAAAAAAAATCTCAATAATTCTATGTATTTCATTTCCATGAACACAGATAGAAACATCATCACGTGTTTTAAGTATATTTATTTTTGTAAGATTAAATGAAACTTTCAATCTTGCGTAACCAATTTGATATGTACATATGTACTTTTGAAAAACAATCATCAATATATACATTTGTATCTACTCCTTATTAAAAAAGATTTTTCTCCACAAAAATACTGACACTTTATTTTTTCTAGCAGAGGCTAACTAAATAACATGTTAATATGGCTGTTCCATGCATGTATGTTTATACCCCCTGCAAACGATTTTTTTTTTTTGGGGGGGGGGGGTATATAGGAATAACCTTGTCCGTCTGTCCGTCTCTCCGTCTGTCTTTGCAATCGTGTCCGGTCCATATCTTTCTTATGGAGAAACATTGGAAGTTCTTACTTTACACAAAGACTACTTATGACCTAAGGGTGTGTCATGGCCTTGACCCTAGGTCATTTGGACAAGGTCAAGGTCACTGACAGAAATGCAAAATTCGTGTCCGGTCCATATCTTTCTTATGGAGAAACATAGGAAGTTCTTACTTCATACAAAGATTGCTTATGACCTAAAGGTGTGTCATGACATTGACCCAAGGTCATTTGGGCAAGGTCAAGGGCAGAAAAAGTGCAAAGTTCGTGTCCGGTCCATATCTTCCTTATTGAGAAGCATTGATTGTTCTTACTTCACACAAATATTGCTTATGACCAAAGGGTGTGCCCTGACCTTGACAGAAGGTTATTTGGGTAAGGTCAAGATCACTGGCAGAAAAGTGCAAATTCATGTCCGGTCCATATCTTTCTAATGGACAAATATTGAAGTAATTCACATAAAGATTGCTTATAACCTGAGGGTTTGTCATGACCTTGACCCAAGGTCAATTGAGGAAGTTTAAGGTCATTGTTTCAAAAATGCTTAATTCCTGTCTGTGTCATGTCTTGTATTTATGGAAATTTTAGAGGCTAAAATTTGACACAAAGCTTGCTTGTCTCAGGCCACAAAAATTATTTTTAGATTCTCATCTCTCTGAAAATGGCCTGCCCCGATGAAGTTTTTTTGGGGAAAAAAATGGGGTGGGGGGGGGGATAATTTCGGAAAAAATCAGGCTCAGTATACTAATAATTCAAAATGTTTAAATATTAAAGCTATACACGCTATAATTTGCGTCAATTTTGAATAAAAGGGAAAATGTATGTGTTTGATTACTAATAAAAGTTACCTTTATTCTGTTAATTATAATGCTCAATTCGATCAGTTAACAAATATATCAAATATCAAACAATAAAAAATATTTATTTTCCTGCCAGGAAAGTAATGCCTCCTCGTGAATATCAATCTATCACGTGATATCGACAGCTAAATTTAGCCTATCATACCAAAACTGGTGAAGGGTCAACATCTTCATAATTGTGATAGTTTCACAAAGGAAAGGATATTTTCAGTAAAGCATAAATTTGTCCGATATACGAGTACAAACAAAAGAAAAAAATACAAGCCTGTGAGTAGATATGAATACTTCCTTTAAAGAAATGACGTAGACCTGTGTTTTTCCCCTATGTGCTATTTATAGATCCTATAAGTGTTAATGCAGAAGTAAGGGTATCGTGAATGGCAAGCGTATTTTACTCATTATACATGTATGTATTTCAAATTAACAACTGTTAAGCATATTGAAAATCAAGTTGGATATTTAATTAGGCAAACAATAACGACCACCTAGTTCTCCGCGGACATGCGCAATGAGGTCGGTTTGCTCTTCCTTCATCAATATTCATGAAAAGGTATATTTTCCTGGCAGGAAAATAAGCAATTAAAAATCTATATCTTTGTAACGAGATGGAATTCACCCTTGTAATTTACAGATTAAGGATAACTTTTATAAGTAGACAAACACATGCGTTTTCACTGTCATTCAAAATTGACGCAAATTATAGCGTGTATAGCTTTAAATGTCTGCTTGACATGTGGATTTCGTTTGATTCGAGTCATGGTTGTTAACGTACGGATGCAAATGGCCTCATGCATCAACAGTTAACTTAAAATAAAATGGAATTAAAGCATATAAATTGGTTTGTTTACTCATACATGTATTTGCATTAACAGTTGTAAAAAATAGAGCAATTGTTATTTATAGAAAATGGACAGTGAAATAGATTCATAAAATATTTTCTATTATAGCAAAAATACACTCGTTATGATTTTTTTCTTAGCCGGGGGGGGGGGGGGGGGGGGGGGGTATCAATTGTGAGCTAAAATGTAGCTCACAGTACCTCTAGTTCATATTCCTGACTAAGAGCGCAAATAAAGGCTTAATAGCGGCAATACACAATATTTCATACAAATAGACATCAGTATGAAGATATAAATATCTATAAGTATGCTTATTTTTGGATGTCGTCGGTCCTATGACACAAGAAGCGGTAATAACGTTATTATTTAAGCATTGATTGCTTATTTTCTAACGAGATAGTCATATATTATAAGGAGATTATACAGTGAACTCTGCAGGATCTCATAGCAGCCCCCCGTAAGATTCTGACAAAATATAACGAAGTATAATTCTCATTACAACGAGCAACACGCATCATATTTTTAGAAGAGTGAAAACACATTGAAATTATTTCAAAATACAAGTCGTTATGTAATGAAATTCTGTTTATTAGCAATTACAGAATAAAATCCACATTGGTCATGAATTATACGTACATTTACGTAAACAATTTCCCCTTACAACTAAGTACTAGGTATGGATGTGCAGCATCAAGGGTAAATTATTAAACCAAATAATGACTGCACTTAGCGCGGAGTTTTGGGTCTTTTGCGGTCGCTTCTGTCGCGTTTATTTCTTAACCTAATATCGCCTTTGTTTAATTTATTAAAAAGTCTTGTCAATTTCCAACATAAATTAAGATTTTAGAGTGGGATACGATATAATAAACTCATTCTATAATTTTTTTCTCCTTCAAACTTTCGAAAATAGAGAATTTTCGCTTATCTGCCCTTGATCGAACACAAGATTGATATTATTATGCATGAGAGGTGGTGTTGACATTATCAGAATATGGTACTAAAATTAGACTAGCATGCATATGAATAACAATGCCATATATAAAAAGTTATGGGATTACTTTTTCACCATAGCCATTTCTTATTCTATATGGTACAAGTATACTATTTACTATTGTTTCAACAATAAGACCACGCCTATGTAAGTACAGAAGACTTAAAAATCAATGCATATAACATACTACCTTACAGGTCACGTGATAGAATTTTGTAATCACAAAGTTACCAGAGGTGAGAGATCACGTGGTGAATAATAATATTCAACATGTATTAACCATTGGTTACAACAGAGAGAGCAAGTGTAAGAAGAGGCAAAGTTTTCTTATTTAAACCCTGAGCGCATGTTTGTCTGTTAATCTCCCTTTGACAAAACTTAGATATTGCAAATATAAAACTACAGTTACTGTCAAACGTAGAACAATAGACAAACATGCGCTGACTATGTACATGTATGAATCCCGTATAAAAGTTGGCGTCCTCGCTATTGCATGGAGGTTCAAGAAATCGTAAAGACCCCCAAATATGAAATCAAATTCGTACTTGGTAACACCATACTTTTAATTAACGCAATTACGTAAAGTTGCAGTTCGGATGTTGACCATTTCGGCAATTGAAAGAAACATTTCTCTTTTAAAAGTTTATTTTCTCGCAAATACCGCATGTCCTTAAGTACAGTCATCCTTTACGAAAAGTCTACTCCATTGTTAGGAATTATTATTCGAATTATCTATTTATTATATCTTAAGCTCTAAAATAATAAAATAAGCTCCAAGAATTCTGTGTTTTAAAAATAGCACACTATACTTCAGTCTGTTCCTACACGGTAATCACAGACGCACTGTATTTTAAACTTTTACAAACAATTCCAATTGAAACTTGAAACTGTGAACGTTAAGAATAAAATCTATAATGTGAACTACACGTAAATGCTATTTTTTTTTACTTTATGAACTTTTTTACTCATAATATTTTGTTTTTATATATTTAATTGATCTATATAGTCCGATACTCTTTACACAATTGCTCTAAACAAATATAGTTCCATTAATGATCAGCAAATATAACATCACAGCAAATGTTTAGAATATCGATGTTTATGTAATACGTGGAAGAAAACAAAACATAACTTTTCTCCAGAAATGTAAATACAGTGTAAGTATGTACGCTCGCAACCTCCTCAGTCTTAATTCACGAAAACATAGGTTATTCTTCGATTGACAATTTTATTTTTATGTATTGGGAAACCCATACCTATTCTTGTTTATGGCGTGGTCATTTTTCTACGGAGGTCATTTTTCTTCATGTTTAACGTTAATTAATGACCCCTGGGTCTTTATTCTTCAAAATAATCCAATTATTCTACAGCTGAGGGGTCATTATTCTACATCGAAAAATGACCCCCGGTCATTACTCTTTAGATGGCATAATTCTTCTTTACATCGGTCTAAATTAATTTCCTCTAATGAATACCCATATCTTATCTAAAATATTTCATTAATGAAGGATTTTTAAAAATATTATATAAAGGATTTTCAATATTACCTGTTGAAAAATTACTTGTCCTTTGGAAATTATTATTATTTTCCCATAAAATGATATTTCTTTATCTCACCTGTCAGGAGGGACACACAATATCAAAAGCGGTTATATTTCATGGATTTTTACTAAACTGCATCTGAAGTGAGTGCAAAAATTGTAACTTGGCACTGGCATAATTATCCGGGAATTAGTTACAAGCTGGTATATACAGCTCAAAAACATTTCACCCTCAACATGTACATATACATCGATAAGTTAAAAACAAAAACAGAAGTTTCTCTTATCTCTTATTCAGCTTGAATATTAGTTAAAGATGGGGTTTGATGTAATAACGCGATCAATCAAGATGGAGACCCCAGCGGAAATATATACTAGAAATAACAGTAATTAAAAACGGCTCCGAAGAGACTTGTCATGTCCCCCGCTCATCACTTGATCTGCTGCAAAGGGAACTTTTTTTAACTGGTGGCGCTGACGCTGGAATTGAAACTCATTTATTTTAGATGCTTAATTTATATTGGAAACTAAATAATTGGCTGCTGATACAAGTGCCCGATGGTTATTCCATCTTGTCATTTAGGTGTATTATAGAATGTATTGTAAAAATAATGGATTATCAGTTTTCTCTTATTACATCAGTGCAAATTATCCTGAGAATGATTTAATTGTTTCAATCACCCAACAGATTTGGTAAAATTGAAGGGTATAGCTAATTACCAAAGATTGTTTTTTTTTTTTTTTTACACATACAATAAAGTATTTCATTATGATGTGTGTGATTGTACACATTAAATGTTTTGTTTGAGATTTTATTGTATTCAGATTTTGAAATTTAAAATTGCTTTCTATTATGTTTAATAGATATGAAGAAGGGCATTGCTGTAAGAAAAACATTTTGTAAATAAATTCGATCTATTGTTTTTTTGCAATCGCAATCTTTGTAACTCTTATGAACCACGTATAAGATAATTAATGTTCATATTTGCATATTCTTTTGTTAGCTAAGCTGAGTTTTTTTGTTTAGTTTTTATTCGGCGTCTGTTTGTAAACTTTTTACATTTTCGATTTCTTCTCCAGAACCACTGAACCAATTTCAACCAAACTTGACAAAAAGCATCGGTGGATGAAGGAGATTCAAGTTTGGTAAAATATAGAGCCACTTCTTATTTTAAAAGGAGTGAAATAAGAAATATTGAAAATCTGTTGGTATTAAAAAAATATTCTTCTCAAAAACCAGAAAAGCTGAAACTTGTGTTGAACCATTCAAATTTGTTTAAATCATGATTTTCGGGCAGGACCACAATAGGGTGTCAATCTTTTATATAGGAATGTATGAAGAAAAAATTGAAAAAAATCTTCTCAAAAACCATTCGGCCGGAAAAGCTGAAACTTGTATGGAAGCATCCATAGGTGGTGTCGATTCAAATTTGTTCAATCATGATCCCTGGGGAGTAGGGTGGAGCAAAATACAGGGGCGAATTTTTACATAGGATTATATATAGAAAAATTAAAAAAACAACAACCTTTTTTCAAAACCCATTTGGCAAGAAAAGCTGTTAATTGTATGGAAGCATCCTCATGTATAGTGTAGATTCGAGTTCGTTTATATCATGATCCTAAAGGGTGTGGTGTGGCAACAATGGGGGGGGGGGGGGGGTCAATTTTTGTTTACATAGGAATATATAGAGAAAAATCTTCTTAAAAACCATTTGGCCAGAAAAGCTGTTACGATATTTGAGAGCTCCCACGGGTGAAGAAGATTCAAATGTGTTCAAATCATGGTCTCCTGGGGTAGGGAGGGGCCACATTGTGGGGAGATTTTCTTAAGAACTACAATGCTTTATATGAGGTATGACTATGATGTCATCCGGACGAAGGAGGGGGGGGGGGGCTTAATATTTCCTGAGATTATCCGTAGAAAAATTCTTTTTATACAGGAACATTACAACTACATTGTCCACATATTTTGTATTTGACTCCATAAAGCTGATTTTATTTTGGTTCCTCTTGAACAGGTAAGCGATCGGGCCACATGCCTCTTGTTTTTAAAAGTCGTATAAAAAGATATTCAATACAGGTTCAGTAACTTACTTCAGCAAGTTTGGTCACAGTCAGTAAGCTTAGAAATATCAATTACAAACTGGTTAAATCTTGTAAACCTGGCTTTGTTATTTGATTGTTCATCGACTATCTATCCACTGCTTAACTTACATAGTAAACACAAAAGAATAACTCGAGTGGTCGTTAGTTAAATTTATTAAATACGACAAAACCTTCGTAGTTTTTGTAGTAAACCTTCTTTTCTTTTTTGTCCGACTAATTGAAGACGAATTTCGTAGTAGGAGGTTCCTTTAACATATACTTTCTTTACAGGATTCGACAGAATCTGAAATTCAGCCACTGATGGGTACAGAAACTCGCGCTCGGTCGGATATTTTGAGTACTTCTGAATGTCTTTTGGTCTCCACAAACTTGGGGTCGAATTATCGATGATTAACAATATGTTGTTGTCTGTAGAATGTCCTATGAAATTGAACGCCGCATTAATGAGATTGGTAGAGGATGTAAATGCTGGGAATACAACGCTTTTTCCTTTTTGATAACTCTTAAGAGCGCTAGTCATATCACCTCTGACATTCCCAATCATACGATAGGTTTTACCCTTATATCCAGGCAACTTTTCCCAGTATAGTAATGTTGCAAAGAGGGCAGCTGCATAAGGTGCCAGTTCTTTGTCCTTTTGTTCAAGTGTCTTTTTTGTGCATTTGTGTTGGGAAAGAGCAAAGTTTAAATCCCCGTAGATATCATCATCTGTGTACATATAAACAAGAGTGTCTTCTAGTTTGGAAAGGTCTTTAGCTTTTT
>NW_022994921.1:310000-323512 GCF_902806645.1 Magallana gigas
TTAAAAAATTTCTTTTAAAAACTATTAGGCCAGAAAAGCTCAAATTAAAATGGAAGCATCATCAGGAAGTGTTGATTCAAGTTTGTTCAAATCATGGTCCCCGGGGGTAGGGTGGGGCCACAATTGGGGGATCAAGTTTTACATAGGAATATATAGAGAAAATCTTCAAAAATTTTCTTCTCAAAAACTATTAGGCCAGGAGAGCTCAACTTTGAGTGGAGGCATCATCAGGTAAGGTAGATTCAAGTTTGTTCAAATCATGGTCCCCGGGGGTAGGGTGGGGCCACAATTTGGGGATCAAGTTTTACATAGGAATATATAGAGAAAATCTTTTAAAATTTTCTTTTCAAAAACTATTAGGCCAGAAAAGCTCAAATTAAAATGGAAGCATCCTCAGGAAGTGTTGATTCAAGTTTGTTCAAATCATGGTCCCCGGGGGTAGGGTGAGGCCACAATTGGGGGATCAAGTTTTACAATCCTTAAAAATATTCTGGGAAAGTTTTTGGTCCAAAACTCAGTACTTAGTGTGAAAGCACAGGTTATGAGATTAAAGGTAGATTTAAGTTTGATGAAACCATGATTCCCTGGAGAATAGTGGGGCCACGAAATGGGGAGGGGGGGGGGGTTTATAGGAATAGAGAAAAATCTTCTTACAGGTACAACAACAAAAGGGGCTTTACTAAAAAATAAGAGATGGATAAAAATTGGCAGATTTTCAATTTTTTTTAGCAAGATCTACTGTACTCAGTTGTCAAGGTATTTTGATACTGTAATGCTTATTTGATCAGAATTAAGGCAATTGTTGCTCAGGTGAGCGATGTGGCCCCTGTGCCTCTTGTTATACAACCGATCACCTTTTGGCGACTGGCGATTAATGCATTTCCCCTATTTTAGGATCAAGTACTTTTATTGGCAACATATAGAACGTAAAGTTTAAATGAAAGCGTTAAACTTTTAAAAGCACTATAAAAATGATTTTGGTTATAAAATAATAAAAACTAACCTGTTTTGAGAGAGTCTCTCCCACTGAGGTGTCGACACAAAATACTAGTTTTGACTTAATATTTATATATATTACATGTGTGACATTTGTTGGAATATTTTTATTTGTTAACAATTTTTGCTGACATAAAATCGTTAGTAACACATGTTCAATTGGCTAAATGACGGATTCGTATTCATGCCACATTTGCCGTTAATCAGCAAAATTTGCAGTTTAAAGTGTAAAATTTTATTTAGTCTGTAAAATTCAGTTTAATCTGTAAAATTTACACTTCAATCTGTAAATTTTACACTTAAATATGTAAAATTCACACTTAAATGTGTAAAATTTACACTTCAATCTGTAAATTTTGCACTTTAATCTGTAAAATTCACACTTTAACGTGTAAAATTTACATTTTTTATCTGTAAAATGCACACTTTAATCTGTTTTTTTTACATATTAATCCACATTCTTTGATGATTTTGCGATTAAAATAGCTAATTACTAGTATGTTGATTTCTTGTTCGTTCAAAGAATAAACATTATGTATCAGTTGTCTGAACATCGATTCCGTTGATATATGGCGGTCACCACATACAGTACCGATCAGACCCAACCTAACAAAAAGTAAACCCCAACTAAACCCTGGGTTTACTTTCTGGGTTTACTTCGGGTTTACTAGAGTGGACCCAGAGTAAACCCAGAGTTAACCCAAAGTAAACCCAGAGAGGACACAGAGAGTAAACCCAGTCAGACATATACCCCTGAAAGCAGATGCTAACTGTGTATTCGGAATATACAAAGGGTAGGAATTACAGGCAGTATGATGGTAAGATAAACTACTAGTCTGCTTCACAATTCAGTGCATACAGTTGACCTCAAAAGCAATTTCAAAGGAAACCCAAAGTAAACCCCGAGTAAACCCAAAGTAAACCCCGAGTAAACCCAAAGTAAACCCCAAGTGGGCCCAAAATTTCAAAAACTAAACCCAGAGTAATCCCCAAGTAAACACAAAAAGTAAACCCGGGGTTTAGTTGGGGTTTACTCTGGTGTTAGGTTGGATCTGATCGGTACTGTAGTTATATAGTGGTCTCCAAATAACCGACCTTGTTATTTTTGGCTGTCAGATAATTTAATTGTGGCGGCTGCCTGATAAACAGTGACAACCGCATTTTAATTATAAGGCGACCGCAACATAATTATATAGCAACCACCAGATATATGACTTTCATTCATTTATTCAATTTTTCTTTTATTTTTTTAATTTTTTTTAATCTTTGCAGCTAATCAGATTATAAATCAAATTAATACTAAAGAACATTTCAAAATTTAAGTGTTAATTTTACTTTAATGTGTAAATTTCATAGATTAAAGTGTGTATTTTACATATCATAGTCTGAATTTTACACTTTATATTGTGAATTTTACACTTTAAGGTGTTAATTGTACAGCGTAAAGTAATTTACACTTTAAGATGTGAGTTTTACATATCAAAGTGTAGAAATCATTTTAAAAAAATGTGAAGTGCATATGTGGCACTATAACGTTCCCGTAATATTTAGAACAAGAGGCCCAGGGGCCACATCGCTCACCTGAGCAACAATTGCCTTAATTCTGATCAAATTAGCATTACAGTATCAAAATATCTTGACAACTAAGTACAGTAGATCTTGCTAAAAAAAATAGAAAATCTGTCAATTTTTATCCACCTCTTTTTTTGGGTAAATATCAAGCCCCTTTTGTTGTTGTACCTGTAAGAAGATTTTTCTCTATTCCAATTTACCCCCCCCCCCTCCATTTC
The DNA here is from genome assembly GCF_902806645.1 of Magallana gigas. Lineage (NCBI taxonomy): Eukaryota > Metazoa > Mollusca > Bivalvia > Ostreida > Ostreidae > Magallana > Magallana gigas. Next base: position 312,787 of record NW_022994921.1, read on the forward strand.
GTGGCCCCCCTTTTCTCTAGGGAATCATGGTTTCATCAAACTTAAATCTGCATAACCTGTGCTTTCACACTAAGTACTGAGTTTTGGACCGAAAACTTTCCCAGAATATTTTTAAAGATTTTTCTCTATATATTCCTATGTAAAAATTCAAACTGATGTCACGGCCCAGCCCTATCACTAGGGACTGTGATTTTGCAAACTTGAATTTACACTATCCGAGGATGCCTCTACACAAGTTTAGGCTTTTCTGGCCAAATAGTCTTTAAAAAGGAGATATTAAAGATTTTCTCTATATATTCCTATGTAAAAATTCATCCCCCATTGTGGCCTCACCATACCCCATGACTATTATTTAAACAAACTTGAATCTTTACGATCTTGGGATGCTTCCACTTAAATTTGGGCTTTCCTGGCCTTATAGTTTTGAGAAGAAGATTTTTAAAGATTTTCTCTCTATATAAAAATTTATCCCCCATTGTGGCCCCGCCCTACCCCCAGGGACCATGATTTGAACAAACTTGAATCTACATTATCTGAGGATGGTTACAATTTGAGCTTTCTTGGCCATAAAGTTTTGAAAAGAAATTTTTTTAAAGATTTTCTCTATATATTCCTATATAAAAATTTATCCCCTAATTGTGGCCCCACCCTACCCCTGGGGACCATGATTTGAACAAACTTGAATCTACACTATCTGAGGATGCTTCCACTCAAATTTAAGCTTTTCTGGCCTTATAGTTTTTGAGAAGAAGATTTTTAAAAAAAATTTCGATATATTCCTATGTAAAACATGACCCCCCTCTTGTGGCCCCACCCTACCCCCGGGGACCATAATTTGAACAAACTTGAATCTACACTACCTGAGGATGCTTCCATTTTAATTTGAGCTTTTCTGGCCTGATAGTTTTTTAGAAGAAGATTTTTAAAGATTTTGTCTATATATTTCTATGTAAAACTTGATCCCCTAATTGTGGCCCCACCCTACCCCTGGGGACCATGATTTGAACAAACTTGAATCTACACTATCTGAGGATGCTTCCACCTAAATTTAAGCTTTTCTGACCTTATAGTTTTTGAGAAGAAGATTTTTAAAAAAAATTTCGGTATATCCCTATGTAAAACATGACCCCCCTCTTGTGGCCCCACCCTACCTCTGGGGACCATAATTTGAACAAACTTGAATCTACACTACCTGAGGATGCTTCCATTTTAATTTGAGCTTTTCTGGCCTAATAATTTTTTAGAAGAAGATTTTTAAAGATTTTCTCTATATATTCCTATGTAAAACTTGATCCCCCCATTGTGGCCCCACCCTACCCCTGGGGACCATGATTTGAACAAACTTGAATCTACACTACCTGAGGAAGCTTCCACTTTGATTTGAGCTTCTCTGGCCTAATCATGTTTTAGAAGAAGATTTTTAAAGAGTTTCTCTATATATTCCTATGTAAAACTTGATCCCCCCATTGAGGCCCCACCCTACCCCCGGGGACCATGATTTGAACAAACTTGAATCTACACTATCTGAGGAGGCTTCCATTTTAATTTGAGCTTTTCTGGCCTGATAGTTTTTTAGAAGAAGATTTTAAAGGATTTTGTCTATATATTTCTATGTAGAACTTGATCCCCCCATTGAGGCCCCTCCCTACCCCTGGGGACCATAATTTGAACAAACTTGAATCTACACTACCTGAGGATGCCGCCACACAAGTTTGAGCTTTTCAGGCCGAATAGTTTTTGAGAAGAAGATTTTTGAAAAATACCAACAAATTTTCAATAATCCTCAATTATCTCCCCTTTAAAGAAGGCGTGGCCCTTCATTTGAACAAACTTGAATCCCCTTCACCTAGTGGTGCTTTGTGCCAAATTTGGTTGAAATCTGCCCAGTGGTTCTTGAGAAGAAGATGAAAATGTGAAAAGTTTACAACGCCAACGCCGACGACAACGACAACGACAACGACGACAGACAACGGACAAATTGTGATCAGAAAAGCTCACTTGAGCCTTTGGCTCAGGTGAGCTAAAAAACCGTCATTTTTTTTAATTGCTTTAAAAAAGTTACTAAAAAATCTATCAACACGTGGCGTTCTATTTAAATAGTTCCATATCTTCCATGACTAAATATTAATAATTATGTGACATTCTAGATAAATTGTTTGAATTTAAATTTATTTATTTAGGGTATTTGATGGCATAAAATATCTAGTAACAGCTGTTCATTTGCATAAACACCGAAAGTATTCCTGCTAAAACTTACAATGATGTATGATCTTCTGGGGTAAAACCGTCAAGTTTTTGGGCGTTATTAAAGTTATCATGTAAATCTATTCAAAGTTTGTGTATTATTCAAGGAGGCATCTGGATAGTCAGCAAGGTAACTATCAGACCAGCCTCTTATATTTAATATGGTGTTTAACACTAATAAAATGTTCATTTGGTAAAGACGAATTCAATATACTAGTACATTTATTTAGCTATAAACAAAAATTTCGTTTACCTGTACATTTATATAGATCGTGGAGCACATGGCTTAGTGGTCATGGGTGTTAGGCGAGTAACCGAAAGGTTGCTTATTTAAATCCCGCTGTGGTCACTTAATGTTGTGTATTGCGCACATTGTCTCAGCACACCCAGCTGCAATTAGGTACTGGCTTACTCTGGTGGTCAACCTGTGATGGACTGGTGTCCCATCCAGGGGACGTCAATGACTCTCATCTGCTTAGCACCATGGAAACCGGGAATAAGCACCGGTATTATGTGCCTTCCTGACAGGGAGAACGATTTAACTTCACTTTAACTTAAAGATATCGATATTCTCTAAAAAAAAAAAGGCTACGACCATTACATCCTCTTAAAGTATTCAATAAAATTATTATTTTTTGAAATTCGAGCCATACATCAAATCAGCATTTTCATGTATTTCAAGAAACTGATAATTGCAAATTAAATTAGACTACTTTGTTTGATTTTCGTTCATTTTTTAATGTGTCATTGAATACATATATTTAATGTGTCGTTGAATAGAATAATTATATAATTCTCAATTTCAATTCAAACATTAAAAAAAGTGTACGATACACAAATACACTCATTTAATTCACAAGGAAACACTGACACTAAGCTAAGTCAAAAGAACGGTTGCAAAGCATTCGTGTGTCCTAATTCAAAAACTTTAAAATGAAAAATTCACTCACAGACATATGGACAAAGATATGTACATCTGACTACATTAGCCTAATAATAGAGAGGTTGAGATTTAAAACATGTACGGGTACGCGTACGTGTGTTAAAACTGCACGTACACGTACACGTTTTAGTAATTTATCAGTTGGGATTTTTTAACTTGTAGGATATAAATGTGTACGTAAATCGACCTAAAAGTATTCAAATTTGAATGGTACGGGCAAAAAAGATAGCTTTGGTATAGATTTTCTGTGCCAGCGTTCGCTAAGAAGGTTGCCCGAATCTAAACGATTTTAAAAGAAAAAAATACTTGTTCGTTATCATTAATTCTACAGCGGAAGGGTAAGATATTCAAAAGAAGTATGTTATCTTATTGCTTGGATACAAAAAATATCTTTTAACGTTTAAAAGTGAATTTTCCGCCGCAAAGAAATATGCAATATGTATCACAGGGTTTGAAGAAGTTAATTTCTTATTCTATATATATATGTTAGCATTTTTGTCTTTTATAAACATGTACACTTGTTGTGTGAATTCTTATTCTGCAATTTTCGAATACAGCAATGTTTGTTACAAGGGGGAGTGGTTGTCAATATTTGGCGGCCATAATATCTAAAACCCTCTCTCAATAGCAATTGGAGAAAAAATGGGAGTTTGATATTAAGCGGCAATCATAATATTTTGACCCCTTCCTCCAATAGGAATTGAAAATAGAAGAAGTTCAATATTTTGAGCCCCCCTCTCCAGTATCAAATAAAAATCAAATGGGAGGAGGGTCAATATATCGCGTCGTTAATAATATTTTGAACATCCTTTCCACTAGAATTAAAAATAGCAGGATGGGAAGGAGAGGGGGTCGATGTTTTACGGCCATAAGAACTGTCGCGGCCATAATATCTTGAACCACCTCTTTAATAGCAATTGAAAATCAGAGGGACGCCCATGACCACTGAGGGAGAGTTAAATATTTTGTGGCCATAATTATTTAACCCTAGGATCAATATGTTATGGAAGATTCATTCTTTTGCAGCGATATTTAGAATCCGGGTTCAAAATTTCTCGGGGTTCAAAACACATCGGACGGGTATTAAACTAAATGAATAAATACACATTGATTTTCTTCTTTATTACTTTTTTATGTTTTGAAATTAATAGAATATTTTTATTCACCTTATTACTTGTATGCAATTCTGATCTACTGTCTGTTGTAACGTTAATTGAAAGTCTGTACAATAGGTAAATATCCATTTCGTGAACCAAAAATTGGTTTGCTATAAAATCAGATAGATTATTCATAGCTCTTTAATTATATCATGACAAATAAAAAAAAAAATCTAGCATAGTTTCCTCGTTTCGCTAAGTCTTGTTCGTTATGTTTCACTCACTCTTGAATAAAATCAACTTTCTTCAGTACTTTCAATACTTTGATCAATTATAGGTTTTGTTTAACCACATGCTTTCGCTGCGTTACGTTGACAAAGCGCCTGGTTGAACTAGTCTTTCATATTATAGCACCGCAGAAAGGCACAGTTATTTTGCTTTCATGTATAAGTGACCGTCTTCTGGGACCGGCAACATTAATCATTAATAAAGAATCTCTACATTTCCCTTCCCTTTAATAATGTAGAATTGATCTTAATCCATGATGACTCATTCCGACTTTATTATTACAAAGAAAACAATTCTTCTACAGAAATAAAAGATAAAACAATAATTTAAGCCCATTTCACAATTGGCGGACGAGCAGAAGCAATAAACGGTCGTGCGACCGAAAAAATAGATATGGTCCGTAAACTGTTGCCAAAATAATCGCATATGTAAAAGTACTCGTATGAAACTCGCACGATTCAGAACGACCGCTGTGCGATGTAAAAGTTTTGAATTTTCATATATATCTTGCGTCTATATGCTGCAGTTGTACAATGACTGCGAGTGTTGTGAAACAATGCAAAAGGATCGCACTAAAGATCAGATGATCCGACGATTGAACGTGCGCCAATGATATTGGACTCGGCGCCCGTCCGATCAAGTGTTTCATCGTAAAAATGCTTGTACGAGTCAGAGGGGTATTGTAATGCCCGTTTCACACGCTCTTCAGTAGACATAGCTGAATGCAAGAGAAGATACCGTCCAAGTAGAGATCAAAAGCAAGAGCCAAAATCAAGGTCTATTGTGGCCTGAAACAGATATGCTTAATATACAGTGATCACTGTAAAAGGGAATTATTCGGCCTTGTCTTATTTTCGCTTATCTCGCTCTTTTTGTCAGTTAGTGGATTAGGATCTGGCGAATTTCAATCTCTCATATTATCTCTCTTTTACCACAATATTGCTGGGGCGAATTCAAGACGCGGCAAAACCGTAAGAAGAAGCGAACGTATCACTGGGCGAAAATAACCTTGTATCCAGTATATACTAGTGGCAAAGCATGGAAACTGGAACCGAGAAATCTTGCAATGATAGTAAAATGTTGCAATAATACATGAGACACGTTGAGCAACAGTCTTATGGTCGCACAACACACACACAGCTAAGATCAATTTACGATCTTTAAAAACAATAATTTTGATCGCATTTGGTCGCGTCTGAATAGTGTGCATTTCCTTTATTTCGAGGAGACTTGATGCGACCACAAAAATGCATGCAACGAATGCGAGAGCTCATGTAACGTATGCGATAGCTTGTATACAAAGCCAAAAAATTCTGATCGCAAAGTGCACGTGCGCCAATTGTGAAAGGGACTTTATGTATTCACTATAGATAGGTATGATATATTATTATGAGTTTTCGTACTACTGTTACAAAAAGCATATTCCTTATTTAAAAATCTCAAGCTCATGGTACATGCCGTGTCTTATGCCAAAACTGAAAGAAACAAAGATCCCTGACAAATGATTCATGACCATAGCTGAATGACAGACAGAACCAAATTAGGAAAAAGAAAGTTTTTTATTCCATGCGAAAATAGAATTGCTTGGTATGGAAACATTTAAATTTACGATAACATGTACATTTTTGTTTGTCTTTCTAAGACTTGATTTGTCTGATGACCTTTTATTAAACATACATGTATAATTTACTCTATAAACACATTGTTTCTTTACGGAAGCATACTTATTAGGCGTTTTCACATGACGCTAAAAAAATGTCAAAGACTTTAATCAAAAAGGGTACAAAACTTTAGTTCTTTAAAAATGTATATATTGAACTCCAAAAGCACAGTTTAGATAAAGATTAACTATCAACACTGATAAATATCAACTAAAATATACACAGTGTTAATATAAAGTAAATATTATGAAGAGTCTGTATAAATCATCTCAATCTAGGTATTGTAAAGTTGTAATTCATATGTATACTGTGGTTTCATTAATATTCAAGGGTATCAATTTTCGTGTATAAAGTGAAAATCACAGTTTCAACATCTTCACAACGTCAAGGTTTTGTGATTACGGAACTCCACACAAACGTTTGTGTGGAGTTCCGTAATCACAAAACCTTGACGTTGTGAAGATGCAGTTTCAAGGATACGTATATTCCTGGCCAATGACCTTTTCAATTCAATACAAAATGTTAATAGAAATTGCGTTTCAATGAACATTTAATTTCACGGATCAACTTAACAACGAAATCCCCGAATATTGATGAAACCGCAGTATATGCTGATAAACATAAGCATTTTTTTAAATTACAGTGTAAATTGATACTCGAGTGCCACTTATAATTCTAATTCATCTTTTTTGGTAAGACTGAATCTGAAACGAGTACTAGTAAATATTCATATGAATTACAACATTTTGAACGAGGTACTGCATTGGTATATACAAACAAGTTATTATATTATTGTGTTTATTTAGAAATTAAGTCAATTGCCATGCCCGATGAATGGCGTTTGGCTGCTTTCCATAATGTTAAAACGAATTTGCTGCATTTGGTGGGAAAAGATTAGGCAGCCGAATAGCTCACATTCAGATCATTAATCAGTGTATCTTTAACGCGTTTCAATATTTTTTAATCAATTCATTCGACAAACCCTCCGTACCTTTTGTAGAAAATTTTCTTTAAGTTTTTGTCCGTCCAATTGAAGACGAATTTCATAGTAAGAGGTCCCTTGATTGTAGGCTTTTTTTACAGGTTTGTCCAGAACTCTGAATTTAGCCACTGATGGGTACAGAAATTCACCCTCATTCCGATATTTTGAGTACCTCTGAATGTCCTTTGGTCTCCACAAACTTGGGGTCGAATTATCGATGATTAACAATATATTTTTGTCAGAAGAATCTTCTATGAAGTTGAACGCCGCATCTATGAGATTAGAAGAAGATGAAAATGCTGGGAAAACAACACTGTTTCCTTTTCCATAAAGCTTGAGGGCGCTTTTGATATCACCTCTGACATTCCCAATCATTCGATAGGTAACACCGTCATATCCTTGTACCCCTCCCCAATAGAGTAAAGTCGCGAGGAGGGCAGCAGCGTAGGGTGCGAATGCTTTGTCCTTTTGGTCTAGAGTCTTTGCTGTGCATTTGTGTTGGGAAAGAGCATAGTTCAAATCCCCGTAGATATCATCATCTGTGTACATGAACACGAGTGTGCTTTCTAAATCATTAGGGTCTTTGGCTTTCCGAAGGAGACTTTGGTATCCGTGACTGTACTTTGGCTTTAGTGCATCGGCTATCCTCCACTTTGTTTCATTTTTTTTATTTTGTAAGATGGTAAAGACAAACTTAAGTGAATCTAAGAATAAGCCCGTGGGTCTTTCTTCGCCAACAGTCAGTGCCTCTATTCCGTAGTTAATCAAATCCATGCCGTCGTTTTCTATTTTCTTTTTGCATTTGGATGTCTCCACTACAGCTCGCTTAGAACGACTATGCTTTTGGGGGGAGACATTTCTCAGAACTGCATTCGTTGCAATAACAATTAAAAGCAGTAATAAATAGATGCAATGTAAATGGAAACGCATTTCCTCAACAGTTACTTTGACGAGTGATTTATCTGAAATAAAACATACATGTTGTTACAACATGATAAAATGTTAATAACAATTCTAATTAGTATCAACATTTTGTGGCTGTTAAAGGAAATAACAAATTAGAATTATTTTGTGAAAACTGCTAGTTTGTTGAATTCTTATTTTTTTGTATCGTAGGCGGGATTGATTAGTATTCACTAGGTCGTATCTGGATTTGTTAATATCCATTTGCTAATTTGACATGGACATGGGTACCATCATTTCCACCCACCGATGGAAATGTTCAAAAAAGATCCTAAGTCAACACCAAGAAACTAGAATAGCAATGCTTAGGACCCCAGAGAGAGAGAGAGAGAGAGAGAGAGAGAGAGAGAGAGAGAGAGAGAGAGAGAGAGAGAGAGAGAGAATGGATCAAAACTAAGATGGTGCAAGATAATCGATAAAACAGGAAATTTGTTGGTGTTATACAAAACATGGAGTGTAAAAGATGAGGATGATACATGGTGATGATGATGATGATGACGATGATAATGATTCGCGAAAGTATTATGATCTCTGAAATCTGCCCTAGGGTAATATATACCTTTTATCTACTTGCATACAGAAGCGAATTATAGCATAAGATTATTATTTCTTTGTTTTTTTAACTCATCTGAGCTGAAAGCTCAAGTGAACTTTTCTGATCACATTTTGTATGTCGTCTGTCTGTCTGTCCGTCCGTTTGTCTGTAAACTTTTCAAATTTTTAACATCTTCTTAAGAACTTCGAAGCCAATTTCAACCAAACCTGGCATAAAGCATCCTTTTAAGGGAAATAATTAGGAATAAATGAATCTTTTAAAATCTTCCCAGTAACTAATCGGCAAGGTGTTTCTTTAAATTTGTTTAGACTTTTGCCCTTTGACGATTCTTAGGCCTCACAAGGGGTTTAGAGTTTGATGTATCTTTGTATCCCATATACAAACAAATGTTTATGATCTATTTTAGAACTTCAATGCTCAACATGTGACATGACTTTGAAATCATCCTGTTAAGAAAAAGTGCTCATGATAATAAACTTAAAGAATATCCAGGGGGGATGGATTTTTATTTATACAGGATCTACATGTATAATACTACACTGTCAAAATAGTTTGTATACGACTCAATTAAGCTGATTTTATCATACCTATTGTTCCTATGGTGAGTGATTTGGCCCATGGGCCTCTTGTTTGTGCATGTTCTCTGTTTGTTGTTAATGCTTGAGATTTGTAAAGCCCCGGTTACACTGTCACAATTTGAAGGTAGACGAAGAAGTCGTGGCGAACGAGTTATAACTCGTCACAAATCTTCAGGTGCCGTTTAGGACTCGAACACAAATCTGTGTTTCTTTATGCAGCCAGTGCTCGCCAAGCAGTTGCGAGAATTTCAAATGGTTTTGAATCTTTTGCAAGTTTTAATTTGGCGAACAGGTATTGATATATTTTTTCAATTCAGTCGTATTTAGCTTTATGAAGTTATGAAACTACACATTAGTCACAGGAACTGAAAACTCATATTTTTCCTGTTTCTTTAAAACATGTACATTGGTCTTCAAAGTAATATGAGCTGTTTTTTTCCAGGTTTTTAATTTGTTGTAAAAACCCGCTTTTTAAATAATTTGGTATAAAACTTAAACTTTGTGACAATTAAAAACTGAAATGAATACCAAAATGTTATCGGAAGAACTTGTCCTTATAAACTTGTTTAAACAAAGGTTTATAAACCATCATTTAATTTACAATATAAGTAGATAATTTGAATTTTAAAATATTGACAAAAGTGACAAAATGCAGCTCATATTGCTTTGAATAATGTTATCATGTTAATACTATCTATCTATCTATCTATCTATCTATCTATCTATCTATCTATCTATCTATCTATCTATCTATCTATCTATCTATCTATCTATCCATCCTTACATGTAAATATTAAGAAAGAAATACGGTATGTTAAATGAATTTGTCAAACATTATATTTAGAACACTGCTTACCAATAACTTAAGGTAAAAAAAATGTATTACTGAACCTGTTTAAGAGAACCCCTTTTTACTGTTCGTTGTCGAAACTGTAATAATAGCTTTAGCTAAACGGAAGAATATTCTTCACAATTCAATAGGATTAACTTAAGGCACGGCTTGGATATTTGTAAAAGGATATTTTGCATTTGGGTGTATACATCCGCTGTACTGTCTGCTTTGTAAGGACATTTTTTATAATGCGTTATAAATAATATAAATATAAATAATATAAATATAGATATAAATGATATAAATTTTCTATAAGGCGTGATGCCGATGTCACTTTTTCGTCGAATCTCTCAACACTCAAAATACACTGAACAAGGAAGTGAATGTCCTGGAAGAGATAATTTTAAAGCAGAACTAAAATAGAGATTCTGGCTTTCTGGCATTTGAAACAATTCTTAAACGATTCATATCAGTGAAGCAGGATCAATATGTAATAGCAATCAATGTCCAAGAGAACAAAGTTTGTTTTATTGTTTTGACATGATAATAAATTAGTTTAATATTTTGAAGTATCATTTGAAA
>NW_022994922.1:0-83186 GCF_902806645.1 Magallana gigas
TCACATTTAAACATTGAATTGGGAGAAGTCAAAGAAATATTGGATCAGCTGCAAGTATAGTAAAGAAGTACATGTACCTAACAACATGGTGTTTTACTATTGAAGACAGAGCCTCACGTGCTATGATGCTGGTGTTAGTATTGTACTATAAAGTATTTGTTATCACCCTCAGTGCCAAAAGTACTGAGATTATAGGGTGTATAGTGTTGTGATTAGTTGGGAATGAGATTAAATTTTGTGACATTTTGTCATTTAAAAGACAAATGGTTTAAAGCTACAAAACGCAGAACACGCTATAGTATTTATATCAGGTATCCATGTGGGAATATTCAAGGGAGTTGTATTTTACATCTATATCATGTTTGCATGGGTGTACCGGTAATATGTGATAGAAATACGACTTGCAGTGTCATATATACATAGGTATACACGTGCCATGTCCACGTATCTACTGTATTTGTCAAGGATTAACTACTTGGCAAAGATATCATCTGACATGGAAGCACAAATTGTGAATAGAAATAGTATATCTTTCAAAACACATTTCTTGTGGCGTCTTTTCCTTACAGTAGATTCCTTATTGTATGCGAGTACTTATATCCACGATTTAACGGTTTTGTATTAAATCGCGAGAATTAAAAATTGCAAATAACAAATTTTTATCCTAATTTCAAATAGTTTACATCTGTAATAGAAATAAAAACAAACCTTTGAAATCCGCGAGATGTGCCTCTTGCAATTTTACTCGGATATTAATTCCTCGCATTTACCGGGTAATTAGGAATTTACAGTAGTCATGTATTGATATATATGGTTTATTCTAGATGAGAAAATAAGATCTCTTTCCAACATATCCCATTCTATCAACAGTTGAAAAGGATATGGGGGATTTTGTACGTCTTCTTCAGAAAAATTTCCTGGAATATAAAAAGTTCACATATTGACATCTCTTTGAAACGTTATCAATTTTAAAAAGATTTTTCCTCATTGTCTTGATTTAATGATTGGGAGAGACCATTGGTCATTGACCTGTAGAATGGAGGGATTAACATCAGAGAGAGGTTGTCGCTTGCAGTCCTTCATTTGCAGACCTGAAACAACCATAAACTGATAACACACTTGCATTGATTGTGTGACCGTTTAATTCATTTCTTGATTGACTTGTACTCTGTTAAACTCTGCTTCATGCATCTGCCTCATTTAAACTTCAAATTGTTATAGGGAAATTTAAGGTCCGAAAGTTTCCTAAAAACAATGTATATTTGAAATAAAAGTTATAACACTTACAGTTACTCATGTCATGTGTCATGAAGTTTTACACTGTCACTTTTTTCTAAAGATCCATGACAATGTGTATTATCACTATAAAATAATCTAAATACAAGTTGAACTTTGATATCTAGCTCAAACACTGATATCTCGAATACAATGGATATGACGAAGTGATTGGTAAATCCTAACCACTTACTTTTTAAGTATATTTTAACCCTTGATATCTTAAATACTCAGATACTTCAAAGTTTTTAAACAGTCCCATCTAGTTCGAGATAAAAAAGCTTGACTGTATGGTATTCCTGTGTTGTGTACCAGCTGCAGACTAAAATCGGACTGCATCCATTGTTTTTTTTTTGGTTTATGATCTCTCTGTTGCTTTGATATTTTTTTTAATTTATCTATAAACATGTTTGATGTGAACATAAATATTATGAAAACAAGGTCCAAGTAATCTCTGAAGAAGGGAGATGATTTGTTGAAAAGGTGACATGTGTACATGGTGGAAGAACAATGTCAGCATCCTTGACACGGTTACTTTTATTGCTTAAAAAAAACACAAAAAGGTGGTATGGGACACCTCCATATTGTGACGTACTTTCTATCAGATAAATAATAAAATCAAGTATAATTATTTTCTTTCCCAGAATTGTCACGTAAGCTTGTAAGCTTAACAGCTTAGCACAATAAGGTAAGAGCATTGACCAAGAATCTGTAAGTCATGAGTTTGTATCCCGCTGGGGCTTTTACAATTTTTATCTTTTTCAAATATTTTTAAAATGTTTTTAGTCAAATTGTGCATAATTTAAAAGTTCTAAAAGGGTGAAAGTATTTTGATTTATAATACACATGTATAATGTACCTGGTACTATTATTCATATCAATATTGACAGGTGTCTCATACCACCTTAAATGTTTTATTTGTTTTTCCATAATAAGCAAAATTATTAGAATATAGATATATTAGTACAGTATTGTTTAGGACATCTTTGGATATTGATATGGATATTCAGTCATCATATTAAAAAATAAAAAAATACTCAGTTTAAAAATGTTCATACTGTATAAAAAATACATAAAATAATTTTTTTAAGAAAGGTAGAATTATAAAATCCCCTGCTGGTTTCAAACTTGTGACTTTCAAATCAGTAGTCTTGATCTTGTTTTTGACTTATGACAAGGTTAAGTTCTATTAACAGAAAGGATGTCAAATTATGGAGGCTTAATCATGTTAATTAATACCACCTTAATCTTATTTTTAGAGGATGAAAAGTAATACTTTTTACATGATCCTAAACATTTATATTGATTATAGTTTAATCGGAAAAAAACTTTAAGATTTATTCTCCAAAAATTTCTTACTTTTGATATTTTTTTCATTTTTGAATATCAATTTATTACATTAATCTTATTCTTAGAGGATGGAAAGTAATTCTTTTTACATGATCCTAAACATTTATATTGATTATAATTTAATCAGAACAAAATTTTAAGATTTATTACTCACGAAATATCTTACTTTTGATATTTTTTTCATTTTTGAATATCATTTACCTTAATCTTATTCTTAGAGGATGAAAAATAATACTTTTTACATGATCCTAAACATTTATATTGATTATGATTTAATAAAAACAAAATTTTAAGATTTAATACTCACGGAATGTCTCACTTTTGATATTTTTTCATTTTTGAATATCAATTATTTCACATGTCAGGTCTTATTTGACACCACAATTAAATCTACAGACAATTAACCTTGCAAACAGTACCCACAAATGACATATATTTATAGGTGCATGAGGGTGAGGAATGGTAAAGGAAAGCTGTGAGGTTTTTTATATCCAAGTATTGATCTGTGTTAATTAAATATCGTATCCGATGATGACTGCTTGTACACTGAAACAAAAATAATTAGCTGGATACAAAATCAATGTTTTAATTTGTCGTACTGTTTGCTGTCCTGGTGCTCTTAGTCAGTGTGATTGTCAGCTAGATCTTGGGAGTTTTTTCAAGTACAAGTCTTTAATCTAAAAGGAGATTATGATAGTCAAGAAATCAACCTCAAAGTTGAATGAATGAACTTTCTATATGAAGAGAATATATAGGACATAGGTAGACTCTTGACTCCTTACATCAAGTTGAATTCAAGGTGTTCTACCTGGTATATAAAGTACTGGTATACTAGTATTGCCAATATCGGGTATGGTATTTGCCTTGGGTGACATGCAGTCTGCTATGAGCTACAGGGAATACAACAAACCCATCAACTATGCATTAAAGTGAACAGCAGATCATATATTTCTGGGCCGTATTTCATGGAAATGCTTTTTCTGGAAGGACAAAGACAATTAATTTCACTGTCAGTACACATGTAATCATTTTCCTAATACATGGTAATTTTGCTACAAAGATATACATGTACTTTGAAAGTTTGAACAAATTTGAAACTTTGTTATTTTTACTGGTTTGAAGATATTGAAATCTCTGTGTTAATGATTTGTTAAAGCACTGAAACTGCAGTGGGCCTGTTGGGAACAAAATAACTTCACTAAAGCAGTGAAGGGAACTTGTGTCAGAGCACTTCTTATTTCTCAGTGTTTAACAGGTCAATTAATTTTAGAGGAAAAAATATTTTCTAAATTGTGTCAAAAAAAAATTGAAGAAATGGGTAGTAATAAAACACTATTCTGAAGTTTATTTCATTAATAGAAATGCTACTTTAAAGCAATGGTATTGTTCTCCCCATTTAAGAGTTTTTTTACAGGTCTATTCCGCCTGATACTGAATGTTCAGATCCCTAATTATCGTCTTAAAACTCATTTTGATAATGAATGTAAATTTATTTAAGCTGATTATGTTTGGATGCCGTTACTCTTAAAATTAGGCTGCTAAATCTTGTTAGGTGTTTTGTAATAGTACCGAATACTGTCAACACCAAACTGTCAACTCTATGTAGTTTCTTCATCTTTAGAAAGTGAATTTGGACATAATTAACAGCATTTATAAAATTAAGTTAATTGAAAGTGAAAAATTAAAGACAAGTTCAGTGATGCCAAATTACTGGTAACTCATTTTAACGGTAATTCATTTTTTGCAGTGCTTAGGTGCTCCCTTGCAGAATCTGAATAAAACTGCCCTGAAAGAAGCATTTGCCAGCTATTTGAAGTTGCCAGTGGAGAATGTCTGCATTGACAAAATTTTGGTAATTATCCACAAAATAATATTGTAATATATTTTGTTGTTTATTAATGCATATATAAAAGTGTCATGAAGCATGCAGGTAAATGAAATGGCAGTGTATATCTGTGATCTGTTTCTGTACTGTGGATACTTTGTTGTGATTCCAGACACTTAGACTAACCAATCAATACTCATAACTTTTGTGATAAACATGTTGTTCCTAAATTTCCTTTTTTTTTCACCTAAAATAACCATCTGACATTCATAAATAGTCAAGTACATGTAAATGGAAAAAAAATTATGACTTTACTACTCTGTACTATTAAAGTTGTTTTTCTGAGAACCAAGTGCCCTTTGAATGGTTACAATGAATTCCACCTACATTCATTGCCATACATATATGTTTCTGTTGCAGATAAGAAAGAACATGGTGGAATTGTATTTTGTGAAGAGGGGCCACCCGGTGGATTTTTTTGATGTGGATAAGGACCTAATCCCCACCACAGACATCAGGAACCGCGATCTGCTGGAGTACCTGCAGAAAAGGATCCCCTCCATGAATATTACCATTGAAACAAGCCAGGTTTGTGACGTCTGCTCTTTGATCACTTCGATTATTATCTCCCTTATCAACCTCTCTATCAAAGCATGTGGTGTGAATTGGAATTTTGGAATGTGTATCGCATCATCTCCCATTTTTCTCGTACATACTCAGATAAATAAGAAAAGCATTATGGTAATTATTTCAAAGTAAAATTCAAACTATGGTGGTTTGGGTCAGAATTGATGTGTTGATTTTGAGTTGGAATTTTCAAGAAATCTTTGATTTAGAAAAATGAGTTGACGTCAGTATTTAGAGAATTTATGCATGATAAAAAAATATCTTCTATACACTCCTGAGTTTTCAAACAAGTTGAATCTATTATTATTTCTTGGCACTGTGCATTAGTCTGTTAGCATATTGGGGGAGGGGAATCAATCATTTTATTTTCATATGTTCTGATACACATTGCACTCACTCTTACATGCTACAGCTATAATTATTTTATGTTCTTTAGTTTAAAATAATGTTACAGGGATGTATGCTGATTGTGGTTGTTTGAATTCGTCTACACATGCCACCCTCATGAATAGTTAATGCTGTACAGTGCCATTAGTTCAGCAAATATGATATTATGTGGGAAGTCCCTCAGGATTACGTTGTGGTTTTTTTTTTCATTAGTTGACTTGCAAAGCAAGATAGCCCAATTAGGGTTAACAAGTAACAAACCCAGGCGATCAAATCCGACAATTTCCTTTAACGTAGATCATCTATCATGTGAGTTATCATCAAGTCCGTTAAAGAAAGAGGAGTAGTAGTAAATCTCCATCATGTTTTTATCAAACTTCAATAGAAGATGTTTAATAATGAGAGCAATTCAACTATGTCACAGTAATCTAACCTTGTTATTCCATTTGACCATGAGTTAACCATTCCTCTTTTGAACTTGTGTAGTTTCAGAAAAACTGAACAAGATATTCTCATCGAACTTCAAACAAAGATATTTTCATTACATGTATTTTGGGGTTAGAACCACTCAACTTTGTCTAACTTTGACCTTCCTCATAATTCTGACTTCACTATTTCATATTTTGTGTTTGCCTTACTATCTAACAAACTGCTTACGATGTTTTTACCAGTTGTCATTGATATGAATAGGTTAGAAATAATTAAAGAAAGTTCTTTCATTATTTTTCATGTTTAACTTGCATTGGTCAAAAGGTACAAAATCATACATTTCTTTTCATGGTGCAAAGCAAATGTACAATTCAATTCAATTTAATTCAGTTCAATTTCAATGCACCTGTACATGTACCATTAGGTGGGACATTCATATCCTTGGAATGCAAGTCAACAAGAAAACTAATGTTTGTCTTAGGGGAGGCTAATGGTACTAATGTATACGGGTACCTAAGATTAAAACACAGTATACTATAGGTGCATCATTCATATTATACGAAAGATCACCCCTTTATGGAGGTTACAAACCAGTTAAGGTGGAATAACACATAATGATAAATGAACTGTACAAATGTCAAATAAGCGAAAAATTTGCAGTTTGGGGATAAAAAATGAATATCTAAAATAATTATTCCAGTAAGTAACAACAAAAGCCCCTGCAGGATTTGAACTCAAGATGTACGGATCACAAGTGCGACACTTTATCCACTCGGCTATGGAGTAAGTTACTTGTGTCAGTCCATAAAATCCTTTTAATGAAACGAAATGTTGTTTTGATCAGTGGTCAGCCATTTTGTGATGATGTGTTATTCCACCTTAATCCATTGTTTATAGTGAAAAGGAAAATACTGCAACAGATTACTTGGCCCTGCTATTTACATTGCTATATTATATAAAACTACAAATACTATGATAATGAACTTTATACATGTTATATATACTATTCTAAGTAACAATATTTAAGAGTGAAAATGAAGAGTGGGTTGAAAAAGTTGTCAAAATTAGAATGAAAAGAATAAGGTTATTACGCAGTACCAGTAATTTAATTGTTTGTTAAAAGCTATGCTGTTGTTCATTGATTGATAGATATTTGAAGTGGTTGATTGTGAATGTAATTGTATTGATTGATTGTGGGAAAGTTTCAATTCAAATATATCCTTAACACTTAAAATGTATATATGTACCGTGTAAATATTGATATCAAGAATAGGAGTCACATGCCTCAAGGAGTGAAGTGTGTTTCCTTTTTGTGTTAAGTGTGTGGGCTGATGAACTAAAAAACTTCCTGTATATTACAATCATAGCTACATGTATCAGTTTTAAGCAATAATTACGAACCTATTTTGCAGACCCCATTGATAACCTCAGCAAAGTTTTGGACAGAGAGTTACTTCCCCTATTTAGCAGCTGCTTGCAGTGTGTGCATAGTACTGGTGATGGCAGTAGTGGTATGTAAAACGTCTCAGAAGATTTTACCTGTTAAGTCTTGGTTTCTCTACTGTATTTTAACATCAAACATCGCAGTAGAACCATATACATCAACTTTGACTTGCAGTGTTGGTTGAAAAGTTCTTCATTTATCTGTTGGTAAAATAAAGTATTCTTTCCTATTTTCCAAGCAGTTTCAAAGGGAAAAATTGTTTGATATCATTAGAAATTTTAAATGACAGATTTTCTGTTGCTGTCGGAGAAGAAACAAAGAAGAACAAGTGGATGTGAAGGAGGAATATACAGAGCCTGAACAAGTATTTTACCCCTCCTTGAAGCCTCAGCAGATATTCTACCCCTCCATCAAACCCGATGTGAAACACCCAGTGATGATTCAGCCAGAGGGAAGCCCCGTGTTTGTCACCAAGGGTTGTGTCGCCCCAGTACAAACACAAGCCAAGAAAATCAAAGCAAAGGGACTCTTAGAAAGGTGAATATCTTGTCCAGTGTATATGTATCTGCAAGCATTTGGGTACTCTGAAATGTTTTACTTGAAAAAAAATACTTGTACAGGTATACATAAGCCTATAAAGAGAGAGTATAATTTTCAGATTTGATTTTCTATAGTTGAAGCAACCAATGAAGGCAAAAAGTAAATTATTGCTGAGTGTTTTAAAAAAAAATAGACTTGAATCTGATATGATTACTGGAGTGCATGTTCATTTAATTTGATTAATGAAATGACAATTTTAGGTTATATTGGAAGTTGTTCTTGACAGTAATATTCTGGTGTTCCTCTTCAGCACCATTGAAAACTATGTATTAAAAGATATGTGTTAGCAAAGTTATTCATGTCAGGTTTCCAAAGTACTTGCATCTCGTATTTCTTAAAGTTTAATTAGGGCCCCGCAAGGATTTGCGGGTGCCCTATAGTAATCACTCTGTCCGTCCGTCCTTCTGTCCGTCCGTCCGTCTGTCACTCTTCCGTCCACAAATTTCCTGTTTTTCTCTAATAACTTTTTTTATGGTTGCCCAATCAAGTTCAAATTTGGTATGGTAGTTCAGTAGGCAGAAATACATATTTTGATGCTAAGTTTGGTTCTCTATGTCTTCTGGTTTGGAGCTGGGGTGGTGGGGTAGATTCCTAACTATGCATAAGAAGAATGGGCAAAGAGAGATAACTGCTGAGAATGAATGGGCAAAGAGAGATAACTGCTGAGAATGTTACCATTGTATACATGGAAGGCTGTGCAATATTTGTCCTTTGGGATTAATTAACCTTCCACAGGAAGAAAATCCTAAGCTTTATCTTTATCTGTCACATTGAGATTAATTACTGCACTGCCTGTGTCTGCAAATGAACTTTGTTTTGAAGTTAAGGTCAATTTTGAATGATGTGTAGTATTGTGTACATTCTTTGAAATATGGATTTGAAATATAATATTCATATTTTTTTTGGTTAAAATACCGTACACAATGATTTATGATAGTTTTATTGAATAGAGGCAAAGCCTAGGTATCATTGCATTGGTATCAATTCTTTGTTTTTTTAACAAATTTTATTTCATCCCATGTTAACCCACTTTATCCCGTGGATATGACTCATTGGATATTTTTTTGATATTCCACAGTTGTGACTTTACAATGGGATTTGCCTAGGCATAATGAAGTAAAAATAATGTAGAGTTTTATAAACAGTGTAAACATTGATTGCGGTGTTTTAAATATGGGATAAATAGAATCTCATGATTTGTAGTATAATATGATTTTTATCCAACTTGTGTGTTTTATCCCCTCACTAAGGCTCAAGAAAAAAACACTTTAATTGTTGGATGAAAATCATATCCAACTACAAATCACGAGATCCTATATATTCCAGTTCTTTACATCTTCTGCCGGGCATTTATTTTTCATCATTGTTAATATAAAGAGGATGGAATTCAAAGTTTTTTTCACTTCTCCATATTAATTGTCATAGCGGGGCCCTTCCTGACTGGTCAGTTTTCTAGTTTTTACTAAATGGGATTAACAACATAGTAGATGTTTAGTGGAACAAAGACCTGCGATTGATGTTTGATAGAATGGTTGGTCTGTTGTCCAAAATACATATACAGAGTATTTATTACCAGAACAAATTTGTTTTTTCATAACGACAATGTGAAAAATCCACTAGAGTTCAGCTTACACTTAATCTCCTTTGACCATATCACACATAAAAACCAGTGTTATAGTTTTGTATGGATTATATAGGTATATTTCTGTGTAAGCCAATTCACTCTGTGTGTATCCTGATAATTTTGTACACTCATCCAAGAAACTCATCTTAAGAAATTGGATACCTAAGTAATCCTTTGTTTTCAGATAATTTTTTTTAAAATCATACCATATGACAGTTTTAAAAAAAAGTAATTTAAGGTGGAATAGGACTTATGTCAATATTAATTTGGATTAAGCTACAGTATAATTGAGATACTTTCACTGGTTTAGAATTTTCGAATTTCACAATATTTAACCAAAATTTTTTAGAAAGGTAAAAAATATAAAATCCCCAGAGTGATTCGAACTCATGACTTACAGATTTGTAGAGAAGCCTCTAACCCACTATGCAACGCCGTTAGGTGATCTTTTTGGGAAAATAATTATTTTTTTCAAATTACATTTGATTTTATGATTTACACATGTATTTCAATAAATAGTATGTCAAAACATGGAGGTGTCTAATACCACCTTAAATTGTTTTTGTAGAAAAAAAAATATTAACAAAATTATGACAGGTTTGTTTTCCATAAATCATTCTTTGTACAAAATTTGTAAATAAAAATTAATTTAAGTTTGTTTTCTAAGTAATATGTTTTCATGTTATTGAGCATTGCAATGATCCTTATTTTGACTTAATCTGTGTTGGAAACTGTTGCTATAGCAAAGTTTTAGTAAATCAAATTTGATACATGTATCATAAATATTTATTTTAGATTATATGAAACTCTTCATGAACAAAGTTACCTTCATCATGTTCATGATAATCATATTTTGGTTTTTCTGTGTATAGTATGTATCTATGATAGAAAATTAATCACATTCATTTGTATCTTTAACAATTTGTCAACAGAGGGTTTGTGGTTAGCTAGGGGACAAGATAAAAACTTAGTAACATAATATCTACAGTTTTATGTGCAGGCTTATTTCTGTTCATGTCCACCATTTTGTGAAATCACATATTTGGAGCAACCAGCACTGTAATATGTATAATCATTAATCCTTTAGATCAATAAGTCATGGGATTCTGTCCGACTTCTTACTATCAGAATGATAGAAGGAAAGTTAACATGGTGTCTTGATCATCAAAAATGAATTGTTTTTTTGCATGTTAACTTCTAGCTCTTTTTCTCTCTTTCTTTAAAATATAGAAGAGGATCGAGCGCTTCACTGAAAATTGATCTCAAGGCAGCTTCCCCAGAGACAAATCGCTGGGAAGGAACTCCCCCCAAAGAAGGGTAAAAAAACCGTAACTAAAATCAATCCAGTCAATGTCATGATAATAAACTCCTAAAGCAGGAAGTCGTCGGAAGGGTTTAATGTGATTTATTGATATCTTTATAGTACTGGACTTGAATATTTACTTACTGCCGGAAATAGACTGAGTCGCAGAGATTTACGCAACGCAATCAAAAACAGTAGAGTCCTATATGAAGAATTTTGGGTATGGCTCATGTACACTTTTGTACATGCAAATGTTGAAGTTAAACTTAAACCCTAAAATAAATTGGCTTAAATTTGAAGTTAAACATCTAATTTGAGACTGAGAATTATTTTCTTTATTTAGCAAAAAAAAGAAAAGGTTACCTATGTATATCAAACTTTTTTCAGAATAACCACTGTAGCTTATCTTTGTAAATTGATATAGACTACAAAATCTATATATTGCAACAATCGGATTGTAGGAAATTCCCATGAATCACCCGGAGAAGGTTTACGTGGCAGGATCAGGAATGAAGAACCGATACCGGACCATTATACCAAGTAAACTACCCTTCATTGTTATACTCCAATTATTATTGGTTAAGCATGTATATTAAATGCATAGTCTAGTTGGTTTTATTGAAATCTTAAATACTTAAAAATTGTTATTAAATTTTTTCACACTGATGTCCAATTACAATCACAATTACCTGTTTCCTTTGTGTTGAAGTGCAGGACATCTCTATTAATTTAAAATTAGCATTTACTTCGCTTTACTGATTTATTTTTAGTACTTAATTGGTACAATGTATTTTTTTCTCCATACACTGTTGTCAAGTACAGGTACTTGTATATATCACCAGGATTTATAAGTAGAAAGAAATAGTGCCTCTTGAATTATTATAATGTGATTATTTCTAATTTTCATACTCAACTGGTAAAGGCCAAGGTACCGTATATATGGTAATTTTCATGATAATCTTTCTTCCACAATCTCTTTCAAATCGCAAAATATTGACTACGCAGAAATTATACCCTGTATTACTTATTATAAGAGACTTTTAAAACTGCAAAAAATGACTGACACAAATTAAAAATATTACATATCTTCCCCATTCCGCAAATTTTTTGACACATGAAAAAAACAACGGATATACGTTATGTTAAGTAGAGACCAGGGCCAGAGATGACCTGGTAGATGCACTGTACCAACCATATTTGATTTCAGATGAACACAGCAGAGTTATCCTTCCTGATAGTGAATGGGACCCCTTGTCATCATACATCAATGCCAACTACATCAGAGTAAGACAGACATCAATAAAATCTTTCATTCATTTATTTATTTATAGAGCCATGGACTTTGGTTAGTTATGTCAAACAGTGATCTGATGTTGGCCTGTTAAATTTTTAGCAACTCGAGGATGGCTCTAAGCTTTGCCTACGCAATTTGTGTAAATTTCACTGGAGACCAGATCAATTTCAACTTGTTTTGATGTGCAAGCTAGGCCTACTTAGCTATATCATACTGAAAGTTCTGATCTTATTAAAATGACTCCAGTTATCTGGTCCAGCTATGTAATGTAGAATTTGCAATGCTAGTAAGATTGTATTACAATATGTTTTATTGGTTTTGAAGCTTAATCAATAATTATTATTAAGTTACAAATCTCATATACAAAGTATTGGTGATCTATGAACTCTTTAATGTTTGTCAGGCGTAATTAGATTCATCTCACAAAGGAAACTCAAAACTTAATCCTTTTGGAGAAATATGAGAAGTGTTGTAAAAAGCTGAAGTTACACAATCCAAAAAAGTTAAAAGGTATTGTGTGCTAGAATGAGATATGTAACAGCTTGGCAGTGATTGTATAATGTTGACTTGCAGGGCTACGAAGGAGAAGAGAAGGCGTACATCGCCACACAGGGCCCTATGTCTCACACCATAGTAGACTTCTGGAGGATGGTCTGGATAGAAAAGTCACCAATCATTGTCATGATAACAAAGCTGAAGGAGAAAGCCAAAGTAGGTCTCATTACACAATTGCCAATGCCTTCTGCTAAACGGATTGTCCTTTCATAAATTTTCATTACCAGGTAGTGCATAAATGACAAGTCTATTTTAACAGTTTTATCTAACCCTACCTTACATCCACTTGTCTATTAGCCTTGACCAAACTTTACAAAATACTACTTAATTAACAGTCTTGATAAGATTTTAGCTGTTTCAGTCCATTGTGATTAACTGGTTGCTCGAAGAAGAAAAAAAATGATTTATCATATTTTACACTTACTTTTTCCAAACCTTTACCTGTGGTAAAAGAACAGAAAATGGTAGAAAATGATCCACGACAAAGAGCCCTATAATCTACTTGTATCAAATAGTATTGTTTCCCAGAATCGGATTGTAGGAAATTCCCATGAATCACCCGGAGAAGGTTTACGTGGCAGGATCAGGAATAAAAAAATCTTTCAAGGGTTCATGTATCTTTATTAGTGCATAGGGAAAAGGATATTCACAGATGTTTATCCCTAAAAGGGATCCTCATCAATACATACATATTTTGTAAGCTACTGATATTGTCAACACATGTACAAAAAAGATGATTGTGTGTTCTTTCAAGAGTATCTTTATCAGTACATGCATCTTTATAAAATACCGGTAATCTCAATGAGTATCAAATGGAAATGTTCAGAATTGCATTATCAAATTTTTTCAAAAGTATCCATATCATTTTATGCATATCTTATAAAAAAACAAATTGTACAATCTAAACCAGGGTATAACACAGTCAAAATTTGTTATCTCGAACTACCGGTAGATGGGACTGTTTAAAAACTTCGAGATATATAAGTATGGTTTTAGAGATTCAAGGGTAAAATACTTTAAAAAATAAATGGTTGGGACTTACAAATCACTTCGTTTATCCATTGTATTTGAGATATCTGTGTTAGAGATATCAAAGTTCAACTGTACATGTATTTTATCTACATAGACAAAATGTGAGAACTATCTACCTGAGGAGAGTGAGACCTGGTGTACTTTTGGAGACATTGAGGTGAAGGTCGACCGCATCATTGACAAGCAGGGCTACATTCTCAGACATCTACTTCTACGTGTAAGTACGCTGGAAAAACCCCTGTAGTCCGGTCAATGTGGTATCTTTGAGTACTGAAAGTTCTGGTTGAATTTGAAATAACACTATGTTTGATTGACCCAAGTCGGGGCATAAATCAGAAGTGATTGAATATTGGCCATAAAATAGAAATCATTTAATGGAATTTGAAATACCGGTAATCCAAAGATTGATTGACCCAATTCGGGCATTAGGCAGAAATGATCCAATAGGGGCCATCATTAAAGAAGTCTGATACACATACATCCTAAGCTTCTCAATCTTGTGAAGCTCTGTTCCTATGAAAACAGGAAGCTTCGCTTAGACTAAGTGTCCAGCGTTACTTGTTTTCCAGAGCGAAGGAGAAGTGCAGCATGTTCTACATTACTGGTACACAGCCTGGCCTGACCACAAGCCGACCCAGTCCCCACACATGCTGCTACAGCTGATTCAGGAGGTAGAGCTCCGGCGGTACCGGGGCGACAGGACCAGGGCCAGGGGACCAGTGATTGTCCACTGTAGGTAGGTATCCACATGTACTACTGAGTACTGATCAACATTCAGCAGGTATCACTTGCTTTTATTTCTTTATTCACATATATTATCATTTACTTCTGTAATACTTTTGCTTTTCCAAATATTTTTGAATGTTGCACAAAGATTTTCAAACCTGCATTATAGCTTATGATTTTCTGTAAGACAATGTAGCACAATTTTTTTTATAACTTTATAAAATATCTGGTAGTACCGGTAATTTTTGAATGGATGAATTAAAAGAGACACAGCATGGTACATTTGGTAATTGGCTTGGTTATTTTTTTTCACTGTAGTGCTGGTATTGGAAGAACAGGTTGCTTCATTGCTATCAGCACTGGTATGAGACAGCTGAGGGAGGAACAGTCAGTGGATGTGCTAGGAATTGTGTGCAACATGAGAAGTGACAGGTGCTCTCTTTTTTCTGATAATCAAATACTGTGGAATCATTCGATTTGGTAGTGGCTCAATTTTCACAGAATTTGTGGGTACCTCCTACCAATGAATTAACATCGTCAACGAATTAAGAAATCAATCAATTTATTTAAGTCATAATTCCTTTTGCAAGTATAAAAAATACACAAAATTACATCCCAGCGAACCTATATAATTTCAGCCATCCACAAAAATTGGCCCTCATGAATTTTAATGATTTTACAGTAACTTAACCAATTGTCAATCACAGTAAACAATAGGGGAATTCACACCATTTACCGGTACTATATGCTGTATAGTTTATATATTATAAGAAAGGGGGTATGTTAAAAACACATTCATGTACATTTGTATTGGCATTGATTTATTTGTTCTTTAATTACAGAGGTGGAATGATCCAAACTCATGAACAGTATGAATTTATACATCAAGCTCTGTGTGAATATGAAAAGGACTTGGCTGAACCTGTTTCCAATTGCCAGCCTCACCACTGACCCTACCCTAGCTGGATGCAGCATTGGTTGATTCTATTGGTCAGCGGCAGACTCACCTGCTAAATTGGCAGTACGCAATTATACCAGCAGTACGCAATTATATCAGCAGTACAATTTATACGCAAGAGTGTGTTAGAACCCTGATTGTCTAATGTCAGAACCTACTTGTTGGCATTTTAGCATTGAATGGTGGTGTATGGAGGGTTGAATGTTACTGATTCTTAGCTATGTACTTGTTGATCAGTGTGTGTAGTCGTTAAATCTCCTCTGTTGTTAGAGGGCAGAGTCCTTGTTATGTGTCTGTCTAAAATTGATGTACTTGTGATGTAGTAAATGAAATTGTTACATATCTTTTTATTTTAATTGTATCAGACCATTTTTTTTTGGGGGGGGGGGGGCAGAGTATTCTCTGCTCTATAAGGCTCATTTTTGTGCAATATGGAAATGGGAACTATTCATATGGAAAGAGAGTAACATTATCTTATATTTTCAACGGCAAGTTATGTGACCAAATGTGTATATTTTTGTTGTTGTTTGGTTTTTTTTATGATTACATATACTTCAGATACAAGTCTCTACATTTAAGCTCCGGTAGTTTTAAGAGTATTTTAACTATACATTATGGCATATTACTTTTTCCAAACATGGTATCTTTAAAAGAGTAAGACATCCCAGTGATGTGCATGAGTTACAAAGTCAGTGGGTATACCGGTATTAATCATGGAATACATTTGCAGTGTTTTAGATAATTTGTTTTGTATGGATAGGCATGTTGAATGTTTGAAGGTAATAGAGAATAAGTACTACCTATACCTGTATCTGGTGGACAGGTTCACAGATGTGTATTGACACCGTTTATGTGTAGAAAAGATTCTGTTAACTAAGAAACTCTGCTATACTCTTCATTTTATCTTTATGTATCTAGGTACACTGTTACCTAAGGATCACTTTGTTCTGAGAGAATTCCTGTTGTTTCCTCCTTTTTTATACAGAGGAGATTTCTCTAGTCATGTTTTAACCTTTTTAGAATCAATCTTGCATTAATTTAAAGTATTGTGTTCAATTTTGTTTGTTCTGTTTTTTTTACAACTTATATATATATACTCGTATGTCTTTACTGGTGAACACAACTTGAACAATTTGTGTATTTGGTGCATTTGTGTAGTTTTATGTGTATTCACTATAACATTATATTGAATTCCCAACAATTCTAAATTTTATCTTATACGTATAGTACTAAACAGAAGGGGAGGGTTTCCTCACTCAGAATAGAGGGCCAAGATCGAAATTCAGTTCTGGTACTGAAAAATATAAACACGGAAATCCTATACTAATTTAGATTGTAATGATCTTACCTAGAGTCTCAATATATGACTTTAAAAAAATCATGAATTCCATAACTATATTGGGTTATATTATAGCAGCTTCACATGTATTTTCTAGAGCCTTGCATTCCTTTTTAAAATATCTTTGTACTGAACATTATTAAATGTGTATATCATCATGCCCTATCATATACTTGACATCTATATCAGGCTAATATTTTTTTGTCTTTTGACATTTTAGAAGTGCACAAAAATATGCATATGCATGTATAAACATAAAAAATTATCCAATTATTCAATATCTTTTTCAATATTTCTGAAGCTTAAATTTATATTGATCATATGCAAAAAAACTGCATCTATGGATCTCATTTCAACCTACCTCACTCTTAAACAAAGGCTTTTTTTTTTATTTAAAGAACACCAGATAACTGAGGGTGTATTCGTTTGGTCGATTTGAGAGCTGCAAGAGTAATCCTAATATGCTCGTTTGCAGTATGGAGATCTCGGGTAGATCTCCATTGTCCACCAGTTCTGGAGGTAGCCAACGAATACACCCTGTGATAAACTCAGTTGGTTTATTGGTAAAATATCTTGAATGATCCTTTTTAAATACATTATTTTTCACATAAATGGCAAACAATTATGACTTTGGCAAATTTTTTTAATATTTACAGTTATTAATTACAACTTGGTACAACTATTTACATTAGACATTCATTGACTTTTTCTCTATGGGTTTATGTTCATATTTATGTGGGCAAGATAAAATCCTTTTGACTTGTTACAACTGTTATGACATATATATTTTTGTTCTGTGTTGTATTCTTTTATATGTGTATTGTACTGGTTATTTTCTGTACTTTTATTCACTTAACCACCGTATTCCATGAAACAGCGTTCGGCTGAGAACCAAGAGTTTTCATCATAACACAATCAAACTTTTTCTCTCCATTTCCTATTTTAATCTCTCCACTCCACCTGAATACAAACAGTGTTATAACTGTAAGGGTGCATACATTCTTGAATGGATCTGATCAGTGTTAAGGCCAAAAAAAATTAATGAACAGGTTCTCAGGCCAAAATTTTCAAAATATAATGCAACAGACAGGTCTTTTATATTTATTTTTATTGCAAGATTCCCAAAATATTATATTTGATATTGAAAATTGAAATAATCAATAATTGACTGCCTAATAACCAACACATTTATTCTTTGGCCTAAACTAACACTTGTGCTCTGAAGGTTACACGTTTTCTAGGTGGCCTCAGATTTTTTTACTGGCCCATAGAGCTAGGTAGTCTACTTAACATTCGTATGATTTGCCAAAAATTGAAAATTATCACTAGATGCTGTAGTGTATGCAGGATGGATCTGCCAACAATTATTAATGTGTCAGGCATAGGCATTTTACAACAATGTTCATCTTAAGACATATGATATAGAACACTGTACAGATTGTTTTGGTGTTATATAACAGTATAACTGAGTGGTAACTGAGTCGCTGTGTAACCTTCAGCTTTATGACAGTCTGGATGAAGAGGCTCATTATCTGTGATATCTTTGTCAGTAGAGAAATAGTTCTACTATGTGTTATACTTTATGCCTTTGTGCAATAAATATCTTTTTGTGTTACCTAGTTTCTTCATTTAGATTCATATACAGGATATCGACAAATTAAATTGTATTTCTAATGCTGCTTATTAGAAAAACCCAAAAACTATCGTTAAACACATTTCCTTTTTCATGCTTTTAGTATGACAGACTTATTTCATTTCTTCCGAGGAAATTTTAATGAAAACTTTAAGAATTAATATTTATGATTTATCAGAGTTAAAAACATTAACATTTATTATTTTTTTTTAAATCCATTTAGATTTTTATTCTTATGGACAGATTCAATAGTTGGGCTCTTCTCACATCATTTTCTATGGAATAAAACGTGGTCTGGAAGTCTTCCATACATATGTTCATGATAAAACGTTTAACAAAATATTAAATATTAACACTTTAATCACAAAACATAATGCGATATACACACGTACATGTACATGTATTAACAAATTCTGATCACAGACATGTAAAAAAGTAACAATGTGCACATGATACTGCATGTGTACATTCAACACAATTCAAGTGTAAAAAAACAGCTTTCAAAACGCTTTTGAAATTTTTGGTTGGTATTTCCTCATAGCTACAGTATTCATTAATGCTTTTAAGATCTGTAAGGAAAAGTAATTTTGGAGATAGTTCAAGTCATATTTCATTTGCGGAATCACAGCCAGCATCCTTTGTTATAGTCTTCGGAAACTCAACTTGTCAGCATGTTCTTGAAAGCCAAGACGACTATTTTCTTTGTAAATTCAGAGAGAGCTGTGACCATGTAGTACATGTCATTTTCACGTCCATCTTCTGCAATAAACCAAAAATATAATTTCAAGAATACTAAGAAGCAGAGCAGAATCTCCATAGCTTACCAATTCCCACTGCTATACATTGCACCAAATTCCATAGAATTTCATTGTTAACTTTGAGAAAATAAAATGAGAAAACATGGGGCTTTTGTCATTAAAATAATGGACTAGTAAGGAACATTGAATTTTAGATGTATAGGCTAAGTAAGAGCTATACATACCATTACCATATACAGTGTATATTCAAGTTTCTCACTTAGATTTAATTAGCTTTAATGCTCTCATGTCAAAATTCAACATGTGGATGCATATGCATGAATATTTAATCACTTGCGTGCATACAATTTCAAAGATTTACACAGCATTTCTCAATGGAGTGAATTTGCAACATTGGTATACTATATTTCATTTGAGGCCACACAAATTGAAGTTGGGGGTTATTAGGACTTTGAATTCTTTATTTATGATGAAGATTGATTCATATAGTATTTCACAAACATTATGGATATCTTGCATGTAAAATATATATATTTTTGGAGATCAGGTTTCATTTTGATCCCTCAAGGGAATCTCAAATTATTAGATGTAACAATGTTCTTGATAAGGCATGACTTGCTGTTTAGGCAAGAAAACTTATGTAGCTTTGACTTTTTAAATATCTTAATGATTATGAAAAACCTAATTATAATTAGTCATCTTATATGCAAATTGAAGACAGAATTATTTGCTGATCCATTTGCATAGTCACTGCACATGACTGCACACAATTATTGCTACTTTCATTAAGAGTAAAGAGCAGAAATGCTTAAAATATGAATTTATGAAGACCTTGCATATACGATTGCAAAATTATTTACCTTGATCAGAGAATTCATGTAAATCTAAAATAAGCTCCCTAAACATGTCCATCAGACTATTGAGGTAGTGCAGTCTATCCTTTGGCTTATCCATTGCTCCAATAATGTTGTGTATCATTCCAAGGACATACGACAAGCTGAAACTGTTCTTTACACAAACCTAAATTAAGTAAAAATTACAATTAAAAACTAATGAATTAAGAATTGATAGAAAAATATTTGATATTTGCAAATACATGTACATGTACCAGGTACGGTTATTAAAAATTACTGATTATGAAAAGATGTTTAAAATTAAAAATATTAGGCTAATAGTATTAGACTCTAAAGTACGTATTTTGTGCCGAAAATGAATATATAGAAATCAATCAAACAAATAAGTGCTTTATGTTAGGTACTGTAGTTTGATTTCTTTTGCAAACATTACATCCTATAAACAACATGGTGAAGGATTGAGTAGAAAATTACCTGTACATAAAACAACCCATTATCAGTCAGTACAATGCATAGATAAAGAGCCTGTAAGCATTAATTTGCATACATACATCTCAAAACTTGATCCAATCATTGTCAATGATATGTAGATGGTTTATAATCAATTTTTTGAGTCGGATCCTTTTGATTATTGTGTAAACGTGATTGTACCAGAAAGTGAAAATAATGATAAATGACCTTAAAAAATGAGACCAAAACAAGCATTTTTTGTACAATAGAAATCATGAAATTTTTACCACACAAAATGAAGTAGTAATTGTGGAAAGTTCAACAGTTCTTCCATTAATGGCTTTGCTGATCAGCATTTTGGACGTAATAACATCACCACAAAGGATAAAAAGGTGTGCCACATTCTCTGCCATCCATTCCTCGGGAGAATCTTCAAAATGAAAAAAAAAAATCAAAATATTTCTCAAAACTACTAGGTGGTATATTATTTGTGCAGGAATTAAAAATAATTCTTCTGCGTACAACTGTTGGTATAATGAAAAGCTTGAATTTATTTTTTTTTGGGGGGGGGGGGGGGTGTTAAAATGCATACTTGTAAGTTCATCCAGGATACTAATGATGTCATCCTCTGTCCATTCACGCCGATAGCCATGTAGAATTTGCACTGCATTGGCCAACTCTCCAAAATGCTTCGCAGACTGTTCTGGGTTAACAGGTGTGCTTACACAAAACTCATACCACTGAATTTCTCCTAAAAAGCAAGTAAAATAAATGTCACTATGGAGTAACTATATAATGTACTCTCTCTCTCTCTCTCTGTTAACATTATCATTCACAGCATTTTGTACAGTAATTTAAATGTTTCTAAACAGAAATTAAGATTTTAATTCTTTTTACTGATTTATTTATGATGATTAATTAAGTTTCGTCAACTGCCTCCTCCAGACAATCAGTGTACCATTGATTTCTGGCCCATACAGCAGGAACAATATCCTGGCCTGATGAACCATTGGCCATGGTTTCAGGATTCTTCCCAACCAGAACGCTCTGTCCACTATTGACTGGCAGTGGTCCAGTATCACCCTCCTAAGGAAGGTCCTTACTTCATGCTCTGTTTGGACATGGGTACCTACAAAAAATATTTATGATCAAACATATCATAACAATTTTAATGCTGAATGCAAATGGGTACCTACAAATACAATTTTGATATAAAGCATACATATAAATTTTAATGCTGAATGCTAATCTAGCTGCATCCTTGGTGTGAAAAGAGGTTAATGTGCTTCCAAATGCTTTTCTTCTTAACATGAATAAAATTGCTTGAATCAAAATTACAATATCTACTAGACATATAATTATCTATTTACTCTATAGTGTGATGGTACCTGGCTTGCTGTTGATAACAAGCTTGACATTTTTCAACAGACAGGTGTGATGGGCGATTGCATCATAGGTCCTCTGACATTCCGAATCGTCCCAACCAGCAATCACAGTGTGGAGGAACTTCCCAAAGCAGGCGAGTGACATGCACTGGGTCAGGTTATCACAGTCAGAATTATTGCACATCATCTGGAACAATGGGACATGCAGTCATAACTTTGAAATTGAAAAACTGCAGTGCAGGAATATGATTGCAGAGTACAGACCCACTTTATTTATAGAATTGAAGGAGCTTACAAAAAAATAACCTATTTCTCTTTCAATATGTAAATTCATTTCGAGGAATTTAAAACAAAGGTAATATCTTGCACAACTTGCATTCAAGATTAAAAATAGCCTTGTGATTTTTTTATGAGGAGGTGGATGGGGGGGTTTACAGTTATTATATGTTTTCAATCTTCTTAATTATTAATTTATATTTTTGTATTATTTATGTTATTAAATTGATAATTATGATTAAGTTTTCCAACAATTATTTAATAGGTAAATGTGAAACAACTGTTAGGAGTTAGCTTAAAGATTTATATAGTTCCAACTCACAAACCTTTGTCAAAATCTCATTAACAAATTTGAGTCTGTCTCTAGTTGCATACAAGCAAGTTGACCTTTTGGTAAGTAGGCCTACAAAAAGTAAAACATGACGGTAAACTATATATATATATATATAATAAATTATTATTATCTTCATGACATGATGACAAGTATCAATTCATATTTAAACAACTAGGCAATTTCTACATTTACATTTGATGAGTTTGTTGATTGATCAACATACCAAGAATTCTTATACCTATGTTAAAACATTTTTACAAATTCTGATACATGTAATCCATTCTTTAAAGGTTATATTGACATTAAAAGTTAAAATTCATCTTTATATACCACTAAAAAACAAAATAATTAAAAAAAATATTCTTTTAAAACTGAAGATTATTCTATTACCTAATCTGTAAAATGTGTCCAGAAAGGCTTTTTGCTTATCATGGGGGAAGGCCTGTGAGGTTTTGGTTATATGGAGTCTTTTCATGAGATCACTTGGAATAAGAGGCATCAAAACTCTGTATCCTTCTATCAAGTTTCTCATGGCTTTTGATGTTATTGTCAAAATACTCAAATCTTCAACTGAAATAGGACATTCAAATAATACAGAAAATCTATACACCTATCAATTTTCTAATAAATAAAAAATATAGATCGATATTCATGCTAAGTTTAAGTTTGCAACATTACCTGTAAGATACCGTAAAATGAAGAATTTCAACTCTAAAGGAAGTACGCTGAAGTGCCCAAGAGATCCTAATTTCATTTTTTCCGTTTGTGTTCCTGAATTTTCTTTAGCTTCCAGTCTGTGAGAGCGTCGAAGTTTCTTGCATTGCAAAAAGGCCTTGATGTCCATTACAGATGATCTTAGCCTGAGATTTAAGAATAGATTTCTAAATAAGTGACCTTATAGCAGAACAAAGTCTTAATGTTTTACTTAAAACATTTTCGAATTTTAAAATCAAAATGAAATTGATATACGTTTATACCTTTTCATCTGTGGTGGCTATGCGTGGACACTCTGGTTTTCCACATTTGTCGTCTGCATCATGCTTAACATTTCGCGGGAACTGTCGTCTGCAAAAAACACATTTAGTACGACACAAAATAGTGATAAAATTCGGATTTATCTAAATAAGTTAAACTGGTAATGAAAGACAATAAAATGTTCACAAATAACCTTTGCTATTTCCCCATTTTTGTTAAAGAAATCTGTAAATGTTAACAAACTTACACAAACTTTCGTACCTCCCCAAATTAAAGAGTGATATTATAAGCGATAAATTAAAGACTATGAATATTTTTCTATAAGCTTTGTTCTAAGCTAGTTTTGATTAAATCGATTAAACTATATTTTGCAATCAAAATATTCAACATTTATGTATATTTGTTTATTGTATAATATTCAAGGATAAGAATCTAACATCAGCCTTAATGTAGAATATTTTATCGACTATATACCGGATGTTTACGTTTTTCAACTGCAGCATGGCTACTACAAGTTTTCAGAAGAAAGCTCGAGTTAAAATAAATCAAATACCAGGAACTAAACCGTCACTATTTAACAATCAGCTACTTATTTCCTCAGGTGTCCCGTCTCTCGACAATATTATAGGTAAAAGAATTCAATTTTAACCGAATGAGCAGAGACTGTGCGTGAAAGAGCTGGTGGCTATAGTGCCATTATCTTTAGTGTTAAGTTTATATTTTATCATGGAGATACTGTTATTGTATGGGAGCAGGTTAAGACAGCTTTAAGTACAGTTTCTATATTATGACACTTAATTGGTTCCCTTTTCTTTTATAAGAATTATTTTTTACATGTATGAAACCTGACTGGTTTGGCTTGAGAAATCTGAGTATAAAGATAATAATTTGGTGCAGTACATTATGATTTTAGTCCTGTATGATGATTTGATAAATTATGCAGTTAAAGTCTGATCTAAATGTAACATCATTTTGGACAGTCATAACTGTACATAAACATGCATGGGTATTTTAACGCAATAAAATTTCGTGATTTCTATATAACGAATGGAATACTTTTGGGAAATTAATGATTCAGAATTATTAGAATATGACATTCATAGTGCATCATGAACTCATCACTTCTAATGCATGCACATTTCGTAAAACATGGTGAACCCCGTTATTGTTTGAAATGAAGCAATTTTAAAATTTTCTCTAACTTCTTTGAAAATACATGTATTATCAATGGTGATTGATTTTTTCAAATTATTTTTTAGGTGGCGGACTTGCTGTTGGAACAGTATGTTTAATTGGTTGGTATTTTTTGTAATGTCCAGTACACAGACTCTTAGATATCTAATGCACTTCTTTCATCATCATCTAAGTTGAAGCTGTAACATCATGTGTAGATGCATAGATTATATATTTCAATGTAGATTTTTGTTGTGCTGTTATCTGGGTTGTAATTCTACTATAGTTTTATATTGAAACCAAGAATGAATACAGTCACCTCTGTCAAGTAAAGATGCAAAATAGATTACCCAGGTAGTAAGAAGTCTTTATAGACCCATGCATGTACAACTTCACTGAAATCCCAACATTTTCTTTGACATAGCTTTCAGATAGCAGATAGAGGACCAGATATTATCGTAAACACTTGGCGAAGCAAAGATGGAGGTCATTTTTAATAACTAAAACATTTGAAATCTGTAAATTGTCATATTTATCCTTTGATATCCCAGGGCTTAACAAATTAGAAAAAAGGGGGTAGTTATATGAATATGGTGGCAAATTTTAGTTACCAATTGTACAGAAACATTCAATACAGAACCAGGATTGCTAGAAAATTGAAATAAGTCATCTCCCTTTGTTTTCCATACAATCAATGTAAAGATCGAAAATCTTTTTTTGTGGAAAAATCTTTTTAAAATGAAATGTTACTCATGGAGACAAGATGGATCTTTTTGCAGTGGGATTTGTGGGTATTCTGTGTATTTATTATTTCTTTTACCAATAGTACATTTTAGTCTATATTGATGAAGATTTTGAATTGGACTTATTCTGGAACAAGTATATGTACATGAACATGATGAACAAGTAATCATACAAAAATTTACTCTAAACAGAGGAAGATGTGTATGGCAGCTACTCCCGTCTACTGTTGAAGTACTTCTCTGCAGAGGCAGCCATGACTGGCCATTCCTTGTTACTGGCCAGTGCTGATCAGGATCCTCAACTAATTGTCAAGGTTCTATACTTAAACATCTATATGAAATTTAAAGAAAAAATGATGGCATTTTTACCATGTTTAAGAGCATGTTTTTTATTTCTTTTATGTCTCATCATATCATAGGTATTTGAAATGTGGCTTGTATATTAACAGGAGCTCCCTGGACCAATACTAGATGATCCAGGCGATGTGACGAAGGGAAATACACCTGAACAGTCAGAAAACATGAAAATAGCCTGGCGATATCAGCATTTACCTGCCAGTCAGGTGCATAGTTGTTTAAGATTTTGAAATAAGCAATAATTTCATTTAAAAAATATGAATTTCTCCATGTACATATACATCCAACAGAATTTTGCGACTGATTTTCTCAACCACTCTTTAAGGCAGGTCACTCTAGTTCTAAGTTTGGTCATTATTACGATCTTACAAAAGTAATGGAACCACAGCTCATCTCATCTGTAAACCCAGCTCTTGTTGGAATAGAGGAACTGGAAAGGTCAGTAGTGAACTGTTCCCAGTAACACTGAACAAGTTCAAACTCAATTTTCATTGGATTATTACTGGTACATTATTGATCTTCTATTTTCATAACTTGTACATTTAGACAGCGATACCTAACATAACTTACACTTATCTTTGGACAGAGAATGTAAAGAATGCAAGGATCTAAATCCCAAGTATAAGTATTTATTGAAGAGAATCGAAGAAGAGATTGATAGAGGGCATTTTAGTACAACAGAACAGACAGATAAAAGAAGCATATTAAGAATAGGTAAGAGAACTTTATGATTGAGGATCTGAATAAGAGAGGATTTCTCAATTAATATTTATAAAGTGTAAAAATAAATTATCTACCCTCAACTATTTTTTGATTATTTCCGGTATTTCATCTATTGAAATGTACCGATAAATGATATTTGTATACTGTAGATTCCTAATTAAACACATAGAAAATTAAATATGATATCCGCCTAAAATAGCGAGAAGCACATCTTGCAAATTTTAAAATCTCGCTTAGTTTTTCGGACAAAATAAACTAAAGGGAACTATGACAAAAATTGGGTGTTTGCAATTTTATATTACTATTCCCTGTGTCTTCACAGCTGTCCACTCCCTGGGTTCTCCTCTGTGGGATGAGTGTGGGGGTCTGGCCAGTAACCAGGAGGACTTGGACTACTCCCTCCCCAGGTTCTTGCTGGCCCTCCGCGTGTTGATGAGGTCTGCCTTCGCCGTGTGTATGATTACCATACCTACACATTTATTTCAGGTATGGGCTGATCAAGTTATGTGTTGCATACCTTTGTCAAAATACACTGTATGTCACAATATAAAATGAAACAGTAACTTTATTGAGTTAAACCTAGAAATAACTTGCTTCTATATGCTGATTTTAAATAATAATATAACCAGTGCATTGCTAAAAATCAGAGAATTTCAATACTTGTGTCTTAATATTATATTTTCTCTATCCTAAAAGTTGACCACATTTAATGCATGAATGCTAGTACAAATGATTAAAACCACATCTTTCCTACCCAAGGGTGACTTGCTGCTCCTCGAAAAGAGAATAGGAGTGGATTATAACCAGCAAGTAGTGAGTGATAGAATTCTCATTATGCAGTAATTTTCTTTTGACACAGATTCCAGGTTATGTCGGGAGGCTTCGTAAGATGTGTGACACGGTGCTACACATGGACAGTTTTGCTGGATCTGACAAAGAGAAAAACCCAGCTTTTAAAGAATATCATGGTAAGCCAGAAACTGTTTAACCTAAATTTATGTATGAAAAAATGTAAACTTTAACACCACACCTATGTTTTTTATTGACACATATGATACTAGCAATTGCTGGTCTATCTTTCACAAACGTTATTCATGCCAATTCTCCGTTTAATGATGCATATTTATCATGTCTCCATATGAATTGATTTGATTTATAATTTGCTTGAATTCTCAGAAAAGTAATATCTAACCCACTTTAAAATTTGCCTAAATAATTGCTACATAAACATTATTACAAAATTTAGATGCATAGAATATCAATGTCTAGGTAAAGTTCAAGTTTAAAAAAAAACAAGCAATCATCAAAATGAATTGGATAGTTCCTTCATGATTTACATTTTCTTCTGATAAAAATCCAGTGGACTGCTGACATATTTTATAAGATCAATAAACACCATCTTGTTTGAAATAATATGGTAGTACCCAGATAACATAAAGCACAGTAGAGGGCTTGGGTGTCCAAGTAGCATAGTGTACTGTGCACTCACATTTCAGTGTTGTGACATAAGTATGATCCCCATGATAAGCAATGGATGTTTGTGGTAGGGTATAGTGGTCGCCCGCTGGGTTTTCTCCAAGCCCTCCGGCTTCCTCCCATATCAGTGACCTCCTCGCACTACGGTCAGTGCCAACCAGAGATATTAAAATAAGTTGTGGAACTTGTTTAACAATCTTTGTAAAATAAATTAAGTTCAGTCAGTCAGTTATAGCACTAAACTCTAAAATGTACCAAAAATGTAAATGATTAGAATCCACACTTGGGGTCGGGTAGAGAAGGGGGAGGGCATTATTATTTAAACATAAGGTGCCTATATGCTTGGAGATCATACTGTAAATGAACTACTGGTACATTTGGCTGTATATTCTATTGAGTGCTTTTGGCAGAATGCGGCTTCTGCTAAATCAAGTACATTGCCAAATGCCATGCATATATGTATAAGAATAGTCACACTCAGGAATATGTTTATTCGAATCTGCGCCAACTTGTTAAAAAACTAATTTCCGCCAAATATCGTACTTGCCAAATATAATACGTTTACAGAAATTATCCACAGTTTGACATTTTGTCTCTGTTACAAGAGTTGATTGATAGTGTTTTCTTTCGTCAGGCTTGTTTAACATTGTCCAGCTACCACGCCTGAACTCCCTGCTGTGCCATATGCCTGATACTCTAGATTTTGCCTTCAAACTTAGGCGAAAAAAATTTACTATAGAGGTAAATGTATGTTTATATCAACATAGAAGCAGTTATTAAATTTTCTCAATTAGTATGCAATTTAATTGGCTGAGAAAAAGTTGTGATATTTTTAGAATTTTTGCATGTTCTGACTTACAGAACTGTTCATGTCATTATATAGACTCATATGGAAATATATGTGACAGTTTGCACGGGTTTTTTGTCTGTAGAAACTTCACCTACCCCCGGAGTTGTCAGAGACTGCGAACCGAAACCAGGAGGACCCAGTACCTCACCTCCAGCCCTCCACTGCTATCTGTTCTACCACTAAACCCAATAAACTCGATTTTTAAAAGGACTGAGTTTATTTTTTGTTGAAAAAATTAGTTAATGTGTTAATCATGTTTCCTAAATGTCTTTCATCCCTCTGTATAAAGTGTTAATTTATTCTTTAATGATGATTTTCCACAAGAATTGTAAATTTAAGATGCACACACTTTTAGGATATCTTTGAGGGCTAAATTTTAACAATAAAAATAATTTCACCCATTTTCTACCCCTGAACAAGCAGAGTGCATCCATGTACATTCCTGGTTGCTATTTAAATATAATTGTGAGTATCACAGTGTGATATCAAAAAGTGTGCGTGATAAATCTCACTTAATCAAGAAAATAGCACCAAGTCAAGGAATCGGTTGAATTTTGGTTGACCATCCTATTTTCATCATAATGTCTTTCCAATCAGCGTCTATTTAAATTAATGCTTCATTTCAACCTGATTATAAAATGTTTGGACCGTACCCTTCTACGCATCTTCGTGTTGTATAATTGTACTCCATCTGGTTACAATTAAGCCCATGGGCCTCTCTATCCTTTGTTTGTTGGAAGTAAATATGTTTAAACCAAATACAAAGGACTATATATAAGGACTTGAATTAAAAACATAAAGCCAAGCTTTGAACAAGTACATGTAAATCGTCAGAATTGGTCTCTTAGAAATATATCACTGGTAAAAAAATTGTTCAAAGTTATCTGGAAGAAAAACCGCTTGAAATCAGAAACTTGTATAACGGTTTATACTTCCCTGTTGAAATTGAGCAATTCAATGCAAATGATACTAATATAGCAAGAAGAGGTTTACTTTTTTAAAATTGCGGCATTTTGAGCAAATTGAAGATCATGAATAAGCTACACAAATATACATGTACATGTCATCATTCAGTAAAGTAAAATTATTAATATGTTTGTCCGTATTTTGTAGGGAGACATTCCCAGACATAATCCTCTGTTGTTGAGGAGTTTAGGACACCTTAATGAAGTAGAGTGCAGGTTTCCATTCTTCATTATGACAGTATCTTGTCAGAATCCTCCCTCGTTTCAATCTGTTGCTGCCAGGTTTAGATTTAATAAGTGCGAGAGCTCTCCATCACTGGGGCTTTGGTTTGTTTTTTTTCATAAACTCGATATCTGGTCGCATGATAAATCACCATTACTCGGGCTGTTCTAGAAAGATAAATGCAGGACTCGCTAATGATGTTTTGAGCCAATTTACCATGACAATGATATTAAAGTCCCCTATTTTAGGCTAACGTGATCTTTTAGGTGGGGATTTTTCCGAAAGAGATAATGGTAAATTCAATTAGTGCATATTAGAACTTTTTGAAATCCAAATATCACGACAAGCCCCTAGCAACAAATTTGAACATGGAAAAAAGGGGGAGGGGGCTGAAAAGATGGAGAATACCATACAAAAGAGTGCTATGGATGTCATTTCCCTGCAAATTATATAATTTGCTTTGTAGAAATTAATTCCTCTTCCAGATGCATCTAGGAGGCGTGCCTCGCAATATGGATTAATAATGAAATGATATGAGTGATGATGTTCAAGAATGCATCGCGAGCCCTCTGACAGAATCGTTAGCGTTCAGCACTACTCACATGAGACCGGACGATTTGGAACAGTTCTAAGTTCAGGACTGACAGACCGGCGTCTAGCCTTATTGTATCAATTCAATGATAAGTGCTTTGTTCTAGATACTCGGCAAAGTCCCTCGGTATTTCACCCCAACGAGTGTACAAATGAATTTTTTATTCTGCCGATAATTCTCTAAATGGTGATTAATGTTATAGATAGGACGGTACACAAGAACGGGCACTGAGCGTGGCATTAATGCTGTCGTTAATTATGGGTTTCATTCTGTGCCGAAACATAAAAATGATCTTTAAATAATGGTTGTAAAATATGATGGTTAAGAACACGGATGAATAAGGCGGGTAAGAACGGATAAGATAAAAATGACAGAAACATATCGAACATAAATCCGTTCGAATCTAAAAAGCTGTTGTATTGGTGTTTGAAACACATTAATAAAAACTATAGTGTATGTGCACAGTCTTAAAATGACAAACTTCAATACAGGCGACAACAATGTACGATATTTAGATACATTTAATTGGTTCAGGAACAAAACATTGAATTGCTTTTGTTGATAAGTGATCCCAAGAAGCCAAAAATTTCTTTTATGTTTCTTTAAAATAATCCTACCCTCTTTAATACGAAATCTTGGTTTTGCACGTTTTTTGTGATCTTATAATTCAAACTTGATAAAGGCACAGAAACAATGTCGACACTGGACAAAATGAAGACTTGCATGCATGTAGGTTAATTGTCAATTCGCCGCATTTGTTCATTAGATTAAATTTATCATATTATTGCCGAAATACAGACGTGTCGTCAATTCCCTTGTTGGACAACCGTGTCTGGAAAGTCAAGGATCCAATAGGATAGGTGACGTGACGGAGCTGCTGATAACGGAACACCATCTAAATTTTGTCGGCGCGTGCGACCTTACGCCAACTCATGAGTGCAAATATTATTCATTAATCCAATTAAGAAATGAACGTTGTGTTTTGAGAGTATGTCTCTTCAGATTTCTTTGCAGTCATTACGACATCGTGCTCGCTTAGTCGAACAATTGCTGCACTGGCAGGTTTACATTTCCCTGGAAGCTTTGTTGGTACTAATTTTAATCACAATCGGTTCCAGACAAGAGAAGGCTTTCTGCGATTGAATATCTACTGCTAGTTTTTAAGTTGAGCTTAATTGCATTGTTTTTCGTTCGGTCACGACGATGAGAGGAAATAAAGACGATGAGTCAAACAATGACAAATATCGGTTACAACAGTTCCACGTACTTTAGAACATCTACATGTATATGATTCAGCCTTCCTCACAGAACGTGTCCACTTGTGCTGAAACTAAATAAGACAGGACCCATTTGTGTGTCAAGTCCTCGTTAGTCATGGCTCTCAACATTTTAATGAAATTGCCTTAATTTAAGAAAGGATGTAAGTTATTTCTTCGAACACCTGAGATTGTACATACAACCCATTATCATGCACAACACAATGACTAGGCGGGCATGGACGCAACCAACCCTCTGCCAAAATAATAATATTAATAATACAACGTTACACTTCTTAGTTTTCGTGCAAATTGCCAAATTCCTGAATCGGTTCGATATAAGGGTTCGGCAAAGTTATGAAGAATTTACTTGCAAATGGTACTGTTAACGAGGACACTTTGGGTTGTAAAACTGAGGGTTTTGAGTTCACTAGCTGCAGGACTAGTGGACAAAGAAAATTTAGATAGCCGATGCGATGTACCTTTATACATGTAGTATACTTCATATACTATATAATTTGTTAAACAGTAAGGGTTAAATTATATAACAAATGTAATGCTCTAAAACTATTTGATAAAAGATAGTGTGCTTAATCAAAAACTGATGTTTACTTTAAAAACAATTATTAAAAACTACATGTAAATTATCACTGCCAAACTTAAGTGATGACGTCAAATTCCAATTTTAAGGTACAACGTTTTTAAGTATAGTTTTGAAATACTGTTGTGTGTGGTGCCATATGCAAAGCGACCATTTTGATTTGT
Source organism: Magallana gigas (assembly GCF_902806645.1). Classification (NCBI taxonomy): domain Eukaryota; kingdom Metazoa; phylum Mollusca; class Bivalvia; order Ostreida; family Ostreidae; genus Magallana; species Magallana gigas. The sequence goes on from NW_022994922.1 coordinate 32,557, forward strand.
TTTTTTGTTTTTTTAATTTTCAATTATTCTGATTGCCAGTTTTTTAAGTCGCATTTGCACCGCTCTGAATTCAAAACTTGAAAGAACGCAGATTTAGAGTAACTCGGAACCAGAAGCGTAGGGTAATTAAACAAGAAGCTTTCCATAATACTCCACCAATATTTTAACTTTCACAACGCGTTTGAAAAACTGATCTCGATGCAGAAAGTAGAAAGCTAGAATTCACTTAGAACCACTTATTGTAAGTTTCGGATAAAATTATAAAATCCTTCCATACATTCAGAACATACATACATTCCATACATGTACAGAATTTGATATTGTGATAATGATTTGCATCATATATGTATTTAGTATCTGTACGTTGCAGAAAAAATAGGGATAGAAACTACTTTGTTAAAGAATTACTGTAAGCGAATTCAAAGGAGACAAAATATAAAAGAAATCACTCTTTTTGTATTGATTACTCTGAGCGAGAAATTGTCCCTCTTAGAGGAGAGAGACATTGTGCCTTAATATACTGTATATATCGTAATTTACTCACGTTCTTTTCTTCTTCTCTAATACCAAACTTGACACAAAACAACCTTGAGCGGGGATCAACAAATTTTTTACCCGGGGGGGGGGGGGCGTGGGGGCGTAAGTGAGATGATTGTGTTTATCAAAGGGTCCGAGGCCTATTTTCGGTACATTTACTGTGAATTCAATAAGATTATATATTCCAATGGAGGGGGGGGGTGGGTCCGGACCCCCTCCATCCCCCTACATAGGGCCGCGAAGCGCATGGTGAGTGCATGGCTTTCAGATTATTATTAAATATGTGTGATGCTTGATATACTTGTCAATGGCACTTCCAAGTCACTGGCGTCGGAAGCAAATTGAAAGTGGGGGGGCTAGACTAATCATCAAAAATATTGAGAAAAAAGTAATTCCCCAAATCATGGAAATCCTAATCCGTGGGGGGGGGGGGGGGGGGGAGTAGACCTATACTTTCAAAAAAATAACTTATCCAAATTTTTTTTTTCCAAAATCAAAATCATGAAATTCCTAATCCGTGGAGGGGGGGTGGGGGGGGGGGGGGGGGGGGGGGCTAGTATGCTTCTGAATCCAACTTCTCAATCTTTCAAGGTAAATTAAGGAACAATAATCTTTCCTGCGAGAAAAAGTGGGGGGGGGGGGGGCTGAACCCTCTATCATGCTATGTTTTTAATGGTTATGTATAACTTTGCAAAAAAAGTGGGGGGGGGGGGGGGGGCTAAGCCCCCCCCCCCCCCCCCCCCCCCCCCAAGCCCCCCCCCGGTTCCGACGCCTATGCAAGTTTCTTCCTTTCTGTCTCTCTCTATCACTGAATACTTAAATGAGTTACTATCTAATCCTCTCCAAAGTACAAATAGATCTTGATTCATTAGCACCAACAATTTGATTATATAGGACTATAATATACGTAAACACTAGACGGAAAATGTTTATGCTACAGTTGGCAAAACATTTGGACGTCTTTGCGAACAATTTGTGAGTCTTCTCACGGAGAGAAAATTATGGAGATGTTTTTATCATCCAAGTCATGCAATAATTGCTAAAAACAACAAACAAAGAAGCAGACGTATTAAGGTCTAACAAACCACAAATGTATGCCTATGCTTTTTAACTATTTGTGTTCTGCTACTTTTGTTAGAAATTATATTGAAAACCCTGCCGTATTCTGAATACCGAACCCAAACCATAGGCGTCGGAGATTAACGGAGACAGCCGAGCGTATGGTTGAACGAGACTAGAGTTCGATATCAATAGTGCTTGGGTCCATACGATTTTTAGAAATTTTTCGATTACTAATACATAGTTTGAAATCTATTTTTAAATATTACACAACATGATTCATATGGGTTTCTCGAAATTCTTGTCGGGAAAGTCTAAAAATTCATCTAATAAAAAAGTGCGTAATTCAAATACAGACTAGAAACTAATATACCATGCAAGATAAGTTGATTTTAAAATAAATGATAATCGATAAAATCAACTCCCCTCAGTACTTCAGTACTTTGATTAAAGTTAAAAAAAATTCGAAGTGTTGGGAAATATTTCTCTCTCTCTCTCTCTCTCTCTCTCTCTCTCTCTCTCTCTCTCTCTCTCTCTCTCTCTCTGTGATTGAAGTCAAGTAAAGGGGTCTGTGGAAGGGATGGGGGGAGGGGAGTATTCATAAGAATCACATTGGAAACTTTAGAAAATATCGCTGAATTAAATGAATGAAAATCCATATACCTGACCTAAAATTAACACAATTCAATTAATTTACGAAAACCACGTGTAATGCAAGTCAAAAATAAAGTATACAAATACATGTATGGTTAGTACATAGATTTTCTTAGGTTAAATGCATCACGTATTAAGGTGGTCTGGGACACTTCCATATTGTGACGTGTTTATCAAAATAAACAATAAAATCAAATCGCTCAGTGAGTTAGAGAGTTCGCTTCGAATCTGTACCTGTCATGACTTCGAATCCCACTGGGGTTTTTAAAAGTTTTACCTTCCCAAAATTTTTTAAAACGTATTTTTGGGCTAAATATTGTAAAATTTGAAAATTCTAAAACGATGAAAGTATATTAATTATAATGCTTTGTAATCCACATTATTATCGACAGATGTCCAATACCACTTAAGTTAGTTAAAGTTACGAATATTTCTTGTTGATTTCACATCTGCTGGATCAAGAATTACGATTATTCTCTTTTGAGATGTGGAAGGCATAGCCTACATCAATGTACATGTATGTTGGCTATGTCTTTCTACTTCTCAAAAGAGAATAGAGTTACGATATACATGAGTTATTTAAGTGAACAATATTCACTTCGTAGTTGTTTATAAAGAGGACACACAAATAAAAAATTATGCTTATCTTCAACAACCATATGACAGTTTATACTTTATCTTTCATACCTTGGAGTATTAGGGTTACAATATCTGCCAACCCGGCCCTATCTGTAATTTGTGGGCACTTATTGTTCATTGAGTAAAAAAAGAAAGAAGCTTAAACCTATATACATGATGACATAAATACAAATTTATTTAAGTACATCAAAGAACTAGATCAGTGATAGATCCAAATAAGTAATATCACACAAAGGAACTGTTCTTTGAAAGTGTGAACATACTCGTCTTACATAATGACTTACAGAATGTTGCATACGGTTACCGAAACACATTGGAAGTTTATCAAACGATTGCGAGTAATAGATAATCAAGACAAACGAAAACAAAACGGGATATTACTGTGAGAGTTTGTATAATGTTTAGTGAAACAATCTGCTGCTAACATCAACAAATTGAACATAGGTCTGAAAGTCATTTCTTGGAGCTTTGTTCACCTAGTTTCAATCCATTAGCCTGGAAATCAACAATCAAGATCACTCAATACCTAAAGCAAGGATGTTACAGAATTTCCATTTCATCGCATGCTTAAATGTGTCGTTAGACAAATTGCAGTGAATGTTTATAATATCTTTCAGAAGTGTTTGAGGATGGAAACTTTTTATGGAAACAAATTAATTACATTGAACAATATCGAACGAAGTGTAATTTATTCATGAAATATCGGGGTGTGTTTTTATCCATTTAAAAAAGTTGATTAAATGTTAATGAGTACTAGTGTACAGGATTGTTGGATTTTTTAGGGTGGGTGGGGGTAGGGGTGAGTTGTACTGTTTCATAGGTTTTCGATTTTGGTCGAGTTTTTTTTTTTTATTTTTGTCTGACTGCAGTATGAAAATTTAAAAATTATTTCTATGGATGCAATCTAATAGGGGATAAGCATTACAATCAATTATCAATGAGCTTCAAACAACAGACACCCCCAGTCTTAAAATATGTACATGTATATGCATAAAATCACAAAAGTAGTAATGGCGCAATCAATGATTTAGTACCCGGATATACGTGGTGTCATTTGAAATATCGGGGCTTCTTTGTGATTGAATCATTTGTTTTCAAGCATACCTCGCTGCTTCAACTGCAGGGGCGTAGCTTCCATTGTGGCAATGAGGCAACTGCCTCACTAGAATTTTCTTTTGTGAATTTAAGAATTAAACAAATCCCAATTTGCATGTCATATTCCGCATTTTACTCACCATGCCAGTTGGTTCAGTCATTCTCCGCAATGAGACGCTTGAAACATTGGGGAAGGTCAACAATAACCGAGGACCTTTTGGTTGGCCTCGCCTTACTTTTTGTTCACAGGCACCAAATGGTCTCAGTTGACAATATTCTCACAAAATTTGCAAGCTCCAAAAAACGCTGAATTGGCCCATTAAAATTTTGAAGTAAAACAACGATTACAATTTTTTTTTAAATAAAAATGTTCATTCATCTAAAATATGTTAGAAGTTTTATTTTATTAAATACGTACTGTCGTATACACATTTTTGAATTATAAAAAATTACAAAAAAATGAGTATACGACAATCGTCTTCTCAATTTATGAATTCCTTTTAACTCAAAAATTTGTATACGACAAAACTGTGAATAGATGCTGGTCTGAAATGTAAAATAACTTCGTTGCGGACAATGGGTTTTTCACATTTTACAACTCCGAAATTCATTTTTCGTAGGGGGGCTTCGCCCCCTGAACCTCCCACCAGAGGAGGGCCTTGGGGGCAATAAATTTGCCTCACTAGAATATAATCTCAAGCTACGCCCCTGAACTGTAAAGCAGAACACGTTGAAAACGCATTATTATTCATTTATTCTATATTTTTTAGTAGAATGTTTGCTGTATTATAGAAAGGAACAACGGATTATATAATTTTTTTTCGGGAGACTTGTGTCCATGCCAATCAAATATTTACTGATACAAAGCTCTCTATAGATGTAAAATCTGTACGGCGTTTTACAACAAAACGTCAAGTATCGGGCCATGTTCGCTCATCGAACACAATCAACGCCCTGTATAAGAGACAGCATCACAGACCAATCATCTCATCACAATCAAGGCCTTGTATATAAGAGGAAGCCTCATCACCAGGAATGGTGTACGTGGAAGAAGTGCTTCGGGACCATCGCTTGCAACAGTGAGTTCGACACGTCTTCATCGTTGCATAGCGGCCTTTGGGTGAGCACTATACGTGTTTTTATCATTTCCTCCTCGAAGGAGGTGAGGGGTCGTTAAAGCATTTATGTTGTATTTATGGAGGTGTTAATATCTGGACAGCTTAGATACAACATAGAAATAACATCGTTACAACAGGCATAGTGAGTATACTTTTACAATCTTGATCTAAAATACATCTTTTCAGAGGATTCGATGTTCATTTAGCCTCACACTACTTATTTTGAAAGAGTTGAATACCTGTTGCATGATGCTGATGTCTGAAATTTCAGCCAAGGAATAATAAATAAAACTTTTATTCTAACGATTCATGAATCAGGAACCATGTGTGCAATATACCGGTATATGAGCTAAGTACAGGCATTTTCTTTACAGTCCCTTCAACATAAGAAAATAACATGAATCGTCTTAATATGTTGGAAGAAAAATAATTAGTTAAATCTTTATAGCTAGAGGAAGCTTCACATGTTATTTTTTACGATAAACTACGCATGGCCAAGTGTTCCAAACCTATTCCAATGTCGTTGGCAACTAAGAAACGAAACGAAATGTTTTGTTTCCAAAGCACCGCCGCGTGCGTCTTTTTGAAATTGGAATAAAATTAGTTGCAGATTTTCTGCTTTATTATTAATGGGACAAATAGCAGAAAATGAGAGGAAAAGAGATTGATGAATGTTTGTTTACGATCCGGAGTTTGAATAATGGCGTGTGCTTGACGTTCTTTGCTTTAATATACACACCTCGTAACATTGTTTGTTATCCAGTATGCAGTCAATATGCTGATTTTCATGGGGTCTAATGAATCAAAATACATGGTTTTGAAGATAAAGATTTCTCAACTTATAAATTTGAGAGAGAGAGAGAGAGAGAGAGAGAGAGAGAGAGAGAGAGAGAGAGAGAGAGAGAGTATTTGCCATCTTGTGTAATAAACTACGGAAGTTAATTTCAGGTTAGCAAATTAAATCATTAGGTTGATAATTTTTTTTATCTGACGTTCTCTGTTATAAAATAGGCAAGTTTAGCGATTGTAAGTGTTTTTTCCTATAAAATTAACTATTTTGAATGGTTATTTAGTACGTACATAGCGTGTTTGAATTAGACTAGCCATGTACCCATTTATAATAGATAATTGTTAACTAATTAAAAAAGGTACAAGTTAATGCAGATACATGTTATTGTATATACATTTTTACGTATTTCGATCGAGACTAAATGGAATTTCTTTGGTATATTTCAGACATCTAAAAATATCATGGACGACAATCTTACGGAATCCTTTGGATCGTTGCAGAATCAGTGTTTTTCTTGGATGTTGAACAGCCTTACACGACCCAATGTGACGCTTGAGGAAATAAACCAGCAACACACACGTCGTTTCTACGGAGGTCTGGCGTTGCTAGGCTTTGTCATTGTGGCGGGAATGATCGGGAATGTGCACGTGTTGGTCCTGTACTACCGGAAATTTAAGGTCTCCAACTACCGTCTGTTCATAATCTGGCTGAGTTGTCTGGGCATACTTAACTGCTGTATCAGTGCCCCACTCATTATATTTTACCTGGTGCACTCGATGACGTACCCGTCAAATATGCTCTGTAAGTTTACCCGGTTCATGTTGTACTTTTTTGCCGTAGCTTCTACTTCCGCTATGGTTGTCATAGCAATTGAGCGATACCGAAAAATCATGACTCCACATTCAACGCAGATTTCTCTAAGGATGGCGAAGATAATGTGCCTTTTTAGTCTGGTTGTTGCAGGATTTCTGTCGTGGCCGGCTCCCATTCTATTTGGAATAACTCGAGTTCCAACCGGGGTAAGAGGTCTAGACGGAGCGCGTTGTTTAATGGACGACACGTACAAAGATACGGTCTATATGCCGATTTACCATTTCTCCACGCTTCTTTATTTTGTGATAGTCTCCATTTGGCTTATTGTTGTGTACGTCTGTATCGCCAAAAGAGTCCTGAAGTCTGGAAAATTCAAAGACCGAGTAAGCTCCGTGGCCCTGAATCCAAATGCCAGTACGCGAGGGTCCAACGGAAGTTGCATTTCCAAATCGGTCACTAAAACGTTCACGTTTCTGGCCGTGACATTCGCTTACATCGCTTGCGCCACTCCTCATCACGTGTCGGCGCTGCTTTTCTTCCTGACACGTGACCTGGACTGTAAGCTGTCCCTTCCAGAGGCCCAGGTTTACTATACCTTTGTGTGGTCGTACTTCCTGAATGGAGCCATCAACCCGTGTATCTATGCTTACCGTGACAAGAAGTTTCGGGAGGAACTGAAGTCACTGTACGGCCGTTGTCGAACACCGTACAGTGCGGACAAATGATGCAATGTAACATCGTCATGTAATACTGTTCACAATCATGTCATTGTTTTTCATGCTCAAATATTCATTCCAGTGTGACAATAAGCTTCATGTTTCTAATGCAGTGTAGCGTGCGTTATAATGTTTTTTTTTAATATGTGATGGAACATTGGAGAACGAAAACTGTAGTTTGCCTTTCCACTGCCATTTTCTGCCTTAATTGATTGGAAAATAGATTTGATTTATAAATTCCATATTACTCTTATGCACAAAAATATATCCAACGTGAATGTGTACATATGTGAACAAACGTATACATGTGAACATCGTGTGGATCCGCGGAAGTCTATGTTATCATTTAAAGTTGAAATCGTCAGAAACAAGAATGAAGAACCAAAATTCCCCGTATGATAGGTTTTTTAATAGTAAAATGATGGCCGCATGCGTGAATGCGTAAAATGATGGACGCATGACAATGGGTTTATTATATAAATAGTGCCTGTTTGGGAGGATAACAGTTGAAATTGACACCCCGAGAAAACCATTGTCAACCGACGCGAAGCGGAGGTTGACAATGGTTTTCGAGGGGTGTCAATTTCAACTGTTATCCTTCCAAACAGGCACTATTTATTTTATTATACTGAATGTCTTAATTTTAAAGAAAACTTTACTGCTTTTAGATAGGAATAACGTGAATTCTACGGCGAACCGTACACGCATAATTATTTTAGCGCATGTTACAATATATAAATAGTGCCTGTTTGGGAGGGTAACAGTTGAAATTGACACCCCGAGAAAACCATTGTCAACCGACGCGAAGCGGAGGTTGACAATGGTTTTCGAGGGGTGTCAATTTCAACTGTTATCCTCCCAAACAGGCACTATTTATTTTGTTATACTGAATGTCTTTTTTAAAATTTTTAAGAAAATTTTACTGCTTTTATATAGGAATAACGTGAATTCTACAGCGAACCGTACGCGCATAATTTTCGCGCATGTAACATTTTTTAATGTTACCCGTTGCCAAGTGCGTTGCTAACGCTGAGGGTAATAGTAAATATTATTAACTGCGTCTTAACCAATCAGATTTCAGTATTTAACATGAAAGTATAACAATTAGTTACGTTACCCGTTGCTAAGTACGTTGCTAACGCTGAGGGTAATATAACGGATTATGAACTGCGTCTAAACCAATCAGATTTCAGTATTTAACTTGAAAGTATACCAAAATAAAATAATTATAGTTGACATAAACTGCATGTCCTGAGAACTTACCATAGGTAGATTCTGTAAATTCAAATACATGTACTATACAGTATAAGACTTCAAGTATTTGTATGGATTGTAATTCTTGATGTCAAACAAGAGAGTGGTTCAACGTGCAATTAGTGATTTTGACTGCTTTGTTTGTTTTCCATTCGAGGAAACATCGTCCACACATCCATGTCTATCTGTGATAGCGCGTTGTGTTTGTAAATTGTAAGAACTTTGTGCACTAATGAAAATAAAGTCCACAAACCTATATCCCGGATTTTTTTCTTATCCTATGCCCACGTTATAATTTACAACAACTAGATCAATACTGAAGTCTGGCAGATGGATTGTTACTCTAATAGACTTTGATAGACTAAATTGTAATCAAGTGAAGAAAATTGGGACGTTGAGGGTGGAAGCAACTGCAGCACAGAAGCTCTAAGGGATAAGTTTGGTTGACGTGACGTTTATAGAATTACAGTTCCTCACATGACTTTCAGAAGACGAGAAAATAATCAAACTTCGTCGAATAGAGTATATGCTAGTTTTGTTGTCACACTTTAGAATCCTCTATTTTTGTATTATAAATGCTATTTGGCAAAACCTGTGGGCGGCGGAAAGGGTAAAAAAGACCTTCATGCAAAACGAACAACTGATTTTTAAAAACATACAAAAATACGAAACAGACCAACATAAAACAAAACCAACAGCCTCTATTGCAAAACCAACAGACACTGATGCAAAACAAACGATCACCGATGCAAAACCAACAGTCATGCACTGAATAAACGCTAGATGGCGCTATTTCGTATTTTAGTATGTGTGTTCGTTTTGCATAAACGTATTTTAAACCCTTTCCGCCGCCCATAGAAACCAGATGGTTTAAGTGGTAGTTTCTATATCAAGAAATAAAGTGTTGGAAACACAAATTATGAGATCACTTTTGATAAGCGGGGGAGAAACTACATGTAAAACGAGAAATGCCCTGTAAGACGGAAAGACAACAGCATAAGATTAATCAAATGTTTCTTTTCATGTCTCGGGGAGGTCGATGTCGCTCATATTGAGATGTCACGTGATGTAGATGAAATCGCGTGATGTAAATACAACATGCCGGTTCCTTTCATGACACGAGACCTTGCTCTTTTTTCAATGTATCACTATGATCGATCACTTCTAACTGATGCCATTCGCAAGGAACAAATGTTTCAGTTTAGTTGGACTTTCGCAACCAGGGATTAATCCAAGAATCATTAGGTTAAGCGGCGATCAGTAACTTTTGTTACGGTCATCTGTATTCATTGTCCGTTAATGAATCTTTAGTTCCGTGATAAGTGCAAACAATTTATAGTGCAAAAGCTCATTTACATACATTAGAGAGGTTGAGATTTCAAACGTGTACGGGTACGTGTACGTGAACTAGGGGAATCACTTAAATTCTTCGCGTATTACGTCATCAGTTTTTGTGACGACATGTTTCTACACGTTCTCTAATCTTGTAGAGTGTCGTCTACACGTAAGTACAAACGTGTAGCTTTTAACAACAAATAAAATCTTATAGATGAGTGAATGTATTCTTGTGATACATTATATAGATTTTTAAACTTCATTTGCATGAAAATTGATAAGAAATTAACCATTTATTTGGAATTAGAGAGGTTGAGATTTTAAACGTGTACGGGTACGCGTACGTGTGTTAAACCGTACACGTTTTTGTAATTTATTAGTTGAGATTTCTTAACTTGTAGGATATAAATGTGTACGTAAATCGACGCAGTTTTGTGACATGAATTTATTTAGTTAATTCCAAATAAATGGTAAATTTCTTATCAATTTTTATGCAAATGAAGTTTAAAAAACTATATAATGTATCACAAGAATACATTCACTCATCAATAAGATTTTATTTGTTGTAAAAAGCTACACGTTTGTACTTACATGTAGACGATACTCTACAAGTTTAGAGAACGTGTAGAAACCATGTCGTCACAAAAACTGATGACGTAATACGCGAAGAATTTAGGTGATTCCCCTAGTTCACGTACACGTACCCGTACACGTTTGAAATCTCAACCTCTCTATTAACTAAATAAATTCATGTCACAAAACTGCGTCGATTTACGTGCACATTTATATCCTACAAGTTAAGAAATCTCAACTGATAAATTACAAAAACGTGTACGTGTAGTTTTAACACACGTACGCGTACCCATACACGTTTAAAATCTCGACCTCTCTAATATGCTAAACTTTGAAGCTTTTTTGCCACTTAATCTTATCTAGATCTATCTTTAACATTTCAGCAGTCATTGATTTGGTAAGCTTCACAATTCTTTTCAACGCAAGAAACGCTTGACACCTTACAAATATTTAGGGTTAGTTTTTAGCAATGATCTTGCTGGTCAGAATACAGATCACAAACATCATATTCCAAATTAAGTTATTCCTGTCTCCTGGGACCAAAATTCACGGTCTAGGACTCGACAAATCCGCCTTTTACGTCCAACATCATAAACCTCGCAAGGTACTCAGAGTCTCGGTGGAATTTCATGATGCTTCAATTTTTTCTGAGATTGTGGGGGGGGGGGGGGGGGGCGGTTATTTGAATTTGCCAAATGTGGGGGTGTCTAAGGCATATTTTTAGTAATTAAATAATGTAAATTTAAATTTTGCAGGGGGCTGGACCTTCTGACCCCCCCCCCCCTTCCTTCTCTAGATCCGCGCATGCTTCAATCGTACTCTATGAACAGGTATGAAGAACTTCCTAACCAGTAATAGATTGTTTGCACATATTCAGATTTTTTTGCCCCCCCCCCCTTTGATTCAAACATGAAATAAAGGATACGATGTACTTTCTAGAATGTTCATCGCGTTGTATTTCATTTTGCAAAGCTTTCTTTTTTCTGTTATCCGTACTGTACAAGTTGAACATCCTTACTCAGATGAGCGCTATGGCCCATAAACTTCTTTATACTGGCTATTTACCGGTACTCAAATTTTTGTCATCCTAAAAAGGATACATGTTCTTTGTACGATAAACATGTATAAGTTGAAATTTAAAATAAAGTACATTATAGTATCAAGGCATTTTTCAGAGTTGTTTTTAATTTTGGCAGAAATTAGGCTCGGCTTGATATTTGGACTTATTGGACTCAATTTAAACTGCAGCAAGCCACCGAAGTTGGGACAGGATTACCAGAAGTGAAACATGAAAGATATTTTGCTGGAAGTGCAAGTCCAAATATCAAACAGAGCCTAATTTCTGCCAAAATGAAGTCTTAGCATGTTGACTTCTTGGCTGCATTGGTATAATAATAAAAAAAATTGGAAGTTTGTTCAAATCTTTCAAAATGGAGGTTTGAACCCACATTCTTCAAATATCTGTGTAACTACTGAGCACTGATGACTAAGCACGGACATCGCTAAATGAAGCTTCCTTTTCAGTAGCACATTGACAGTTGTGACAGTTTTGATAATAAATCTGAGCGCAAAATGAGATACTTGCACAGTACAAACACGAATATCACCAATTCAAAAATATAGGGGGAAATTTCCAATTTTTATCTATATAAAGCCCTCAACATCCCCAAAATGTGAGGATTTCCACTACTATACTCCAACATTATATTTTCATGTTATATGATATTTTTTGGGAGGGATACATACCGGTACTTTCAAATGAAAATATATACGATGACTTTATTAATTAATAAGCATTAAATTGCATTTTGCATGCTAATAAAAAAAAATTCAAAATATTTTAACCCGCCCAAAGAATAGCCTGGTAGTGCATCTTGAATTTTTGGGCATGAACAGGTTGCAAATAAAGGAGAAATAATCTATCAAGAAAACTTTTATCCAAAACTGAAGAATGTCGTGTGTGTCCTTAAATGAATACAAAGAGCCTGATATATTTAGTAAATCTTTTATCACAACTATACAATTGTTTGCAATATAATTTATCTCAATTTCACAGTCTTTTCTCACGAATGTTCCGATATCACTTTACTTTGACTTCTCAAAATCCTTCCTTTCTTTAAGCTCCTTTTTGATAGCCTCAACGTGTGGTGTCAGGTATAATTTGTCCTACAAATCAAAACAGGCCAAAATTTACCTTTAATAAAGAACAATACAGTCATCAAAAGAAATACAGTACTGTAAAAAGAGAATATTTGTCTTATTTACACTCAGACTCGGTGAATCAATTTGAAATAAACCCAATTCAATCCTGTGAGCAGCCTTGATAAATTCAATTTAAAACCAGGAAAAATCTTTTTTTTCTAACAGAAAAAAATAACAAAAGGTGATATAAACACAAAATTCAGTAAATCAATAGAAATTTTTTTCTGAAGAAAAAAATCCATAAACCTAACAAATTTCATTTTTTTAAGCAATATCGAGAGATATATTAAATAGTCTAGAGTCACATGACACTTACTTCATCCAATTCTGTCCACTGCTCTCTGGGGAGCTCAATCTTAGCATTGTACAAGACGGTTGCCCTGGCGATGCGAAAGTTTCTGGCTTCCAGATCTTGCCGAGATATTCTTTTAAGAGCCTCTTTGAGAATGGGGGTCTCTCTTCTCATGTCATCTCTCCAAAGACCTGACTCATACAATCACAAATCATTGTTCATCATCTAATTTTGGATGTCATTTCATTCTATTTTCATTTTTTCAGACCATATCATTCCATTTTCATTTCTTGCAAAAAAAATATGTGCAAAGCTTTGTATGTGTTATTCACAAGTGAAAACAGATTTTCTGATGACTGGATTTTTCACTTAATTAGATCAGCAGTGAGAAGGGGTTTTTAAATGCTGTTTTAGTATGTGTATATTAAGTACATGTACCAATATATTTTCCTTAATTCTTAACAAGACACATGAATAATAAACAACACTCACCAAGAGATGGGAAAAAAGATTTGTAGTACATCCATCTTTGCAGATTGTATTTAAGACCCCTGTTTACATCTATAAATAGACACAACATAATGAATGTCAACACCAAGCATCTAATACTACATGGCTCTCCAAAAGTCATACCACAATCACTGACAGTAATTTTAATTCTACTTATTTTCTTAAAAATTGAATAAGCATGTACGTCTTCATCTTCGCTAGCCATGGGTTTTCGGTTCACTTTGCTCCCCATTATGGCGAGCAAAGTGGACCAAAAACCCTTGACTAGAGAAGATGGTATGTCTTTCTTGCATAAAATTTTTCACATTTCATGTGCATAGTAAACTGGGTGATCAATGCTAGCCTTAATTTATATAAATAATCAAACTTTACAGACCAATTCTCATGAAAACTTGTGGTAATTTTGACTATATTGACTATTTTATTCTTCTCGTCCAAATTTCAACTTGTCAAAATTCTTATCATAGATGAGACAAATGACTAAACCCTTTCTATTTTATCACAAAATATTTCATGATCTTTTCAGTGTTCAGTAAGAACATCAAAATCTGAGTCAAAATAATTACATTAATTTTAATAAAGCATACTGGTTAAATTGGAGATACATGTAAAATAATTTTATTGAATAATCTGAATCACTTGTCAATTTTCCCTACATGAAAAATCATCAATTTTTCGACTGAAAAATCATTTTTTTTCAATTCACTATAATAACTACATTTACAGTATAATATCCCAAATGGGATTTTATTTGGAATGCAAAAAAACAGAGATGCAATGTATTTTACTTGCAAAAAAATATGGTTAATCTGCATTATACCAGTATATACATAAAATTTTCAAAAATTTTAATGGTATATCCAAAAGTTAGACCAAAACTCTTTGGGGGTCAATTTTACAAACCATAAGTTTTCAGGGAAAATTTGCAATCCTATTTGGGATATCATATCTCAAATGGGCTATTATAACCCATTTGGGCCATTGGTTCCAACCTGTTAAATAAAGTCTTGTGTAACATATAAGAGACTTAACTATTAATAAATCCTTAATTAATTTTAGGGGTTGTGTATATTGCAATTAAATGACATATAAATTGATACTATTAAAATGAATAATTATGATTATTTTTTGTCTTCAAAACAATTATTTAAAAACTACACTATCCACTACGCATTAAGTTTGCCTGCGTGCTGCCTAATTATGTTAGGATAAAACTTCAAATGCACTTGCGTAGATTGGAATTCTGAGAAGAAAATAGACAGTCCCTGTTTGAGAAATTCAAATAAGTTATGAAACTGGTCAGTTTCAGGGTCAAACTGTCCATCCTCTGTCTCACAACTAACCATGGATATCGGCTGTAGCAAAGGTACAGAGTCTGCATATAGATCTCTCCTAGCCAGATAAGAGAGAATACACTGGTAGGGAATCATGGGATAATTGGGATTCAGAGGGAAATTAATGCAAAGTCACAATACCGATACATGACAGCATCTTAAGTGACCCATAAAAAAACCACTATTAAAAATGCTGCCCTTTTCGCACAAATGCAGTCAAAGTTCTAAAAGTTATGGGGCTATGTATAACTGTTTATGTGTTTCCAAACAGCTACTTATTAAATGGAATAACAAGGAAGAACACTTATCATTGAACTCAAGGTGTCATACAGTTACTTAAGCAATAGAAATACATGTTTTCATCAAAACTACTCAAAAGCAGCAATGTTTTAACTATTTTTGCTCTAAGCTACTTTTATAAAACAACACAGTACAAATATAGGTTGACAGTTCCTTGCGACTTTTTGTCTGTTTTACATGAAATGCAAAAGTGCATAAAGGAAGCTAAATAAACCTACTTCAGTTATAGCAGAGACACAAATAACAGAGATTGGTAGCTGATCGAAATCTCGCGAAATCCCGAGGTCCCTATTGTAAAGTGTTCCTAGTTTAAATAGGTATATCTTTCTAATAAACAATTCTATTGAAATATAAACAGCTAAAACCTATCAACAAAACATTCAAAATATTATATTTTCATGAGTTTATGTCATATAAACAATATTAAAAGAGGAGTTTTAGGAGGCGGTTGGCTACCCGTCGTCCCGAGATTTCACCGAGGTTTTATAGCTGGCCAATAAATTTTCTATATATTAATCTTATATTTCAATAGTTTGTTTCAAAAATGTCTAAAACCTATGCACACTTTTCATTAAAAGAATATACTTTTGGTTTAAGATCATCTCAGCTCACCAAAATGTAGTTCTCAAAGTAAGGTTGGTCCCGTACCATTTTTCAACAACAAAACACGCTAATGGCGGAGTTGCCAATCTCTGTTATTTATGTTTCTGGTTATAGGTAAAGAAAGCTATGTAGGTAAATGAAGCTACGTAGCTAAATCTAGTGGTTGTACTGGACCTTTTAATGATCGTACCCTAGTTGCTCTGGAGACTATATTTATTGTATTTCAATAGCTAATGTGTTCGCTTTTTACCTAAAAACTCATATCCCACTGACTGACTTTCTTAGTTGTTTTTTTTAAAGCTAACCTTGAATCAGATAACTGTAAGAGTTCAGTTATGCAACATTGTCATTTTTGTAAATGGTTCATCAGAACTATGTAACATAAAGACCATGCCAAATCCTCTATGAGCAACCAAATGCAGACAAAATTTACAAAACAGATGCATTAACGACTGTCCAAAGATCTGGAATAACAAAACTGCTGAATATGGTCGGAGAGGGTATATATTTTGAGGAAATTCGAGATCGTCTACATTCAAACATAAATGGAGTACTCTGAATAACAAAGACGTGAATACATAAACAAAATAGTTTCCGAACAGTAACATTAGTCTTACATTTGAAACGCTGAGCTTGAGACGCCATTTTCAAAGTGGTAAAACTGGAAGGGCACAGAAAACACAGACGGACAATATGTCCTTCGACACAATCGGAAGTGAAATCGACTGGAACCTCGATCCCGATTGATAATTCTGAGCTACACCAAGCGCTAAATCAGCGTATTATACTATATACATATTTTATCCCTTATTATACTGTAGGTATGCAATTTTTAAAAAGATAATTTTAGAATGGGGAAGGCACCTGACATTAAAACTATTTCTTTTCTTTCTTCTTCTTTTTTTTTTGGGGGGGGGGGGTTACCCGAATTACCGAAATGACCTTTATATTTATATTTCATGATAAATATCGATAAAATTCTTTATTGCTAACAAAAATATATAACAGGACGTTCATTAGCTCAAAACTCGAAAAACTCTCCTTAGAAGTTTCATAATGCACGCTTTATTTACACGGTCACTCAACAAATTATATATCCGTCAGATTTCCTAAGAGTAAGGATCTATTGCAAATAACAAAAGAATTGACCTATAGGGGAGATGGATTTCCCGGAAAAATATCACTTTTGCTATCAGTTTTTTTTTCATTTCCTATCGTACATATATATTTCTAAAATTTTCGAATTTGCATTTTGAACCTATAATTAACATATTGCTCTTGCAATTTTTTTTTATTAATCTTCAAAGTTGACTGAAACAGTATTTTCTCAGTAAATTGGTATATTTCTGCATGGTATTTGGCCTAGATATCCTTCAGGACCAGGACCGGTGTTGAATATCTAATCAGTTTTCCCCATGGTAGTTTCCCCCCGGAAAACCTACTGTATAATAGCGCCTTCCCCCCGGAGGAAAAGCTACTACATGTATATAGTAGCTTTTTTCCATAGTAGGGTTTCCCCCTCACGATTTTGGTTCAGATTTTATAAAATATATATATATATATATATATATATATATATATATATAATATATATATATATATATATATATATATATATATATATATATATATATATATATATAAATATATATATATATATATATATGGAAACCCAGTAAGAATTAAAATCAATGTCTCTTCACTCTTAGGTTGCATATATCTGCATTCATCTGTACAGGTTATGTTTCGTTTTACCGAAATATTATTTTTTATAGAAAATATTAAAAATTGGACACGTGTTTAATGGAATTAATAATAGAACTGAATTTACAATATGAAGTTAATTCAATTGAAAAAAAGTACTTGGTTTTACAAGATATACACTTATAAGCATAATTCTGTGTTAATTCATAATTTGCAAGTGAAAACTGTGTTGAAGTTTTAGAATTTTTGATAAATCTATGTCCGTCTGTATGTTTGTGCAAATTTTTATCCAGGCTAAACTTCTGTTTAGAGAAATTCAGAGCCCGATATTTTAAATCCAATTATAATGAATAAAGTGAATATTATTTTTGGTCCCATATCTCATTAACTAGAGTTGACCACATCACCATATTAAAAAGTCATTGTCCTGTTCATGTATGCATACTTTTCAAGCAAAATAACATGTAGGACTTCATATTTATTGCTTTTATATTTTTTGGCAACATTTTTGGCCAGTTTCGGGCAGAAACAAGCCAGTTCAAGATATGTTTACATTCTTATCCTCAAATGTACAAAAGGCCGCACATCCCCCTTGTGTTGAACATATTTTATTGACTAATGCCAAAAGGATTGGACACAAGTTCCAAAAACTTAGAATGTCCTCTCCTTGTACATAATATATTACAGTGCCATACAATGCCAGTTAACATTGATAACAGTTATAGAACATGTAATGAAATACAAATAAATCATTAGTTTTAAATCTAGAATTAGAATTAGGATGGATAAGAAAGTTATGCAAATAATTTAAAAACTTAGATAAATCTACCACACTTTTGTATAAATGTATGAACTTCTTTAAATATTTTTATGTTTTCATCATAAGATAAAGTGTTGTCACCCCAAAGTAACAAATGTACATCAATTATATTCAAAAAGTTCAGTGATAAAAGATTATACATAAATGATTGTCTTAATGATGAATATTTTTTACAAACGAAGAACAAGTGATGTGCATCTTCTAAACTTCCACATGAACACATTGGGTTGGCTATTATGTTACACCGATAAAGATCACAATTGAGAACACAATTATGCCTTAATTTCGTATGAATGATATTCAAGAATCTTTTACCAAAAGAAAAATACTTAGGAGGTTTTGTATAATTGCTCTGTAGTGATTTCTTAAAAATATTTAACGAAGTAGCTTCCTTGGTATTATTATTCAGACTATTCCACTTACGAATAGTGTCAGGAAAAAATGACTTATTAAAAGCTTCTAATCTACATCTAGGCAAAGAATAGTTTGAGGAGTTTCTAGTATTATAGTTGGAAGTGACATTTCTAATTTCAGGAGTTATGTCTTTTAGATAAGAAGGAACAAGATTGTTATGAATTTTGAACGTAGTAGATAATTTAAGGCGGTCTCGTCTCGTTAATATAGAGAATTTCTTGAGGCTATGACTGAAAGACCTGAAACTATTCTTGCTGTATGGAACGCCTGGACTGTCTTATCATGGCAAAAATAAATTTGTTATGTGCTTATATTATTATGTAGCGTGCTTTAATCGTTATGTGATGTCCTTGTATCATTATGTGGTGTGCTTTTATCATTATGTGGTGTACTCCTTCTATTATGTGATGTGCATTCATTATTATGGCGTGTGCATTTGGTATTATGTGATGTGCATTTGGCATTATGTGATGTGAATTTGACAGTATGTGATGTGCATTCATCCTTATGTGATGTGCAGTTTTCATTATGGCATGTGCATATATCATTATGGCATGTGCTTTTCTAAGTATGTGATGTGGTTCCGTCTTTACCGAATGTACTTTTAAAGATCATTATGCGATATGCTTTTTTCTTTACGCGATGTACTTTTTTATTCATTACGTCATGTACAAACATCCTTTTGTTATGTACAAACATCATTATGTGGTGTGCAAACTTCGTTATGATGATGTGATGACGTCACACTATCCGGGTCATTTGGAAAAATGGACGACATTAAACTAATTTTAAAAAACATTGATCTCCCAAATTTAGCAAATAACTTTGCGGAGGCAAATGTAAACAACGTTGATATTTGCAAAAGTTTAAGCGATGTAGATCTATCGAGGCTTGGAATCGCCACGATCGGCGATAGGATTCGTTTTAGGGAAGAGCTTAGACGCAGTAAGTATGCTCACGTGCTCGTGTCTAGAAGACGAATTAATTTGATTTAAAGTTATAATTAATTAATGAAGTTTGAAGCATACATATTAACCTATAGATTAATGTTTACCAATTGCTTGACCAAAAACCTTGCGGGTTTTCACACATTTTATTGTAGAAAATGTTTTGAGAAATAGAAAGTGGATTGAGTTGTTTCCCTTTGCTGGACAAACGAAAAGGTCAAAGGGGGGGGGGGGGGCAATCTTTCCGATTATTTCCCTTCTTTGTGCTACCAAATATTTTGGCGTCCTTTGAAATTTCTTTAAATCTATTTTATTCCTCTAAATTACAAGTCTACATTTAGAAACCCATGCCCCACCCCACCCCCAAAGATGGACATAACTTTTGTAATATGGGTCTTGCCCTGCTACAGCTTGGGTTTTTCGGATGGGAGGTTGACTTGCACACGATGAGGAAGAAAAAATTCATACATGACTGTGCCCTGGTTTATTTCAATAACTATTTAATTAAAATTAAGCTGTTTTACAGGCATATAGCATTGTTTTGGAAAGGGGGGGGGGGCAGACTCATCCAAAAAATCTTGACAAGCAAAGTATACCTTAACTTTAATTTCACTGTTTATTTCCTTATTTTCAATTCAATTTTTTACATGGTCCCATAAAAAGGGGGGGGCAACTCTATATTAATTCATTTTTTTGTATGTAAATTTCAGAAAAACCAATTAAAGTGGCACCCCCCCCTCCCGATGCTACGTACCTGGTTTTTACAATACTCACAGACTTGAAATTAATATATTCTTTTAACCAAACTGAAG
This sequence comes from Magallana gigas, assembly GCF_902806645.1. Taxonomy (NCBI): domain Eukaryota; kingdom Metazoa; phylum Mollusca; class Bivalvia; order Ostreida; family Ostreidae; genus Magallana; species Magallana gigas. The sequence goes on from NW_022994922.1 coordinate 53,078, forward strand.
AATGACTTGGCAAAAAACGATCACACCGGAAATCAACCTTTCTATCAAATTGAAAGTATAAATGGCATTGGATTAAAAATCATTTAAATTCGCGATAATTGACACTAAACAACAACAAAGAAGTTTAATTTCATTTACACAACTATGGCAGACTGCATGTCACAGTAGTATGTACAATTTAGATAATTCTATTTTAATACAGACCTATTCAATTTACCTGTATTTTGAGATGGCCCATAAAAAGAACCAGATGATAGATTTTCTTAAAATTTCACAAATTTAGAAGAGTGGGTATATTTTACTTTTGGTTAAAAATAAAGGGTTTTGCTCTTGTAGTTTTTACAAACATAGGTTTAAATATATTGTTTCAACTGTGTTTAATCTTAATAAAACTATTATAGTACGTGTGATTTAAAGTTTTAAACAATAAATATAAGCATTACCGGTACATATTGATTGTTCTGTATACAAAGCGATTTTAAATTGATCATTGAGATACATGTATGTCATTTATGTGAAAAATTCAACATGTTACCACTCATGCATCTGATCTGCATGGGGTTAAGGTCACTTCATCATCAATGGGACGGCGGGGGGTTGGGGTTCCAATCCCTACATGTGGTTAATATACACATGTAATAAAAAGTATCTCAATTGTTTTGTACAACAATGTTTCACTTTTTACAGTATCACTTCCATCTCAGAACAATCAGCATAACCAGCATGAAATACGAGCTTTATTCAGACCAGTGAGGGGTACATCTACATCAGGAAGAATTAAAAAGCAGAAGAAAAGAAGAACATGGACCTGTGAATTTATTTGTCTGAGTGAAACAGATGCGATGAAAGTCCCAACAAGAGAGGAAAAACTTGCACTAGTTAAAGCGGGACTTGGCTCCAAAAAGATCCAATTTAATGAGTGTTAGGACGCTATTCCACAGACAAATGGACTGTAGTGTAGTGTTAGATGAACGGTTTATAGTTAACTATTTGATAGACAGATGGCGTATAGTGTAGTGAAGTGTTTGTTGAACGTTTTATAGTTAACTATTTAATAGACAAATGGGGTATAGTGTAGTGTAGTGTTTGTTGAACGTTTTATAGTTAACTATTTAATAGACAAATGGGGTATAGTGTAGTGTAGTGTTTGTTGAACGGGTCTATAGTTAAATATTCGACAGACAGATGGACAGACAGACAGACAGGCAGATGAAAGTTCAGAACAAGATGCTTCATGTTCATAATAAACAACACCTTTAAAATAACCAAAATATTCAATTTCAATTTTATTTCATTGAAACATTTATTTATACAGTGTAACAAATGAAAGCAATATGCATGCTTATAACAACAACAAACTTCAGAATTCGACCAGTAATTTGAGACAAAAAATAAACAATATCACAAAATATTCTTTTAATCAGAACAACCTTACATTTCTTTAATTTATTCATTTATTCAACATAACGCTTTTTCATCAATTAAACGTTACATGTCATCTGACATATCTAGTAAACTTTACATCAAAGATGTCATAATTTGATCAACCACTCATAAAATTTAGCATACGAAATACGCAAAATACTCACATGCAATAAATAAACACACACACACAGACATACGGACACAATAATTTCATATACTAGTATAATGGCATACAGTCTGTATGACTTCAATGACCTTCTGTATGCGCTTTAATCACTGTATTATGCATTGTTTGCAGTTTAACAAGCGGCAAAGGGACAGGGTATAGCCATGCACAGCGGCCATCAATATCTGCACCAGTGTGGGTAACATTGCACCAAGTTAATCATGACGGTCAAAGTCGCCATTTCATGCACAAGTTCAGAGGTGGGAGAAAGCATTGCTGTTCATTTCGCTGATCTAGCAATTTTCAGGCGATTCGTTGTAGGATCTGAGTTTGATTATCACAGATGAGAATTGTCTAACTGTTTAAAGTTGGTGCATTTTATGTCAATATCAGTGAATGCAAAATTTGTGCGTCCGTTTGAGTGGGAACGCTGTTCATGGACGTTTCCTTCTTCTGAGGATTCTATAAAGTCTAATTTCACTTTGTTCACTGGGGGACCTGGAAAAAAACAGAATAATAATATTTAATATAATTGTAGTAATAAAATATTTTCCCTTTCCCTCTTTTTTACGTCGTTTACTGGAATTTAACAAGGAACCTTAATTCTTGACTGGAAGCGCAACCTGGGGTTACAAGGATTCTATCTACACGGTATCATACATGAATAATTTAAACATATGGATATCGCAGTAACATAGATGTGAGAGAGAACATTTGAAAGCTTACCAATATAACTTAATAGAACTGGTAGAAAAATCAACCCGTGGGTGGCCCCGTACACAACTATGGCCAGGTACATCCGGAAGTAGAAGACCTGGAACAGCTGGGACTTGGCAAAGGCCAGGACGATGATTCCTCCCAACTTTGTCAACGTGATGCCACTCAACACCTAGATGAAAACAGGTAGAAAAACATTACTACTTTATTTTGAATGAAACAAAATTTATTGCGAGCACTTAGTATCGAATATCATCAGTACTGCGAGGGAAATTTTTCGATTGGTTGGTAGAGTGTGTTACGTCTAATGCAAGAACATTTTACATGTGATTGGGTCTTTTGTTCACGTGATTTAATATATATATATATATATATATATATATATATATATATATATATATATATATATATATATATATATATATATATAGTAACATACCGAGCTCCCCATATGAGCTACGGCGTCCTTTGCTCTCTTGACTCTTGTGGTTTGATGGCTGACAGCAAAGGCCCGCGTGATGTGTGCGCAAAATTCTACGGATATTCCTACAGCCTACAGATAAACAAAGAAACACATATATGTTTAATCAATCGGTGTTTTTAGCAAAAAGTACTTTTCTTAGAAATTGAGTATTTGATTAATTAAGGACTCTGATTCTCTGGACTTTTGAGAAACAAAAGGTTTTTCCTTTGAGTAAGGAAAGGAATATAGTGGCTGACTAACCATCACAAGATTGACTAGGGTGACCGCGTTGATAGAAATATCCCACAAAGCCATGAATCCTAAAATGTCTATCACGATCATAGTTATTGTGAGCACCACCAGGAAAGCGGAAATGATGTCAAATCCCAAGAGTACAAACGTCACAACAAATATGGCGGCGATGCATATGCTCAAGTTTTTTATAGTATCTTCCACAATGGTGAGGTATTGTTCATAGAACACATAGAACACACTGTAATGTCAAAGAAGAAAATACTAATTATTTCTTTATCATAAACATTAAAACAAACACTAAAATGTATGCACGCGTCGCGTTTTCCATTTTGCATGACAGAAAATGCGTTGCGATATTTACCTGTAAGGGAACACTTTGGTGGAGTTTCCGCCGGTCTTCAATCTTAACATGTTGGTCATGTTGGCTGCCACCTTCCTGGCTTCCTTCAGTCCAGTGATGTAATCCTTATTGTCCTTCATTATGGAGTGGTATGTCATAAAATACGTGGCTGGAGAATGGATAGAGAAAAAATGTTTTTTTTCATTAAGTTTTCTTTCATCACGAAAGGCCCAACAATCTTGAAAGTATTAACAGAAAGACACTACTAGTATCAACTATCTTCCTGATTCCAATGCTTACCTCCCACAGCTTTTTTGTTGTTTTTTAGGTTAACAGCGCTTCCGTATGCTGCATGACCTCTGAAATTCCAAAAGATACAATGCATGTACAGATCAATATGAAAATGCATCAATAATTTTTTTCTTTTCAATTTTGTTACAAATGTTTACCCTTTGGCACATTTGATTCCCGGATTGTCCTTTAGGTACCAGGGAAGGAACTTCATGAAGTCCTGTGAGACAGGCCGGCTGTCGGCAGTCTTATGAACAGGACACGTGGCACAGCTGGCATTGACCACTGTACAATGAAATTTACATGGATTTAAATGCTTTTGTCTAAAATATTATTCTCAATGACATTGCAGAGCAATTTGGAACACGTTACCGGTGGCTGCGCAGAAGTTCCCCGCCTGATTGTAGACGCGACAACACGGGGGGTCCCCACCCGGCCTCAGCCAATCAAAATAGTCGTCTATCCAGGCAGACGTGGGGTGGGCAATGTAAGTGCTAGAGTTTGAAAATAAAAAACCATGGAAATTGTGTTTTCTTTACTAACACAAGCAATACAGAACAGATTCGATATCTTCAAACTTTAAAATTAATTACACGTCGCCATAATTTACAGTATAATATAGTACTCACTAATTGGCTTGTTTGGCCGCTGTGCTGATCTGGCCCACCACAGAATCTTCCGGACACCCTGTCCCCCCACACACCACATCCTGACCTACTTTGGTGGTATAGTCCAGACCATCTTCGACCACGAAGTAGACGGGGGCCCCCACGTGTAGGTACTCACTCAGGTTACCAAAGTAGTTCAGTACGTACGAGTCCTGTCAACAGAGATATCAAAACGAGATACATTAATCCTAAACATATTAAGTTAATAGACTGGTCAGCGGTGATAATTATTCCCGACCAAGGGATTCTGGCTATAAGAGTTGATTCACAGTACTTGTATCACCCTACAGAGAATGAATTTTTTATCAGAGAATCATCAAACCCCAGAGTGGAAACCAATTTCAACAGAAAAATGTTCTTTGAATAGTTAAAAGCCGTGGATTTTATAGTTTCTATGCCATTGAGGTGTTGACTTGGTTTCATCCTAGTCTTTACTTACATCTGGCATAGAGAGCTTTTGATCCAGTCCAATCTCTATCTTATGTATCTGTGAGGCACTGAAGCATAAATATCCCACAAACAAGACCATCTGAAAAGGAAAACAACATTATTATTGAAATTTTTGAAATGGAAAATTTCAATTTTTTTTACACGTATTTGTTTGATAAACAAGATATCATAGGTATTGAAGATCAACAGCTGATAATCTTACCACAACTGGTCGAACAAATTTAGACAGCAACGCCTCTGAATAGAAGTTCTTAAAAATTTTGAACAGGATTCCCTCCGAGGCTTCATTTTTCTTTGATTTTTCCAGTTTTACACAACAGCAAATGTCTAGTCTGTTGCTCTGGAAATAATCAAATACAAGGGTTATTGAAACCAAACACAATAGCTCAAATAGCATATTTACATTCAGAAATGTTTAAACGGACATCCACATTAGTACAAAGCATGCCTTATTAAACTTTTTGTATACGGAAATTTTTTTATCACTCATTTGAAAATAGAACAAAAATCCACCGCGCCAGTGTATTAATTTACGAAATAACAAATCTGAACAAGAAAAAGAGCGAGAGAAATGTGATTGTAAATGACCGCTGAAAAAATTGATTCAGTTATTAACTGTCCTTACTGACCTCTTCGCGTTTGGCATCTAAAGTCATTATTGCAACAAAAACCGTCACTTGAAATAAAAAGTCCAGTAACACCGCCATTGCAGAATAAAGGGAGAACACTCTAACAGCAGGCATGTCGGTCAATGCACCTGGAGAAAAAACAACACATGCATATAAAATCTCTTTATTCTTTAAACCCTTTCTAGGTAATGACAGTCATTATAGTAGACACCCACCCAGAAAGAATGCCAGTGACTCTGAACAGCTAGCCAGGAGCATGCTGGGACCTACTTTTCCCAGAAGTCTCCCGATTCTGTCCTCCAGTTCCTCGTCCGGATGACCTTCGTCCCTCTGTGTGCGAATAATAAAACCACACGTCAGAATATTTAGGTAAATCTTTGGTAATCTTTGGTACATGTCAATTCAATTCTGACACTCTCAACAAACTCTTAACATGGTTAATTTTTTTTTTTTATATCAAAGCGTTTCTCGATTCAATGGTGTTCTGGAATGATTTGTAGTTGATTCTTCATCGCAATTCGCAATGTTAGGTGAAGACCAGTTTTTACAACGATATCGATACATGGCTAGGTCATTTGAATATTACCATTGTTTTTAATCCATGCATATTCAGAATGATTTCTTTCTTTACCTGAAAAGCTTGGACCAGAATAAAGATGTTGTCCACACCGACAGCCAGTACCAGGAAAGGTACGACCTCAATGATGATGAGAGTGGCGGCTATCCCACAGTAGCTGAAGAGACCCAGGGACGAGGAGACGGACAGCAGTACAATACAGACCCCACACAGGCCGAGGCTCGTCTTGGAGGAGACCTGAAACAAGCACCACATGTATAGGAGATATTTCTCGGATAATTCTAAAGGATGATCTTCTATCTACATTATTAGCTAATTTGTCATTTTAATAAGGAACGCAAATTACTTTTTTATTTTTCCCTTTTGTCTATTACAAAGATAATCGGTCAAATGATGTTCCGCAATGTTTATTTCGATTGATTCGAGAATATTGACAGAACTAAACACAGTAGTGGCGTCAGAAGCAAATTGAGAGGGGGGCTAGATGTAAAAAAAAAAAAAAAGCTTTTGTTTAAGGTTATATCTTATTTTGAAAAATAGTACATCCTTTAGCCCCCCGGTTCCGACGCCTATGCTCAGGATATACATATACCTACCACACAGCGTGAGCATCGTCCGAATTGCCCCAGCGTGATACTGATGTACCCAAACATGACTATGTAACTAATCACGATGGTCCACACGTCAGATGCACTCTCGCGCTGTATCTCGTCCTCGATGGAGCGCTGCGGAAACAACAAAAAGAACTGTATTCATTTACCATTCAAGACTAGAATCACCTAATGTGGCGTTACACCTAGTCTGTGAATTCTTACTTCAGCAGAATAAGCTATGATCATGTCGGGGTCGGAGAAGTTCTTCATGAAGCGGAGGAACTCTAGTTCCCAGGCGCGGGCCTTCTCGTTCTGCTTTTCGTCGACATGGTTGTTGACAACGAAGGTGATGACGAGAGCTGTAGACTCGTTGTACTTCTCTCCTATAGAAAGAACGGACAGTGATCAGCGGCAAAACCACGAAACCAAGTATAGAGTCTGGCCGTAGTACAACAACATTCGTGATGACGGATGAATAGCACTGAAACTGTCTATAAAACTTAAAAGTTATGAAAGATAACGTTACCTGTGAATCCCCCCAGGGAGATCCAGGGGAAAATTGGCTGACCACTGGCCCCTAGACAGGACAGGTCCATGTGATGCTGGTCAGAGACTGAGGCAGGGGCCCTAGACAGGTAATGACACTTACATTATGCCAAGTTTCTTAAAAATCCGTCGATCAAAGAGAAAACTAATTGAGGCTTCTTTATAATAATTTCCTAAAACAGCCCCGTATGTCAATTAAGGCAATTGACACTTGATTAAACTCATATATAAAATATATTTGTTCGTATTTGTTTTTAAAAAAGTAATTCCAAGCTTATAATTTACTTGTTTAAGACCTAGAATAAAGTAATAGAGATCTTTTTTAAATAAAAACCAGCTAATTATTACTCAGTTATTTAACAACGTAAAAATTTGTTTCCAGATACTAGTAAGTGGTAAAATTAATCGACGTAATTTTCACCCTCCCTGTGCGCCCAGATTCCTGCCGAATCTACATCTTAAGCGCCCACTTTCTTTAATGTACATGTACATGATTTGGTGTGGTTACCTGGCACAGTCGGAGAAGTGGTCCAAGTAGTCCCCTTCTACGTAAAACCCGCTATAGTCGTCATACTTAATCTTGTCCAGCCGTGTATGGTTGTTCTGCCAGTACTCCAGTATGCTCTGTATGGTACAATCAGTGTTGTCTGGGGCCAGGGGCTGGAAACAGATGTCTTCTAGCGCCACCTTGCTGCCCTTGTGGTCCGCCTCAAGATTCTGTATGGTAAGCTGTAGATCCAGAACCTGTCAATAAGAAATCTAAGGTAAAGACCCGACGTTACGTCTTTTATGACACACATCGAAATTAAGGTGGTATGAGACACGTATTGTTTATCGAAATAAACAATAAAATAAAGTGTAATTATATAAGTAGTTTCTTTACAAAAATGGTCACCTAACTCAGTAGCGCAGTGGGTTAGAGGGTTTACTACGAACCTGTCATGAGTTCGAATCCCGCTGGGGGTTTTACAATTTTTACCTTTTCAAATAATTTTAAAAGCTATTTTTGGTTAAATATTGTAAAATTTGAAAATTCTAAACCAGTAAAAAATTTTCAATTATATAGTACTTTAATCCACATTGATATCGACAGATGTCCCATACCACCTTAATAATATACATTGTACATGTATATCAAGAATAATATATTTTGCAATATTGCTACAAAATTTATTTCAGATAATCATGATATACATGTACATGTATGTCTTAGAGGACATTTAAAACAATAGGTTTTTCTTTTACTGTCCATTACTAATTTTCAAAATAAAGTTAAGAATTATTACATGACAAATTAGTAATAATATTTAACTTTATATTAAAAATTACTATAAAAAACACAATCATAAAAATATCCCCACCAACCCATGCAAAAACAAACTCACTTTGTGCAGGAACGATTTGTCGAATATGGAGGTATAGTTCCGATAGATGCCGTAGTTGATACCGGGGACCTCGTGCCGCACCCCAGAGGCATTTTCTGGTCTTGTGATTATCAACTGCTGGGTTCGGTAGAAAGGTCTGGAAAAGGTCATAAATAAATTTGGGTGTATTGTGACGCTTCCTTATTTTTTACCCCTTTTAATCGAGTTATTGAATAAATTGAGCTTTCCTCTCGAAGAATATTAATTCCATATCTATAATTATTTTTTAATTATGCTTGTAGTTGAAGATTAATAAGATATAAGATCAATGCGCAGTTCAAAAGGACTTATTTCGCGATGTGTCGTATTTCAACGAAATGCAAATCGTTAAAGCTTCTTGAATATTGAACATGTATTACCCAAAATGAGAGTCGAAGTAATTCTTCTCCTGCCTGGCTCTGCTATTCTCGGCTGACCAGAGTTTGACGGGACTGGTAGTCACTTCGAACATCACTATGCCAACAGAGAAGACGGCACCCAAAACGAGGCCGGCTACGATAATCTTAACGGGGTTTTTGGCGCAAAACGTTCCCCATCGTCGGAAAACCATCTCCAGAGACGTCTCGATCCATAACCCCCCTCTCTGTAAGACCGTGCCTCTATGTTTCCCTTCAAGGGAGGAACTGTCTTTATATTTTTTGTCTTGACTCCATTTATTTTCAGTTTTTGCCGGTCTGTTTCGATTGAAAAACATGGAGACGATAATAAAACTGAGAAATACGACACAGAATGCGATGAAAGTGATGAGCATGGCAAAGAACCAGCAGTCCATTCCCAGTACGGTACACGGTTCTCTGGGTGAGGGAGGAGGGGGGAGGGGCGCGCACGTGGCTTGACAGTCCTGACAACTACAGGCCGACAGGTTGCCGTATTTCTGGTCACATGGAGTCACGCTGTGATTCATGGGATGAATGTCCACTGTGGATGTATTGTCGATATGGTAGTTAATGGTGAACGGCGTCTGCCCGTTAGAAGTGGATCCCATGTAGTTCAGCCAGTCCTGGACGGAACAGTCCGCCGCCGGCTTTCCACAGATGATATCCAGGGCTTTCGCGTTCGTGCTTGGCATTTGGACGTCTTTGCAGGAATTGTACATTCCGTAGGCATAAGTCTCGCTCACGTGGTAGTCCACCGAAAAGACGACTTCTCTAGAATCAGAAGGATTCGCGATGTTAGGCAGTTTCATCGACACTTTGAGGAAATCCGCCTGCATGGGATCACAGGTGAAATAGCAGAAGAGATAGAGGAAGTTGTAGTAACACGAGGGACATCGAAGCAGCAGTTGCTGGGGTACGCCCATGTTCTTCTTAAAAGACCTCAACTGAGCTAGATCGCAGCAAGTCAGTGGCTGGTCACCTACAGAGAGAGACAAAATATCAATTTATGAAGACAGTTCCATCAAATAGAAGACATTTTTTTAGATCCTTTTTATAGCGGGACCATTTACCGCATCTGAAATGACCGCATTTTTACGGTTATTTGCCCGAACTGGTCGCCTTACTTTAGCCATGTATTTCGCAACTAAGTAGATTGAGAAATACATACTAGATAAAAAAAATATTTTTTCTTTATCAGTTTGTGTTGATTTTATAATAATCAAGTATGCTTAAAAAGTATACGAATCACCTCATATTTAGTCTCATGATGGTAAATATTAAGTTTCACAATAAATAAAATCGATTTTGTTTGAAATCGAATTTGTTACTATATAAGTACAGTACTCACTAGTGACTATTCGGACAGAACTCGCTAGTGACTTTATTGGGGCTGTGCTCACTAGTTACTTTATTGGGGCAGTGCTCACTAGTGACTACTAATATATTGGGACAGTACTCGCTCATTAATATGCTTGCCTGTTTTAGGGCAATACTCTAAAGTGACTATATTAGTCACTATACTCACTAGTTACTTTGTTAGTGTAATACTCACTAGCTACTACGGTATATAAGTATAATACTCACTAGAGACTAAATTAGTGTAATACTCACTAATGAATTTATTAGTGTATTATTTATAAGTGACTATATAAGTGTAATGCTTACACGTGACTATATTAATGTAATACTTTCCAGTGACTATATTAGTGTAATAATCTCCAGTGACTATATTAGTGTAATACTCACTAGTGACTATATTAGTGTAATACTCACTAGTGACTATGTTAGTGTAATACTCACTAGTGACTATGTTAGTGTAATACTCACTAGTGACTATATTAGTGTAATACTCACTAGTGACTATGTTAGTGTAATACTCACTAGTGACTATATTAGGGCAGTAGGTCCGGAGTATTTCCAAGCCCTCGCTCTCATTCATGGGTTTGGGAGGCCCATCGTACACACAGTTCAGGTTCCCTGTGGGTCCCTCCTGACATTCTCCGTACATAGAACATCTACCTGTAGTCTGAAACAGAACACACATTCAAAAGTCTTTGCAATAAACTCATCATCAAAATACTCGTTTAGGTATATTTACACATACATGTATCTTTCTTTTTGATTTTGGCTTTAAAAATAAGGTTCAATATCAAACCAACAACGTCAGAAACAAAGATGTTTGTATGTTAAAATATTGTGTATTTATTTTAAAAAATCGTCATGCCGATAACGTATCAAATCTTCCTGTAGGTTAATTGAAAAAGATTCATCTTATCTTATCAAATATGACTGGATTTTATTTCATGGAGGGATGGAGGAATATTATGTCAAAAGTCTTTAAAATTATGTTCCTACTCATTCGCCGGTCGTGCGGTATTTAAAGCAAAATTACCCTTATTTGTTTGGTGTTCAGATCATTCTGTATGAATGAGCTTAAATCAAAATAAATAAAAAAGTATGAGTTTTATCAGCGGGATATTTGTGAGCGTAGAAGTGGGTCAAACTCAAAAGGTTAAGACGCACTAACTTATCACATTCTTAGCGTGGTAGGTAGCAATACTTCAACCGAAATGTTTCTACGCAAAACTCACGTTTGTACTTGACAAATCTTTAGTTAAGTAATTACATGTATTAAAATATAAAAGTATCCAAGCGTTAAAAAAGTTAATTATAATGATTAAAAAGTTCCTTAATTAAATAATTAGTTGGTTATTGATATGCGCAAGATATAACATCAATAATTTAATTTCAATTTGTTTTGTGTATAGTTCTTTTTGGAGGGAGGGTAGGGGTGAAGGGGACTATAAAATATTATAGGTTTAGTGAATGTACTAAGATTTTCCGACAAAAAGTTCAGTATGATATTCAAAGTCTTTACTACAGTCGACCAAATTAAGCAATTATAAGACATTTTAGTCGTCGAAAATTCACAAGGTCTTTTAAAAACCAAAGGTTTAATTCAAGTGAACAAAATTATTACTTTAAATGTGTAATAAACCCACTAAAATGGTGAAATATGTACATAACAACCGTTAGCATTGTACGTCACGATCGCCAATTCCGTGTTTTATCAATCAAACAGAAGCCCCTTACCTGTGTAAAAGTGCCTCTCAGACACAATATAAAAATCGCTACAAATAAAAAGTCCTTCATTCTGTCTATCATGATGGCAGGTACAGTAAATCAGGAACAGAAAGTGAGCTGAAGAGAACCAGTAAGTCGATCTTTGTCCCTCGGAACTATCGTACGATGGGGTGACACAGTCGGTGGACTGATACCATGAATGGATCGATCTTTAGGGAAGGTAGTTGGACTCAAGCCGATAAGGGGCCCCCACTAGCAACATGGCTATTCGGTCTTGTTTGTTTTTGTGTCGTCATTGGAGTAGGTTGGGGGAATTGTTTTGGAGTGCAAGATAACTTGGGGTCAACCTTTTGTGTCCCCTTCCTTTTATGGAACATTCTGGAATAGAGTTTTTATCCAAAAAAGTTGTTGTCCCTCCTCTGTCTCTTGGAGTTTTCAATATTTTCCTTGAGTGGAGTAAGGAATGCTCGGTAAGGAAAAGAATCCGTGAAACTGGAACTATTTTTAAGATAACCTTATATATCTAATTCAAACATTGGTAAAAAAATAAATAAATAGAGAACAGATAATTCAATGTGTAACAACTAAATAAGGCACTTGTTGTGGGATGTCTTTGTATTAAAGTTTTAGTAAAATTCAAGTATTCTTTATTATTTGCTAATCATCCAATCCCCGGATACAGATATACAGATTCGTGTTTGGACGCAGATGTTCTGTTATCTCAAAATATTCAGATTTGTGTGTATATATACAAATACATCGCTAGCCAACTGGCTGGAGTTTTCTCGTTCTCATGAAGAATACAATCCCTGTTCCAATTGACTCCTTCAATTTTTTCTGAAGCGGGAAATCCCATCAATTAATATGACACGCCAAATTCACAACAATGAGCTCATCATAGTTTCACAGTGACGAACTAGGTGCAACGGTTATAAACTTTACGAACAAAATACTTTAGTTTACGAATGTTAATACATGTATATTTCACAATTGTAAACCATAGTCAACGCGATCACTTATGTTTCAGAAGTGTTAAACAATAATTAACACTGAAAACAAACAGTTGGGATTGCAAAACATAGTTTATCTGATAACTATAGTTTCACGATTTTTAAACTATGATAAACAACTCTTAACTATATACTTCACGAATGTAAAATTATAGTTTACAAACATAAATCTATATTTATCGCTAAAATCTATATGAGAGGGATTTGTGTAAGCTTTTTGGCTTGTTTCCCAATCTTATTGTACTTTATGCCGAATACATGTACATGCTTTTGTAAAATATCAATAAATATTGTTTAAACTAAAATCTATAACGTTAACGTTATTTGCATACAAACTTAGATAACCATTCGTAAACTATAATTTACAACCGTTAAATATGGTTTTGCAGATGAAAGTTATAGTTTACGAATAGTTAACTATAGTTTACGGTCGAGGTTCGTAAACTATGGTTAACAGTCGATAAACCTAATTTAAAAGTATGTTTAACTATTTTTGTGAATTTGGTGTGCCATAATCAATTGGGTTACATTATATAAATAGTGCCAAGCGTCATAGTTTTAAATTAGGTTTATCGACTGTTAGCCATAGTTTGCGAACCTCGACCGTAAACCATGATTTGCGCGCATGTAACAATTCGTTGTGTTACCCTTTGCCAAGTGTGTTGCTTACGCTGAGGGTATTAGAACGGATTACCAACTGCGTTTAAACCAATCAGATTTCAGTATTTAACATGAAAGTATAATAATAACGCATGTACCTCTGGACAATGAAGCTTACAAAGTATAATCTTCGTTACTAAAGGTTATGTTCTCTCACTGGTGGAATGAGAATATATATATATATATATATATATATATATATATATATATATATATATATATATATATATATATATATATATATATATATATATATATATATAAGTTGATCCACAGCAGGTATGTGTATGCGAGACAGGGCGTGGGTGTCTGGGTGTGTTACTACTCAGACTTCTTCGGTATCATTCAAAGTTGTGAAACAGAAAGAGCATCGGAATCTCAGAATTATTGCACAATACAATATATTTACATCTACCAAGTATTATTCCCTCTATTTCTTACGGAAACTTATAGTTAATTCATAGTTCTATAGAAACAGCCCTCTGAAATCTACACGCCCCGTGTATCGGTTGGTCAAAATCTACAGCGGCTGAAACTGACAAGAAAGTGACAGGACTGAAATTGACACGCCCTGTTTATCGATTGGTTGAGATCTACAACTACCCAAGAAAAATCACGGACTGCACGAAATAATCATGAAGATGTCAGACTCAAAGTCTCAAAGGAGACGATTTGGCTGTTTCATTTAGCAAACGTACTTATGTACATTTACAGTAATTTAGTGAATTTTACTTACTTTTTACGCTCAATTTATTAATAAGTTAAAAGAAAGATGTTAATATAAACAATAAAATGCTTTTCTTTAATGGTTCATGCGGGTTATGAAGGTAGCGATCATTGCAGAAAAAAATACATAACCCGCGAATGAATCACCAAAGAAAACATTTTATTGGTCAAATGATCTCATTGAATGACGGACGTACTGTTCTGCCATGGCTTTCACATATGTGTATTTTTATTCGATAATATATATAATCATAGTTAACAGCATATATTTCAAAAATATATTAGCGATTTAAGAAAGAAGAATATGCAACTGCTGACATGGGAACCTGCGATAGGGTGGGGTTAACTAAGGACACAAGAAAAGGGCGAGTTATCTAGCTTTTAACCGGGTGTGGTGCATTCTTCGACGATAGATGGAACTCAATACGCTTGGTGATAAGTTAACTTACTTTAAACCGCGATAAAATAACCTAGACCACAGTTAAAAATGTTGAACCTTGGTTTGTTATTTGTAAAACTGAAATGTCAAGGCGACTTGATAGTAAAAAAACATTCTCCGAATGTTGAACCAGTTTTAAAACAATACACGACGTCATACAACTGGCCATCTGACTGATCGTTCGTTCACCGACTTCAATACGTCAGCTGACAATCACTCGACCACCTTTGGGTCGTTCGATAGGATGAAGTCCTACCTGAAAACGGGTTTTGAATTTAAAG
Source organism: Magallana gigas (assembly GCF_902806645.1). Taxonomy (NCBI): domain Eukaryota; kingdom Metazoa; phylum Mollusca; class Bivalvia; order Ostreida; family Ostreidae; genus Magallana; species Magallana gigas. The sequence goes on from NW_022994922.1 coordinate 68,199, forward strand.
GTATACCCACCCCCCTCCAAATTTTTTGGATGAGTCTGCCCCCCCCCCCCACCACCCACTTTTGAAAAAAACCGATGCTACGTGCTTGACTTTTGAGAAGAGTAACAATTCGGTGTAATATTTCAAAGAATTTCATAAATGTATGCGAGAGATACTTGCTTTATCTCATCGATTACACTACAACATTTGTCATCGGCACGGGACTTCCGATTTTGGCCTAAACGGATTCAAATCATGTAGTTTGAGAAAGGTGGGAAACGGGAAATTGCTAAACTAACGATTATGTACAAAAATGTATAAATTTGATGTACATTCTTGTACCACAATATCATTACTATGCAAGCATCCTGGTATGGTGTTGATTCTGGATTGTTCAAACATTTACTGCTATCAATAAAGTGATCCAAAAGGGTATGTAAAATCATGGAGAGAAGATGAAAACAAAATCAAATACAATTAATCTACTACGTCCCAGTGTGACATTAGGCGACTATAGTCAGCATGAAGTATCGGGGGGGGGGGGGGGGGGGGGGGCTCCCTACCCACACCACTTTTTCTCGGCGCAAACATTTTTCTTAAATTTAGTTTTACATATAAATGAGTGAATGATACGTGCCTGCCAGTGGCTTTATATATAGGAATATAATGGCGAATATCTTTTTATCGCCATCCACATAGACCTTCAATGCTACAACTTGTGATATCATTTATGTAAACACAATGACACACAAATATACTGGATTCAATATTTTTTCTTCAAAATGTGGACTTCATCCCAAACCCAAAATTTAATCGAGATATTTAAGTGAGGTATTTGACCCATGGGCCTGTTGTTATTTACTTATCAGTTGACTTTGATACACATTATACACCAGAATCATTATTTTGAAACTTGAGGATTTTTATGAAAGTTACTATATATTATATTTAATATTGATTCGATATTCTCCAAATTGAAGACAGTTGAGAATGCATGAATTAGGTCTACATTCGATAGGTTTTGTGAAAAATCTTTACATGAAGCATATAGTCTAAAATTGCCGATTTATCATCATACAGTTTGTCAATTTTCGACGATTATTCAGCCTACAGCATTAATAAAAAAATTGTAACATCGTTTTCACTATACAAATTCCCTCCATTAATATAATCAAAAACATACATTAATTAGATATTAACGTGTGACATTTTGACTGTAGGATAGTACAGTTTCATCTGTTAATGTTTAGGACATTGCAAACGTCAGAAAACACGAAACGCGATGCGATTCAAAATACCCCCAATTGTAAACATTGTTTATAGTGTAAATTTTATGGTGTAAGTCAAACATATGCTTCCATTCAGTAAACACGACAGATATGGGTTCCCTTACGCTTCGCAGCGTTTTATATGCAAAAATCTTGATCATTTACTGTTCTAAATTGCAAATTTTAGGAATGAATGGGTCTTGACTCCATCCTAAAAGTACTTTTATTTAAAGGATAATTTTTTTTTCATTTTTATTAATTAATGATTTATCGAAATGGAGTCTATACCCATAATAGGTCAAAATCCGTGGTTTTCACCAAAAACATTTCACTTTTGTTAAATAATTAATGATATAAAACAACCAAAGTTATTCACCATTACTTTAGTGTATCAGCGTAGCTCAGTGAGATCGGCGGAGGCTTGTTGACTAGACTTATCGGATATAAGAGGGTGTTCGAATCATAGCCGTCGTTTTATTTTTAATTTCTGTGATTCAAAGTAAATCATCTTTTTAAAAAATTGATATGAATTTTTTGGGGAAAAAATATTTACTTCCCCCTAGATAACGATCAAATATACGTAATGTTCATAACACTATGTCGCATAAAAATAGCGCTAGCACAGATATGAGATCATGATGTTAATGTTTAGAAAATAAACAAATAAAACAAACGCATTAAGTACAAAGTATAAATGTATATTTTTTAATTTGTCAGTTAATGCTGTTTTATATTATACATATACTGATGTACACTTTCAAATGTAAATTTCTTTTTATATGTACGTATGCCATTCTAACATTCTGGGTGCGGGGGGGGGGGGGGGGTTTGTCAGGCATTGTCCGCTCTTGTTCTTTGAATCTACCCTACCTGAGGATGCTTACATACATTACGCAAGTTCCAGCTTTTCCTGGCCATATTGTTTTTGAGAAGAAGACTTTTGAAAAATACAAACTCAACAATTCTTAATTATATCCCCTTTAAAGAGAGCGTGCCCCTGTGTAAATGTGCTTTTATGCAACTTATATTGTAACAAACAATATATATAGGATCTCGTGATTTGCGGAGGTATATGATTTTTATCCAACGAGCTGTGTGTTTTCTACCTTGGCAAGCCTGGCCCTGTCACGTTTTCTTATCCTCGCCCAAATATAGCTTACATTTCAAGACAGTAACCATTTATTTTGTATTTATTGTCATCTCCCTTCACACTAATGTGTTACTGAAAACATTGCAAATTCTGGTCCTGTGGTCCATGAAATATTATCTTGATAAAATCTTCATTTCTAATGGAGCATCCCTTCAAAAACAAGCTAAGACTCTTATTTCATCGTGACTTTTTAATATTCATATTCAGCACTTTTCTTCGGCACTATTACAGTCCAGCATACAAAATTACATATAGTAGCATACATACCTTTAATAAATACTCAATTTTACATAATATATTTCATTGAAAACAAAATCAAATAAGCAACAAAATAAAACGTACCTGTACAACTAGATTTTGTAATGCATTGCATCACAATCAATCTCATAAATTTCTAAATATAACAACAAAATCCTTGATTTTAGACAATAAAAACATTGAATTTTTGTCATTTCATGTACATTTCCCAAACATCAAAAATAAATTTTAAAAATATGTCTCATTATTACTTAAAAATTTAAATGTTTTTCAACACACAATTGTTCCAACATATCCAATATCCAAATATTCTTTGAATTCCAAGAGATTAAAGGTCAAAACAGAGGAATGAAAGACAAAGCACTATCTAAATAGAGTAATGTGCACCAATCTCAGTGGTAGGTTCTTTTGATGAAGATTTCCCTTACAGATAGGGATTCCCTGATGAAAGAGGGGTTTTACCCAATGAGTGAGAGGTTTTCCTGCTGAATGGATGATTGACTTGATGGGTCAGGAATGACTATGACAATATCACTGTGGACTTCCTTCCATGCCCCCATCACCCGGGGATGGCGTCGTAACTTGAGCGGTTATGTCTGGGTTCAGCTATACTGTCTCTCTCTGACTGGTCCCTGTTTTGGTGCTTGTATAATTTGGCTTTGTTAAGTGGTGGACCTATAGAAAGGGCGAAAAAATCAAAATAACGTTAGCAGGGAAATTGTCTTGGTAATTTACATGTATAAATATTTTTTAAGTTTCAAATTAAAAGCATTTACAAAGAAATCAAAAGCAATCAAATTACAATCATTTATTAATGTTTGTCTAAAACTTTTGAATACCCTATCCCTGCTTTACCAGTAAGTGAAGCTGTCTATAAAATCAGAGATCGGGAGGAAAATTTCCAACCGGGAATATATATTGTCTGTTGTATATACAGTGAAACTCACTGATATAAGGCACAGAAATAAGGAAATAATAACATTTTCTACATTTCTCATATCTTAACTCTTCCTTAAATAAATAAAAGGAATGTTGGGGATGAGGAACTTAAAATTCATAACCCCAGGACTTGTTCAGAAGCTTAATTAAATCTTCTTCATATAATATATTGTATTGTTTTTTTGCTAAAATTCATATGAATTCTAAGCAGTTGTAACACGTGTACATAATTATTAACATATTACGCTAGACTCTATCTAAGCAGAAGCACACATGTCACTATCAACTTTATACAATATTCTAAACAATTATTTTTCGTACATGTACATTCATAGGAGGAGAGACCCTATAAATCAATAAATAACATGTCATTTTACCTTTTTTCATATTGCTGATAATAAAAAGTTAAAATCTAGCATTGTTTTTATACTTCCTTCATAAAAGCTTTTGTTTTAATAATCATACCATCACGTACCTATATAACTAAGTAAAACTGGCAGGAAAATTAATCCATGTGAGGCTCCATATACAACCATGGCCAAGTACATCCGGAAATAGAAGACCTGAAACAGCTGCGATTTGGAGAAAGCCAGCACAATTATTCCTCCCAGCTTGGTCAGTGTAATGCCGCTCAGAACCTGAAAAATGTGATGCATGGTATTTACTTCTCAAATGGCGTTACTGTAGATTCCTTATCTCACACCAGTACTTAATTTCATGATTCTAACGTTTTGCATCAAATCGTGAGAATTTAAAATCACGAACATCGATTTTTCATGGTATTTCCTAACAGTTTATATCTGTTAAAATTCAAGCGAGATTTTAAAATCCGCGAGATGTGCTTCTCGCAATTTTACACGAATACTAATTCTTTGCGTTTAATTAGGAATTTACAGTATTTAATTGCGTTGAATTTGGAATAACAACATAATTTTTTTAACAGAAAGTTTCATACTACAATAACATTTTATTAAAATGAACAACAGAACAAGACTCCTGTGGACTGATTTAGAGACACTCACAGAGCTACCCATGTGTGCCAAGGATTCCCGAGCTCGCTCAACTCGAGTGGGCTGTAAACTGACTGCAAACGCTCGAATGATGTGAGCACAGAACTCCACCGATATGCCAATAGCCTGAAAAATAAAACATACAGTGTATGTAAGCATTGTAGACATCTTGATTTCATTTCCTGTACTCTATTAACTAAATTTTAGCTGAGGAACCTGCTATTCTGTCAAGACATTATTTGATTGGTTAAACTAAGAACAGCGAGCCTTACCATGACCAGGTTGACGAGGGACACAGCGTTGAGGGTGATGTCCCAGAAGTACATGAGACCCAGGATGTCCACTAGTATCATGCCGATCGTGATGACGACCATGATGGCCGAAAAGAAGTCGAAGCCCAGCAGTAGGAAGGTCACCAGGAAGATGGCGGCAATGCAGATACACAGGTTCTGGATGGTGTCTTTCACAATGGACAGGTACTGCTCATAGAACACGTACCACACACTGGAGAACAGAAAACGCCTCATAGTTCATTATCATTTAAAGTTCAGTGTGGTGTTTCACTTCTTCTATTAATACATATTCTCAAATGAAATCCAAAAAGAATGGTGATAAACAAATACTGATGAAAAAAAAATTTCTTGGTCAAATGACTTTGCAATAGATAAATGGGGTTTGACAATTAACATGTTTTATTATTTGTGCAATCTTCTCTATACTATGTATGGAATACAAAATGGCTTTGTATGACACCTTATATTACCTGTATGGGAACACTTTGATATTGTCATTATGGAGCATTGTTCTAAGGGTGTTTGTGATGTTGTCTCCTATTTTTCTGGCCATCTTCAGGCCCTCAATGTAATCCTCATTTTCAGTCATAATGGTGTGATATGTCATGAAATAGGTTGCTAAAATCATAGAAATATGAATCTTAAAAACTGCTGACAAAACCGTAAACAAATGATGGTCTTTTGATGTAACTGACAAAATACCTACCTCCGACATCTGTGTTGTTGTTTATGAGATTAACTCCACTTCCATAGGCAGCATGTCCTCTGTGAAAAAAAAATACAAAGATCAATTTGTTTACATTGTATACAAGCTGGAAGGGACAATATAAAGACAGAAATTTCACAGCAGGAATAAATGCACACAAAGTCTCCTACCCTTTAGCACATTTGAGCCCAGGGTTGTCCTTCAAGAACCATGGAAGATATTTCATGAAATCTTTTTCATTCGGCCTTCCATGAATTGATTTTCCCATTGGACACCCAATACATACAGAAGAGTTGTCTGAAAAAAAAAATATACAAATCAGCACTTCTGCTTGACTTACAAGTACTTGATCACAACCCTTAACTTTTTCTCAACCTTTGCATGCACTAATCAACATTGTTACTGAATCAGTCATTATCAGGTACAGAATTGTTGTAAACAAATGGTATATGGTTGTCTCATGGTGGCTTTTCATAAATTGCCTTGGTACCCCTTACCCAAAAATACTCATCCCAGCAAATAAGGAAAAACAGTTTTCATTCAAGTGAATCAAGAAAGTAAGATCCCTTTGAACCATTACAAAATTCTCAACCCACAAAAACTGACCCCCTTAAAGTTAACTGATTCCACAGTATGTTATGATGGAGGGTGTATGATTTCCTGTGGAGGGTGTATGTTTACCTGTGGAGGGTGTATGTTTACCTGTGTGTTATGATAGAGGGTGTATGTATACCTGTATGTTATGATGGAGGGTGTATGTTTACCTGTGTGTTATGATGGAGGGTGTATGTTTACCTGTGTGTTATGATGGAGGGTGTATGTTTACCTGTGTGTTATGATAGAGGGTGTATGTTTACCTGTGTGTTATGATGGAGGGTGTATGTTTACCTGTGTGTTATGATGGAGGGTGTAAGTTTACCTGTGTGTTATGATGGAGGGTGTATGTTTACCTGTGTGTTTTGATGGAGGGTGTATGTTTACCTGTGTGTTATGATGGAGGGTGTATGTTTACCTGTGTGTTATGATGGAGGGTGTATGTTTACCTGTGTGTTATGATAGAGGGTGTATGTTTACCTGTGTGTTATGATGGGGGGGGGGGGGTGTATGTTTACCTGTGTGTTATGATAGAGGGTGTATGTTTACCTGTGTGTTATGATGGAGGGTGTATGTTTACATGTGGAGGGTGCATGTTTACCTGTGTGTTATGATGGAGGGTGTATGTTTACCTGTGGAGGGTGTATGTTTACCTGTGTGTTATGATGGAGGGTGTATGTTTACCTGTGTGTTATGAGAGGGAGTATGTTTACTTGTGTGTTATGATGGAGGGTGTATGTTTACCTGTGGAGGGTGCATGTTTACCTGTGAGTTATGTTGGAGTGTGTATGTTTACCTGTGTGTTATGATAGAGGGTGTATGTTTACCTGTGTGTTATGATGGAGGGTGTATGTTTACCTTTGGAGGGTGTATGTTTACCTGTGTGTTATGATGGGGGGTGTATGTTTACCTGTGGAGTGTGTATGTTTACCTGTGTGTTATGATGGAGTGTGTATGTTTACCTGTGTGTTATGATAGAGGGTGTATGTTTACCTGTGTGTTATGATGGAGGGTGTATGTTTACCTTTGGAGGGTGTATGTTTACCTGTGTGTTATGATGGGGGTGTATGTTTACCTGTGGAGTGTGTATGTTTACCTGTGTGTTAAGATGGAGGGTGTATGTTTACCTGTGTGTTATGATGGAGGGTGTATGTTTACCTGTGGAGTGTGTAAGTTTACCTGTGAGTTATGATGGAGTGTGTTTGTTTACCTGTGTGTTAAGATGGAGGGTGTATGTTTACCTGTGTGTTATGATTGAGGGTGTATGTTTACCTGTTGAGGGACAGAACTGGTGGGAGGATTTGGTCTCCCTACAGCATGGGGGGTCTCCACCTGGGGACAGCCAACTCAGGTAGTCGTCTAGCCAGGACGATGTAGGCTGGGCTATCCTAGAGCTGAAAATGAAAATTACTTTTTATATCACTGTGTAACTTATATCCAAGGAGTTCAATACCATGTATTTCTAAGCTCACAAAACTATGATATGGAAACAAAATATTGTTTAAATTTGTAAACTTCTGAGCATTCCATTCCAAAACTTACTAATTGGACTGTAGAGACGCTGTGTAGATCTGTCCGACCAGGGAGTTCTGTGGACAGCCGTTCCCTCCACAGATGGAGTTCTGGCCTTCCACTGACTTGTAATCCTGTCCTTGTTCAACCACAAAATAAACGGGGGCTCCAGTGTGGAGATAAGCACTCAGGTTTTTGAAATAATCCAAAACATAGGAATCCTGAATTTTAAAATTGTAAATTAATTACAATTCACTGAATTAGACAGTATCTCTGGCATAGCCCATTACGGTAGATTGTATTGCTTGCACATTACATACTTGAGAAAAGGCTTTAAAAAGAATACAAGTACTAAAATAAATGTTCAGCTTTCTTGGTGAATTATTTACTAAAAGATAATGTTATAAGAAAAATTAATAGAAATCAAAAATCAAAAAAATATGTGAGTAAACAAAAAGAAAAAAATTAAAAGAGAGCTCTTACATCAGGCATGGAAAGTTTCTGATCCAGACCAATTCCTACATTGTGAATGACTGCTCCACTGATGCAAAAGTAGGTCACAAAAATTGACATCTAAAAATAGAAAAAAATACATGTACATATAAAATCACCATCATTAAAGATCTGTGTGTTGGGCAGACAGTGATCCACTTGTTATAGATTAGTTTGAGAAGCAGTGAACCTATCACCACAGTCTTGTGTGGTAGGCAGTGAACCAATTCTTTAAGTGGTAGTTGGTGAACATATCAAAGATTTCTGTGGTAGTCGGTGAACATATCATAGATTTTTGGGGGTTGTGGGTTACCCTATCATAGATTTGTGTAGTAGGCAGTGAACCTATCATATATCTGTGTGGTGGGCGGTGAACCTACCACTATCGGTCGCACCCACTCCTTCAGCAGGAGGTGAGAGTAGTAGTCCTTGACCAACTTATACAGGAATCCCTCACTGTCTTTGTCCCCAGATTTCTGGTTCCCCATTTTGACGAAGCAACACATGTCAAGTCTGTTACCCTTTTCAATGTATGTAGAAAATTAAATCATAATGCATTAAGGCCACAAAAAATCTACACAAAGCAGATTACAAAACAAATAACAAGGTCAATTCAAGCACAATTTGTTGAAAACGAAAAGAAATTCTGCAATAAACTGATCAATGACATATAAATGATTTCTTTAGTTGTTCCTGTTGTGTACCTTTTGCCTCTTGGCATCAAGTGTCATAAGTGCAATGAAAACTGTAATCTGAAGTAGGAAATCAAAGAGTACGGCCATTGCAGCGTAAAGGGAGAACACTCTCACAGCAGGCATATTTGTCAAAGCTCCTAAAATGTCAAATTAAAGGAATCATGTAAACATGTACTAAAGCATGCTAAATCTGACTTTAAGATTTTGCGAGGATCTGAAATGTTTTGACTAAATCATTGGCAAAATTGAAAACTTCTGCTTGCCTAAGAAGAATGCGATGGATTCGGAGAAGCTGGACAGCATCATGCTCGGCCCGACCTGCCCCAGAATTCTACCGATCTGCTCCTCTGTAGTTTCTCCAGGCCTCTGCTTGTCTCTCTGTAAGAAATCAAAGGACAACCCTAAAGCATATTTAATGTGTCTCTTAATACCCTGCTTCCAAGAGCAGCTTATTTTTAAGAATAGGCTTATTTTCCATTGAAAAGAGTATTAAAAATGATTTTGTGAACTTAGTATTTGTTAGGCAATTTTGTGAACAAAATAATACATAATCTTACAGAAAATATCATAAATATAGCACATATATATATATTTTCTTACATTATTGTTTTCTGCAAATAAGAAGCTTATTTTAAAGAATTGCTGATGATTAAAAGTCTCTATAACTTAAGATTTTAAAAGAGCATTATTTTGCATACACAGATGTACTGCAATCTGCAGCTGAATATTTTCTTTGTACATTGTAATTACCTGAAATGTTTGCACCAATATAAAGATGTTGTCGACACCAACAGCCAGAACCAGGAACGGTACGACCTCAATGATGATGAGAGTGGCGGCTATCCCACAGTAGCTGAAAAGACCCAGGGACGAGGAGACGGACAGCAGTACGATCAACACACCGGCCAGACCTAGGGTGATCTTAGCATCCACCTGTGTACAGACAGTAGAGAATATCAAATGTAAGCTAGACCAACACATCTGTGGAACCAGATCTTATAACCCTCTATGTCCACAGAGAGTAAATTGTACTTACATTAAATAAATGCCATAAATTACAATTTACTGCAAGTCATAACATTATCTGGGATAGAATGATTCCCACAAACCACACATTACAGAGGTAAAGCTTTAGAATATACCAGCATTTTGGGCAGAGAGCAGTCGACACAATCGCCGTACTGTCCGAGCGTGAGTGCGATATAACCAAACATGATGAGGTAGGAGGCGAGTATGGTCAGAACGTCCGAGTCACTCTCCTTTTAATCTCGTCCTCAATGGAGCGCTGAAACAAACCAAAACACAGTCAAATTTACAGTAGTTTTTTATATTTACACAAAGCCTACCTCAGAAGAGAAGGTCACAGTCATGTGTACAGTAAATTTCCTAGTTGTACAAAAAGCCTACCTCAGAGGAGAAGGGACACAGTCATGTTTTGGACTGGAGAAAGACCTCATCTTCTCAATAAACACTTTTTCCCATGCCTCTGCCTTCTTGTTCTTTTCTTCGGCCAAGTGATTATTCACGACAAAAGTGATCACCAAGCTTCAGAGGACTTGTAGTCATTTCCTGAAAATGTTAATGTTACATTCTACAGCAGTTCCATCTAACATTGATATAGAACAATGTTTTGGAATAAACTTGAATAAGTTTCTCTTTTTTGTCTATTCATGAGTTAAAGTCATTATATAATCACATACTCAACTTTGCCATTTCTCCAAGAGTAAACATGATAAGAATAAATTTAAAAGCTAGAGAAATTACACACATATAGGTGGGTTTATATAGCGTTAACTGTGCAACCTAGTTTATATGAGTATAAATTCTGTGGCTTTAGAATTCATCCCTATTAATTTAATAACTTTTAATCAAATACAAAAATAGAGAAGACTGGGGCTGATTTTAAATATAAATGAATTTTTCAGCATATTAAGCTATTGTATCATCAGCAAAAAAGTTTGTACAAGTGCAACCTTTTTCCTTTAACCAATGAAATAGAGCGTTACATACCATTATTAACCAATGAGATAGAGAGTACTGATTTTGAATTCTACCTTTGTATCCTCCCAGTGAGATCCAGGGAAATATTGGCTGACCACTCTCTGCCAGACAGCTCATGTTCAGACCTACTGTGTCCTGTGTTGATGCAGGTGCCCTGATAGGAAGAAAACACCTCAACATAACAACAAAGTCAAACAAAGCCATCTGTACCATCTCAAAAATGTCCACATCTGTACAGAGCTATGTTGATGGTTAAGTGTAGAAGATAAATTCTTGACAGTCAAGGATTACTGAGCCAGAATTATCATTGCAGCCAATGAGTAGGTGACTTATCTTTGACTGTTAAACCAAGATTAATCTAAGGAGCAGTTATGCGACAGAAAAGTTGTAATTGAAACAGTACCAATTAAACAATCGATAGTCCTTCTGTGGACTCTCAACTAGTAACAAAAGACCTCCATTAAAAACAGTTTCTATAAAAAACTGAAACTGAGATCCAAGCAATACAAAGTCAATGATAAAAGCTGATAGTACATATAAATACAAGGCTGCCATCAGATTTATGTACCGGGTATGTACTTACTGCAAACAGTAACGGAGATGATCTATGTAGTCGGCTACGACGGAGAATCCGTAGCTGTCCATCACAACCTTGTCGATGTTGGTGTGGTTGTTCTGATAGTACTGGAGGATGCTCTGGATGGTACACTTGGTGTTGTCGGGGGCCAGGGGCTGGAAACAGATGTCCTCCAGGGTGACTGTCTCCCCATTGTACTCAGCGGTCAGATTCTCAATGGCCAGCTGAAGGTCCAGTACCTGGGGGAGTGGGGAATCAGAGGGGTACTTGTGTTAGTGTCAAACTTAATTAGGCCAGTCTTGGGCAATACTTTCAAAAAAACTTCTTATGACAAATTTTAAGAATATCATAATTTACTAGCTACTTTATGTTTCAACCTCCAGTAAAATATGCTTGAAGTGATTGAAATACTTTAATTTTGAATACATGGGTTTGCATTTCTGTGCAATGAGAATCACTATAGGAGATTGAAAGTGTTAAGGACTTAGTTCTTTTATTTAACACAACTCAGACTGATAAAATTTAAACTTCATTCACTTGTTCAAGAATATTATCTTAGTTGAACAAAAGCCATTAAATTTTTACCATATGTAGAAACTCCTTATCAAATATGCTGGTATAATTGACAGTGTCCTCGGAGGGGGGTGGGTTTTTGTGTACAACATTTGTGTGGTTGTTGGATCGAGTAATAATTAGCTGCTCTGTCCTGTAGAATGGCCTACAATTCACAAACAATATATAAAGGCTGAAGTTTCCTTAAAAATGTAATAATGAGCCGTTATTTTATGCCCATACATGTATATGCTTTATTCCTTGAAATTTGTCCTTCAATTTTCCTGTTTCCTCCTATACTGGTTGATTTCCTACTCATTAAACTATAATAAAGATAATAAACGCTCGAGCCTTGTAAATGAGTTCACTTCAATTTAACTAACTGAAACATGGTTATCAAATGTTATCATTGTTTATCAAGTGACAAAGCAATTCTGTACAAACTATGTAACTATGGGAACCTCTATCATCAATAAACAATACCGTACCCAAAATGAGAATCAAAGTAGTCCCGCTCTGTGCGTGCCTGACTGTCTTTGGCCGACCACAACTTCACGGGGTCAGTGGTCACCTGGAACACGGAGATTCCTGCGGACAGGGCACCAGCTACTGCCAGACCGACCACCATCACTAGAATCGGATGTCGGGCACAAAATGTTCCCCAGGCGTGGAAGAACGACTCCAAAAGTGTCTCCATCCATGATCCAGTTTTCTCCAGGCAGCTGATATCTGCATGGGAGACTTTGGGGGCATTGATCCTCTGGGCTCCAGGTCTGCGTTTCTTCTTGCCGTCACCGTTCACACAGAAGACTCCACTGTAATCTCCATCCTCATCCTCAAGTTGAGAATACTGCGAATCCATAACATCCAAAGAGTTTCGAACCAATATATTATAGCAAATGACATATATGAAGAAGAATAGATTGAAAACCAGACAAACAATGGCAAATGCAAAGTAGTAGCAATCAATGTGGAGGATTTTGCAGGGTTCTGGCTTTGGGGGGATGGGTGGCACAATGGCACAGCTTGCCTCACAGTCCTGACAACTGCACACCGACCGGTTCTTATATGACTGGTTACAGCCAGTGATGGTGTAGTTCATTGGAACGTACGTGGTATTACCTTGTGTCACATTTTGATCTCCAATTGCAAAATTGATAGTGAAAGGGGTGTGGCCATTAGCTGTTGATCCCATGTAGCTGAGCCAGAGTTCTGCTGAACATTGGTCTGCAGGCCGCCCACAGAAGACACTTAAAGCTTTCTCATTGGCTGACGGCATTTGAACATCTTTGCACGAGTTGAACATTCCGTTGGCATATTCGTTTGTTAGATAGTAGTTTACTGCTTTGACAGCTGTTTGTTGGCTGGTGTAACCTCTGTTCCATTTGACTGCAGAAACCTGCTTTGGTGGGGCCCACAAGTCAGGTAGCAGTACAAGTTGAGGAAGTTGTTGTAGCAGGATGGGCACCGGAGAAAGAACTGCTGGGGAAGCCCCATGTTGGATTGCAAGGTGTGGAGCTGATTCACATCACAGCATGTCTTGGTCTGGTTACCTGAAATGGAGGAGTTACCATTCCTGATTACCACCGACAAAATCTTTTTTCAGAGAGAGAGAAAGAGAGAGAAAGAGAGAGTTAGGAGGGATATCTTTTTAATGATATAATTTTGTTTTTTTTTGTTTTTTTACATCTTAAATAGTAATTTAATTGGGCAACAGCTAGGAAATTGAATTCATTTTTGTTATGATTTGGAATGTGAAAGAACTTCAATCATTAATGCCATTACTGCAAATGCAGACTAAACATGAACCTATGAACATGATAAAAACTACTTAATTTTAAAAGTTTCTTCACAACTATGACTATGAACAGAAGTAGATTAACTAATTGTAATATGAACTTCGACTTGTCAAGTTCTAACTTACCAGTGACGAGATCTGGACAGTAGGTCCGGAGAATATCCATACCGACCGGATCTTCCATCACCTTTGGGGGTCCATTATATTGACAGTTAATTTTGCCTGAGGGCGTATTTTCACATTCCCCATACCAAATACACTGACCCTCCTCCTCCGCCTGTCAAAACAATGTTGTAGATTTGCAATCATCAAGAAAGTCCTTCAAGTTAAGAATAACTACTGTAAACAAACTTTGGTTTTGGAGGACTTTACTTAGACATTCATCAGAGGTAAACTACATTGTAACTCATGCACCCATATGTAGATAAAGTTTATAACTTTTGGGTGTATGTTCAAATTGTTTTTTGGAAAATCTCTTTTTTTTCCTACTAGTGATCCTGTAAAAGTATGATGACCTGAAAATTGTTGCTAGTTCAAGGTACTTATTCTCCTTGTACAGAAAAACAACAAATTAAGCTGGGTCTACAAAAGTCACATGTTATAACACTTACAGTAAACACTCTTGTTAAATCTTCAAATCTGAGAGCAAACTACTTTACCTAGTGTATACAGATAAATACGATAAACCAACTCATAGCCACAAAATGAGATATATACACCCTGTATGTATTCCAAAACCCAATCATATTCCTTAATTATGTAGGCTTTGTCTGTACAGAAGGATTGAAATACCATAACAGTACAACAATACAGAGAATGGACATTTTGTGTAGACTGATTTTGCACTAAATGGACATGGCTTTCGTAAATATCTTGTAGTTATCTTTCAGGCATTAACCCTGGTCAACTGGAGCAACGACACTGACTACCCTACAAACTGCTGTGTGGGACTTTCATGAATCCTCAGTGACTGCATGATTACATAAGGTTATAGGTTAACACACTTAACATGTGATGTGGCAGTGATTTACACCTGGTATAACAGGTAAATGTACAGGTAAATGTGTTAGTGAGCCCTGACCTAAAACTGAAGATCACATGTACATGTACACTATGATAACAGCATCAGAAACTGGGGTATACATTGTTTTGTTATACACTGAA
>NW_022994923.1:0-61906 GCF_902806645.1 Magallana gigas
GTCAACAAAGTGAACATCAAATATCAATGTAGATAATTATTAACTGAATAGATTTGTAAAATGTTTTATATCAATAAACTGTTTATATATATCAAAAGTAACAAATGTGTGTTTGTTTTATGTTTCATCAAACTATGAAGAATGTAATCATTGAGAGACTCTGTATTTATAGTTATGTATAATTATATGCATATGATTACTGTATGTTTCTATATTTTACATACTTTACATGTATATATTAAAAAGGAATGAAATAAAATATAATTATTCAATATGTGTTCAAAAGGTATAGGATAATTTCTTTTCTCTGGAATTTTTTTTTTACATTTTTGAATGCCTGGGGATCTACATGTTTATACATATGTATTAGAACTTATAAATATTAGTATTATTTTAGATGCAACCTTTTGATATTTATTCAAGAAATAAGAATCAATATAATATGAATTGGTTAGACATGCATAGACTACCTTTTAAAAGATCTTGGGTCCTTTATGTATGTTAATTTTTGAAGGATAAGAAAAATGTGATATAAAAAAAATTACAGCATTGCCTTTCGCTAAATCTCTAGTACATATATTTTTATGATAGCATTCAAGTCGATGTCAAGAGTAGTTAAATTATCATTGATTCAAGCTTGATGTGTTGCAAAATAGAATAGATTCTAAAGATATTTAATGAACACGGAAATCTTGAAGGTCATGTGGGCCATGTCCAGAGTACATTGTAATTTGACCCTTGACTCAATCAGTAGTGTTTTCTACTTCCTATGGGTACCAGTGTACTAGTTTGATGTCTGTCCAGCAAAGAGTTCCCCACTTTTTTTGCAAATTTAGACCTAACCATTAGGCACATAGCAGCACAGAGGGTTTAGCCCCCCACTTTTTCTTGCCGGAAATGTAATTGTTCCTAAATTTACCTTGAAAGATTGAGAAGTTGGAGTAATAGGCATCCTACCCCCCCCCCCCCCCCCCCCCCCCCCAACGGATTAGGAATTTCATGATTCGGGAAAAAAAATTTAGGTAAGAAATTTATTTTTAAAAGTATAGGTATTCCCCCCCCCCCCCCCTCCCACGGATTAGGATTTTCATGATTTTAGGAAAAAGTTTTTTTTCTCAATATTTTTAAGGATTAGTCTAGCCCCCCCCCCCCCCCCCACTTTCAATTTGCTTCCTACGCCAGTGATAGAGGGCTATGGTTATATCTAACTTGGCAAAAACTCGGTTTTATAGGATCAAACCTATTAATGAGTTATCTCCCCATTGGCGGATCCAGAGGGGGGGGGGGGGGGGGGGGGGTTCCGGGGGTCGGAACCCCCCCCCCCTTTCTCTGGGACATATGAATTTTTTGGAAAACTTGTAATGCCTATTTAAAGGCAATTTTTCCCATATATACTATAAATATTTTAATTATCTCAAATAAATGCTTTTAAAATTGCTCATTTAAAGAATTTCGTATGCGGGTTATGCTATGTTTCTGGAATGCTAGCTACCTTCATACCTGAACAAACGAAGCCTTTTTTTGTTTTGTTTCCAAGAATCGGAAGTTACATTACAGAAATACCGTGTAAGGGGTTTATATATAAACCATTATGTAAATGAACAACTTTTCAAAACTTTCTTGAATTTGATCGCATCTGTACTAGTGCCGGGTGATGTTGCGCACCCATTACAGAGGTCACATCAAGTTCCCTGGGACGACTATTGCTTTTACCATTGTATTACACATGTACAATCTATTCAGCAGATAAAGTATCCCCATTTTTTGTCATATCCTATCATTTAGACCTTTATTTAAGAAGGCAATCGATAGAAATCAAAATTGATAAATAGTTAAGAATTTAAACATCAAAGACATAAAAAAATTACCAAACAATTCATATTTATAATAGCTTGTCGTAATAAGTCTGGATCATTTTTTTAGTGTTTCTTTCTATTAAGCATAGACGCACGTTCTCATTGCTGAAGACTTGAGTTTTTTTCTAAGGCTAGAAATGGTGCAAATCTTCCTTACCTAACCCAAAACGCTTAATAAATGCAGTGCACTCTGATATTAAAATAGGTATGAAATACATGTAGATATTGACGAGATAACTGTTAATTAAATTTACGCACGGAAAACATTCAAAAGGCCTTGTTTATTGACAAATAATGAATTTTGCATGTATTGATTATCATCAATTGGAACCCCCCCTTTTCCAAATTGCTGGATCCGCCTCTGTAATGGTGTACTTATCTTTTATTAACATGTCCTTAATGATTTAAAAATTCTTGTTATAATCATTTCACCTGCCACATCCCCCCCCCCCCAGAAAAATTACCATTGGATACGTTCGTAAAATTTATACATAAAAACATGGAAGCGTTGACTAAGGATACAGGCACGTAGCACATGGGGGGGGGGGGGGTCAGCAGAGGGCTCCTGTCCCCCTCTCCCCATCTTTTTGTCGCAGCAGAGGTTTTTCTAAATTTACGTATAAAAAAGCGACCCCCCCCCCCCTTTTTAGACGAAGTGAACAATTGAAGTTAATATAAGAAAATGAACAGGAAAATTGAAGTTATTTGTGTTCTACACTACCCCCCCCCCCCCCTCACTCCTCCCCGGTTTAGGATTTTCAAGATTTTGCTTTTATTTTTTTTTTACTGTCACAAGAATTTTTGGATGAGCCTGGCCTGTTTAATATTTGACTCATGAAATTTAACTAGAATGCCTACAGTCTTTCCAAAAACGGCGTTAAATGATGTCAAATTAAATATAGGTATCGGGATTACTTTTTCCATGACTTAATATAGAATAAGACTTCCCGCTTACCAACCCTCTCCCCAATTAATAAATATACAGTTGTTTTAATAATTACTTGATTTTTCCTAACTTAAGTATTTTGTAAAAAGGTCAATATGAGTTTTATCAGGGACGTATATCCCAGGCACGTAGCATCGTGTTTGATAAAACTCCCTGATTTGTTACTTATTTCCTTCATATTAGATAAAAATTGACAACACAAAAATATGATTTTTCATTGTGTTTACCAAATATTTAAGTCCCGGTTCATCCTATCAAACACGGCTAATGTTATACAGCATTATTGAAAGAATTTATTACAATTACAATATAAACAATAAAATGCTTTCCCTGGTCATTCATGCAGGGTATGAAGGTAGTGACCTTGCAGGAAATAAATCAAATTACAATAATGTAATACCCGCACGTCAGCGGGTAATGTATTTTTTTCTGCAATGATCGCTTCCTTCATACATGTAACACGCGCGTGAATCACATTTTATTGTTTATATTTCTATCTTTTTAATAAATCAATGAATTGATCGTAAATATTAATAGTATATGTAAATTTAGAGCATAACTAAATTGTTGTTGATGTACATCAGTGAACGTTTAGATGAAAGGAATAGTCAAGTCGTCTTATATGGGAATTTGAGTCTGTCATCATCAAAGTAATTTCGTGCAGTCCGTGATTTTTCATAGGTTGCTGAAAGTGGCGACCGATCTTTAAACTGGTTAAAATTGGATCGTTGAGATTTCAGTCCTGTCAGTTTCTTTACAGCTAGCTGTGAATTACAATTAATTTCCGTAAGAAATAGAGAGAATCATACTAATGGGTGCTTGTTGACAGGACCGTGCACTCTCTCTTCCTTTTAATCAATATTTTTTTTTTTAATTTTTATTTTCCATTTCTTATCTCTAACAACCTCTTATACAGTTTTTCGTCTCAAGTCGACAATAACAGAAATGTCAGGACTGGTTGTTATTGCCTACTCACTTTCGCTCTCCATATGTTGAACGTAGACGTCGGGCAAGTATTCCGAGACATATAAATATAATCTCTGCTCATTGCAAAAAAAATATGAAATCTATTACATACTTAGAGCTCTGTAATTCATTGCAACAAGAACGCATTCAAAGTTTATTCGAAAAAAAATATCAAAATAAAAAATGCTGTTAGTTTTAAATTCATAATGTCTAGTTCAAAACAGTGTTGTTGTTGTTGTTGTTGTTTTTTTTTCTTTCTTTTTAATCTTTTTTAAAAAGGAAATTATGCTCTTTTATTAGAAAAATAATCAAGACCCCCCCCCCCTCCCCTCGGGTAAACGGATTTAAGTTTTATACGTATTTTGTTTTTTTATTTCGTGCATTCGTCCACCCCCCCCCCCCCCCAGTATATATAGACCCCTGGGATTTTATTCATTTTGTTAAAGTAAATTATCCTTTTAGGACATATTTCTAATCCAATTTATACATTCATCGCACACAATTACCTAAAACAAACATTTTTTTTTAAAATCAGACCCGCTACATACATGTACATGTATATCATATACACAGATTAAAAAAAAAATGTTTGTTTTAGGTAATTTTGGGCAATGAATGAATAAATTAGATTTGAAATATGTCATAAAAGGATAAGAATTTAATTTTAAAACAGAGTAAAGTCCCGTGGGTCTTTATAATTGGGGGGGGGGGGGGGGGGGGGTGGAAGGGGGAGGGTCAGTCCTATGATATTTCCGACTAAGGTTCAATCGGAATAAAACATACATTTTGTGGTAAAGCATTTTTCATAGAAAATTTTTTGTTGTAAATTCCATAACAATCTACACAGGATCGATAGTCTAAAAAAAAGAAGGTAACAATTATTCATACTTTATTCATGTACTTTAAAATTATGTATTTTCGTGGTCCCGTGAATGAATAACTAAAATGAATTGCAAATTCGACTTCTAAAAATGGATTGCATAAAAATAAATTGCTTTTAAAAATAAGATGAAAATTAAAAAAAATATATTTTAATTTACCGATTTAAACCAACATAACTACCCCCCCCCCCCCCCAAAAAAAAAACACCACACAAACCGTTTATATAGAAGTCGGGTTCAGAAAACAAAAAACATCGAGATCGTCATACAGGTTTTTTTTCGCACACAAAGTTGTTGGGAGAGGCTCGAAAAAATATTACTCATGAGAAACTTATTTGTTTGTTATTAGTGAGAAGGACTTAGCCACATGTTTTATTCGGCGATATGTGTGACGTTAGCTGTTTTTATATCTTTGGTAAGTTAACGTTTTTATTGAGTTGGTCGATTATAGACATATTGTTTGTAAACATCTTTTTAAAAATACAGGGTAACAAATTGATGGATGTTTTGACGTCAAAATTGAACGTCAGTTGTATAAAGTTGAAAACATGTGCATTATTTGTGCTGAAAAATGCATCTTTGTTTTAAGTATCTTGATCAGTTACTCTTTCGTAAAGAAATAGATCTGACCCCCCCCCCCCCCCCCCCCCCACAACAACAACAACACACAAGCCACATATGTCAGCCTTCAAGCTTAAAAACTTACAGTTTTGTATATAGGCTTACTAATAACTAAGAAAACGTTTGGTACAATGTGATATTTTTATCAACATATTGATTGTTCATAACTTATGAATACCAGTTAAATCAGGTATCTTTTTACTTGCACACTAGAAAAAGAAAAGAAAAGTTAGAAAACCCACTGAAAAATCACCAGGTCGTCCTTATCATTGAATGCATGTAAATGAAACAGCAATCACAGGTTTTGATCACGTTAATTGTCAGAGGTGTACTTGTATGCTGGTCAGTTTCTCGTAAACATGCTTAAAAATAAAAATGCATCAATATAGCAATTGTCATAAATGCATCAAAAGTTAATTTTGATATGGTAGAATGGGTTATTTTTAGTTTTGTAAATATGTATGTTTGGTAATCAATATGAATTTGAGCTGTCGCAGGAGTTCAAATTTCTCCCTTTGACCAATTAAGTCATCAAAAAAAATACAGTATTGCTGATGTTCTTTATCATGATTATAGGGTTAAAAGGGTCATTTACTGTCAAAGGTTAAGCAGGTCATTATGAATATTTTGAGTTTCTTGACATGTACATTTATCATGTTTGTAGTACATGTAAGATATGGATAAAATCACAGGAAGACAAACTGAGTACCGGGGTAAAATTGCTTCATAGTTTGTTTTAAAATAATCATATATTATTTACTAACTTGAAATTTAAAATCAGCTGTAATGAGGCTGGTTGATAAAGGATCAAATTAAAGTCTGATGTTATGCAGGGCTGCAATGCTGATTTCTTTCTTCTGTTAGTTTGCAATTTTATTTAATTGAAATCAATATTTAATTATTGTTGTATTAATATGTAGATAATGTATGTTGAAGTTTAAATTTGCCATGATTGTGAATATCATTATGATTAGTGAATTGCCATGATTACAGAGATTAATTGTTAATTAGAAATCAAAATTGGTTTATGTAGGAAATTTTATGAAAGATTTATTGAGATTTGGAAAATACACATTGTGTATTTAATATGTTACTAATATTATTACAAGTGTACACATTCATGTACCAGTGTATACTTAAATTTGCTACAGACATGCCTGTATCCTTCACTATGCACAAATTTTATTACAAAGGGTACCTTGTACTTATAGAAAATATCAGATATTCAATTACCTAGTTTTATTTTGAAAAACCATATCTTAAAGATATAGTCGTATGTAAGCAACAGATAATCTGATATCCACATAGTATGGAACATATCATATTTCAAAGCTGGAGAATGGCTTATCCACGGATAACATTGTTGTATAAGGCAGGTGTGTCATGTATAGTGTAAATGGAGAAAAACAAGATCTCTCGATCTAAATACTTGATAATTTGGTTATATATACTTGGGTGTGATGAAGGACAAACCTAGTACTTTACCCTTTAAAGTGTGACTTGTGAGAAATATATTTGTATGCATAGCAGATTGATTACAACTTCAATATTCATTAACCCCATAATCAATTTGAAAGTGTCCTAGATTTGTTTATATAATAAGTACATATACATGGTATATAATACATGTACATGCAGTTTCTTAACTATTTTTCACTGTAGTTTAGCATTTCCCTTGGTACCTGATATATTTTAAAAATGTACTCAAGAAACCTTGCTAATTTTCAATATGTTGTACATATGCACATATCAGCATGTAAGAGGAAGGTTAATGGTTTAAGCTTAGTTACCAAATTACCTTCCTACTTTAACTATCAGAAGAATGCATTAAATGGTGGCAACACACTTTGCGACTTCATCCATTCATTGTAAAACACCTATTTGTGCACCTGTTTTATAATGAGACAACTGAGACAGCGTAGGTTCAAATACAGGTGGTAAAAGGGCTCATTTTCAATAAATTATCTGTATGTTGAATCAATTGAATATTGATTCAGTGACATATATATATACATGTACATGTATAACAGTATATCATCACTATGTATCTTGATTCATTTTCATTTGCTTAGAAACATGTGCTGTTGATGTTTCTGAGCATATAAAGCAATGAATATGTTGGGGGCTACAAAACACAGAGTGTTAATTCTCTTAACCAGCCATGCATCATCATGGCCCCTCTGTCTTCCATCGTCCAATGATTAAATCGTGACCAACAGTCCAATACATACAGATGACGCATACACACACAGTGTACAAAATACGTGGAGTAGAGTACTAGCTAGTATATAGACCACGTAATAAAATACCTCAATCCATGGATGTGCATAATTGATTCATATAAAAACATGGTGGTCTATGAGTAATCATTGTTAATGATAAAAGAAACACCTGTAAGCAATATGCTACTATGTAACATGTATTTTGTACACTAGGCAGTATCCCCTCTGTAGTCAGAGGGGGTTTCAGGTATCCAAACATGCGGGGATCCAGGAATGTTTTCCGTATGGGGTCCAGTTCTCATATTCAAGCTTTCTAGGGGAGTGCGAGGCAGATTTTGTGTAATTTACAATGTAAATTTAAGAAATTAAAATTTTCTGGGGGATGAAAGGGTCCCAGGTCCCGGGCTTTGGAGGAGGGGGGGGGGCCTCTGGATCCATGCATGCCAACTATTGTGAAATGTATTGTTTAGGATAGATGATTGTGTTTAAACAATTTTCAATGCTGATAAGAGAATATCATAAATAGGTTAGTACATGTATATGTTAATTAAGATAGACCTAAATTTGACTAAGTGGAGTCTACATGCACACATTTGAGCTGCTGTTTCCCCTTCCCCAATCTCTTTGACAATATCAGCATAACTAAATTTTATCTATTTATATAGTATAAAACTTAACATTCACAAAAATCTGAAACAGAATTACATGTACCGCATATATATATTTACATACATGTACTTTTCTATGAGATCTTGAACCATTAACACATTTAAGAGCCTAAATCAGTTCAGTGTTTTTATTTTGAATGTGCTAACATTAAACAATGTTGAATTGTTGTTCCTGGAGAGATCGTTGTACTATTGACAGCTAGAAACCAATATTGCTTATCAGTCCATAGGTTAAGTACAGTATAAACCCTTGTATACTCTGTGTATGTGTCAGCCTAGCCCCGGGGGTGAGTGTAATTCATGGACCGTCCCCGGGGGACAGGACAGAAACACTGACACAGCGAGAATCAGGAAGATTATAATAGCAATAACACTTCCTATAACAGGGGATAAACAAGCTTTAAGTTTGGTAATTTTCACATGTTTTTAAAATACAATACACAATTAATGTAATTTACATATTCATGACATTTTACATATGCATGTGCCTGTTTATGCAAGAGGTTAAGGGTCCCTTCCTCGTGCATTACCATCTTATCATGTCTTACGTGTCATATATGTGTAATTTTTTTTTTGTTTCAAATGATTGTGTGGCCACTGAAGAAGACAATATGAAGCACATGTTAAATTCATTTTTCAAAACAAAAAATTAATGTGCTTATAAATATGACATTGATTTTCTTAGTTATTGACTAGGAGAAAATGCTCAATTTCTGAATGGATGCTTATAGTTCATAACTTTCAACTTTAATGGAGATGTGTAACTATGAAATATGATTAAATAAAAAAGATTGCCAACATTCACTGCAAAAAAAAAAATATAGGAGCTACATTTATAAACAGGTTTAAAGATGCCTAACATGTACTCCTACATGTAGAAACGAAATAAGACCTTAGGAAAGGCAGGCCTGTATCATTCCAGTTGATTGATTTCATCAACCGATCTGATCATGAAATCGTGTAATCTGTCAGTTGTGAACCTACGCATTTATGACCTCTGACCTTCAGTTCAGACGTCATTCAATGCATGAGTAAATCTAATATTTGACAAAAATGTGACTGGAGTTTTTCATCAAAACTTTCAGCTTGGATTATGTTTTTTTTTTATGCTAGTTTGATCTCATTTACTGAACTGCGTAAAGTATAATTTTCAAAATCCAGTGAATACATTTTTTTCTTTCCACAAAGTGAAAAACCACAATTGGCTGCAAATAATTCAAGCAAATCATAACTTTTCTTCCTGTATTAACCTGCTATTATATACAATATACAGTACTTACTCCTTTACACTAGCTGTATAAGTTTTTAGTAATTTAAACTTTTTCAATATTACGATGTATTATGTGTACTCCTATAAACTGAACTGAATCTAGTGTGTACAATTGTTTATTTGAATATACAATGTCATGTAGATAGGTCCATGCACTCCCATTGAAGAGGCTGCATGTTCCTCTTCCTTTAAAATAAGTCAAATGAACATTATATATACTGATATATATACCGTATGTTTTTTTTCAATAATCATTATAATAATTACATAATATATTTTTTCTAAATTGTCTTTTTTTAATGAATAGGTCCACTCCCAAGAGACTGTCTCCACCTCGACCTCTGAGTATGAGCTGACGGTCAACATCACGGGCACTGACCCCAGTAAACAGTACCGCCTGGGCTATGGAACCACCTCCGAGAACCTAACTTGGGTTGAGCTGGCCGGGGGTGATGCTGCCACCTACCTCCTGTACCCGGTCATTGGACTCAACCCTGGGGTCATGTATAGGGTCAAGGTCGAAAAATCGGGGTCAGAAATCTACAATCAGGAGGTCACAACCAGTATGTGTTTATCTCTTTGTGTTGTTTACACCCACACCTAAATAAAAACTAAGTAAGGATGGATAAAACATGTAACATGGATTCTTACAAAATTTTACTTTTAAAGATTGACATTTGTGATGTGTAGGCTATTTGTATTTCACTGATTAGAAGAAGGTTTTTTTTTTTTTTTTTAATGTTGGAAGTGGTTTCAGGGTTTCTAGAATTATGATGATGCTCAGATTAACAAAATTTGAATCATGAAATGATGTGTATTTGAATTATTGAGTTTTGGTATTTCTTGCTCTTTACTAAACTTTTAAAGAGGGAAATATTTATTGGTATATACATGTAACAAAACTTGAGAAGACACTGTGGTTGCCACTGGTATCTTCTACATTCATTGATTAGGGCGCCAATTTTCACGAATTTTATTGTTAAGTCGATCCACCAAATGAAATGTTCATTCATGTAAGATCTGACAACGTATCATATTGCTAAGACCATGTATAGTCAACTGATAAATGTATGTCTTCTCTTAATTGTGAATTTTGATACATTAACACACGAAAATTAATGCCCTTGCATGAAAATTGATGAAACCACAGGGTTAATATATTAACTGATTTTTGTAAAACTCAGGGAAATCAAACCAAAATCAAACTTGGAAGATAAATTAAAAAAATCCTTGTTACATAGTGATTTATTAGCTAACAATGTTTTGTTATTTTGTTATTAGACCCACTACCACCGGTGAACATCCTGGTCACATCGGCAGGAACCCACTTCCTGACCATCACCTGGGAAACGGACCCCGGGAGCACCCAGGATGGGGGCCGAGTTCTGTTATCCTCCAACGGGTCAGAGGTTATGACCTTTGAAGCGACCTCTGGAAAACAGGTCAATGCCACGAACCTTCAGCCCGGGGTCAGGTATTCCATCAGTGTGATAACGCTCAGTAGAGGGAAGGCCAGCGTGGAGTCCCAGCCCCACGCGGACAACACCGTGCCCCTACCCCCCACTCTGACCTCTGTACAGGCCGTGGACACCAAGACCCTGATGATTACCTGGACTACCCAAGGAGACCATGTAAGGGGTTTCTGTTAAACACGCAACATCATCAAACACACCATAATATGGTTTTATCCAATTTTAACTGACTCACCGTACTAGTAAGTTACATGAATAGACTGATGAATATAAAAGAAAGAGTTATCCAACTTTGCATATACATGTAGATTAACTGTGAGGTTCTTCCATTATCTGAACTGATCTATATACATTTAACCTGTATTTGGTTTAAAGAGTTCAAAGTTTTGTTTGTCATGTTTGTTCATACTAATAAATCAGGGTGTGAATCAGATCACTGGAGCTCAATAATTTAACTTTTATTTTTTTTTTTTTAATTGCAAAAAAGTTTTGACTCCAGGCCCTAAGGGCAATTAAAGTTTAACAAATTCACATTTTATCTCTGTCTCACTTTTATGATTTAAAGAAATATATCATATGATGATAAAGTAAGAGAGAAGAACTGAGCTTATATAAATTTTCATGGCCCCAGGGGCCGGTACAGTCTCTAAACAATGGTACTGCCAGTCTGACTCTTAACTTTTTTTTAACCTTACTGTACCTTTTCAGGGAAGATATATTTTTATGAAAGTTTGGTTGGGTGGAGAAAGTTTTAATGAAAAATCCATTGTATTTACGAAAAGTATGACTATACTAGTACTGTCCATAGAGGATAATGTTCTTCTGATATATATTATATTATAAAATGATGTTACAACAGCCTGTGGATGATGAGCATGTTATGTATTAAATAAATCCATTCTCCCCACAGGATGATGTGCTTCTGACTG
The DNA here is from genome assembly GCF_902806645.1 of Magallana gigas. Classification (NCBI taxonomy): domain Eukaryota; kingdom Metazoa; phylum Mollusca; class Bivalvia; order Ostreida; family Ostreidae; genus Magallana; species Magallana gigas. The sequence continues at coordinate 11,832 of NW_022994923.1, forward strand.
CCACCTACAACGACACGACCAATGAGGAGAAGACGCAGAAGTTGACCTGTAGGATGCTGTTCACGTTCTGCCTGGTGGACGTCCTCGGGGTGCCGGGGCAGAAGCTGCTGATCCAGGGCTACACCACCCTGGGGCAGAGGCAGAGTAGTCCCTACAGCACCTACCACTCCACAAGTAGGTTTAGGCAGGGTCTTACAGAAAAAGTTTTTCTTTCTGAAAAAGTGAGAAGTGACACGTACATGTATGGTTGTCTTATACCCTTCCAGAACCAGAGACAGTGCTCGGTCTGCTAGACAACTCCAGCTCCACATCTCACCTTCATCTCACCATCCTACCCCCATCCTACTCCTACTTTAACCTGTACAACATCGAGGTGTTCCGAGACAACGACTCGGAGCTAGTGTTCGATCAGAACATCTCGTTGGCTCGTGATGAGACGGACATATTCCTGTGGAACTTGACGGCAGGAACTCTCTACAACTTCTCCGTGACGACGCGAACCATCTGGGAAGAGAGCGACATATTCTCCACAGAGTTTGTGACATGTAGGTCAATAATATTTTGTTATTGAGTGTCGGAAATAAGGACGTTAATTTGTACAAAATTCAAATGTAACAGATTGATGAATTGTTCTAATTAGTTGTAGTCAATAATTTCTACAAATGATATAAACTAAAGTTTTCAACCAATAAAAAAGCATATTACAACCAGAATTAATTATTTTGAAATATAATTAAAGAATAATTTTGGTTTACTTGAATCCAATATAAAATTAATTTGATTGCAGATCCGAATAGTCCAGAGAATCTCCAGATAACAGAGGTCACGAACTCTAGCGTGACCTTGACCTGGATGCCGGTGGCCTCTGGTGGCTTAGATTACTACCAGTCCAGTATATCCCCGCGGGAAACACTCACCAAGTCACCTCTGTAAGTTTCAGTATAATTATAATACATGTTCAATTATGAGTTGATAATTTAGTTTACATTTATTTGCTCATATTGTTAAATCTTCTTTATCTCATGCCCACTGGAAAGTCAAAATACTCGTTTAAAATAACTTAAACTCCTCCAGTAAACAATTGAAACCAATATCCCAACAAATATCGGTAGTTAACAATGCCATTTTTCAGAAATAGAAATCTTTATTATTTGCAAGTATTTATGGTAGACCAAATAGACCAAACATGGACTAAAAATCTTCATAATACTTGATACAAGATGATTTTTAGTAAAGATGAACTGAAAATCAACCTTAATATCCTTGGACTCTGCAGTAGAGTCTTTACTAGGTATTTATTTGCTCATATTGTTAACACTTGTATATCTTTGCAGCTTGCAGTACAATCTCCAGGTGAGAGAGGTGACCTTCAGTAGCCTTGTCCCAGGGAAAAACTACTCGGTCGATGTCCGCGCTGCCAAACAGAAGAAGCTGAGTCCCCGAATCTCTGCAGAATTCCTCACTTGTAAGTCCCCTGTACTGTACACAGAGGCAGTGTCAATGTGATAATGTAATATTATAGTACCCCCAAAAAGTGTTGCCACTACAAATAATGAAAATGTAGATATGATAATATGGTTTCACTGTCGTATTCATGATGTTGTTTTTCCTTATTGATAAATTCATAATGTAAACTCACAAAGGTTCATTAATTATTGCATAGTTGTATAATAATGTACAGGAAATATTTATGTTTGTAAGTTGATAATTTAAAAAAAGAAAATCAAATGACGAGTAAGATTTATTTGATATTCGGATTTGTAAGCTTGAGTGTGAATATGGTTACATGGTAATATACATATGTTATATTACTTTTGCTAAGTTGTCTAAAGTTGATGGTTTTCATTTTAATTGATTCGGATTGCTAATTTTACTATAATTTGAACTTAATTGTTACATGTCTTAAACTGTAAGCAGGATTTTATCATTGTGTTTATTCTCATATACACGCACAGTGCCAAATCCCCCGGAAATGGTCAACATCACTCCCATCAGTGGCAGAGAGCTGGATGTTGATTGGTCGCCACCGGCCAATGGAATAGTGGATTACTACACTCTGTATCTGACATCAGACCACGCCCATCAGATCAACGTCACGGATAAGGTGTTCATCAGCTACCACAGGTTCACCTCGCTTCACCCAGGGGAGACGTACACGGTTCATATCCGGTCACACGTGGCCAATGTCATGAGTTCAGAGGTCACCATGTCAGCCATGACCTGTAAGTGTTCACCTCGGGGAAAACAGAGCTTTAAAAAATCTTTAATGATTATGTACAATATGTTCCTTATGAATTTTGCAGTTTTAGTAAATCTAATCCAGTTTGAAATGTAGTACATGTATATTAAATAAGTAATGCATTGTTTGCTCGTCAGTCAGAAAAGAGCTTAAGGTTATTTTACATTTGCCTATCAATTGTGCTACTCTTCTGTCATTTATCTTACTAGGTTTCTTTTATCAAAAACTTTAACTTTTATGTTGTGTTTAAAGAACTTATCTCATACATTGTACATGTTTTATTTGTTGAAAAGATCCAAGTTCTGTGGCCGAGCTGTATGTGGAATACGTGGGGACCCGGTCTGTCAACATCTCGTGGCCACGACCAAACGGCAGTGCCTTTGACACGTTCGAGATCGCCATAGACCCTCCCCATGTCAATGCCCCTATGCGCATACCTGAGTAAGCACTTTAATTTACTTCAGTCTGTTGATGTTATGAACTTGAATTTAATAGTGATGCATGAATTTGAAGTGTATGCATTTGAGTAAGCACTTTAACTTCTGTTGGTAGTGTAGAAAATGTGTTATGATATGAAATTATAGCAACACAATGGCATGTAGTTTAACATTTATGTTTGATAATCAATGACAACTTTGTTGATGCTATAGAAAACTTAATATGAATTAAAAAGCAACTATAGTTTTACATTTGTACACTTGTACTTAATAAGCTGGGTAGAAATATTTTTCACATATTAAAGTGCACTGTTGTTTTATTTTCTTAATATTTTTTTTGTTTATCAATGAAAATTATGGTTTGCAACTTGATCACGTCAGTGTCAGTTTTGTGATTTCATCTTTTTTGACAATGACAGTTTCCTAAAATATCTGATATATTCGTCGATTTTTTATCTGTGCAGTGCTGATGACATCTTACAGTACACGTTCACTAACCTGACCCCAGGTCAGCTGTACAAGATCTCCATAGCAACAGTCAACAGTGGAACTCAGAGTGATCAGGCCAGCGTTTATGTCATTACAGGTACACACAGCAAATTAAAAGATCTTTGGTGACACTGATCAAAATTCAAAAGTTCGGGAAAATCAACCTTGAGTCTCACTTTCCAAATATAAAGACAAAATGAGAATTTTTACAAGTACCATAGTTTAGTAAGCTTGTTTACCTTTCATTACTCCAGAGCCAGTCATCATAGCAAGTTACAATTTCAAACCTATCTAGCCATTAATGAACTTAGAGTTTACAACATGACATTGTCAATAAAAAATATTGATAAGTTGATAAATTTTTTGTCTGCCTAATGACAAAAATTTTTGTAATATTTCATTTAAAAATGACTTTTTGAAATAAAATTATATTTCATGTATCTCTGCTAAATCACAAATAAGAGTCAAATCATATTTCATTTACCTCTGCTAAATCACCACAAGTAAAAGTCAAAATGATTAATGCATAAAAAACAGAATGTTGTTGTATGATCCAGTGTACTGTAATTACATGGACAGTCTCCGTGTTGTAGAACCCCCTCCTGTGAATATTTCGCGAAAAGAACACAAAGCCAGTTTATTTGTGAATGATACACATGTTTACTTTAGGAAGCGTGGTTTTATAATCCAGCGTTTATTGCTCAGAGTCTCTGTCTTTTAGAACCCCTCCCTGTGGAGGAGCTGAATGTGACCTCGGGCGACCCTTACACCCTCAACGTGGAGTGGAGCACCCCAGACCCCGCACAACAGCACCACTTCAATGTAACTACAGCCTACTGTTTAGAAGTTCTACCATGATTCACTTCATATTTCTTGATAAAAAAAATATTTTTCTCATACTACATGGATTATTTCTTTTAACTATCTTCTGTTTTTCATAAAAATTAAGATGAAATCAATCTTTTAAATTTAATTAGTTTAATGGAACTTTGTTCTATTCTTTAATATCAAATTATTTTTGGAAAAGGGGGAGGGATTCACTCTGATATTTTATCTATCTGTCGATGATTGAATCGCCTTTTAAATAAGGAATGAATTAAAAAATTATTAATTTTATACGATATAAGATAGTTCAGTGCAGTTTACACTTTATAAACCGTGAAGCCAAATCCCTGTTTGAAACATATTTGACGTAAGTCTCGCTTTTACATAGGCAACATTCTTTATGCAAAATGAAATATTATTTTTTAGCCAACCAGAATTAAGTTATTAATGAAAAAAAGTAAATAACAGCTGAGTTGTACTTTGTAGCTGCAGTACCACGACTGGTTGGACAGTGGGAATACTTCCTTCCCCATGGTGCTCGCCCTCCATGACAAATCCAAATACGAGACCCACATCCTCAGCCTAAAACCGGGTCACCATTACTCGGTGTACGTCCAGGCTAAGCAGGTCAAGGACACAGGAAACGGGTCACTGGTGGCGTACAGCGCGTGGCAGAGTGTCAACAAGACGACCAGTAAGTGGCAGGGTTTGTGACGTGGCGGCGGAGGAAATTCGAAATAAGGACATTAGATTTTATGTTGATATAAAGATATGTTATTAATACTATGGAAAAAAATTCAAAACTGCAAAAAAGAATATTGGAATTAAGACTAGAAAAAGAAATGGGTTGTTTTGACTTTTAGATTTAGAATGTTTTATGATATGTGCATTAAAAGTTTGATAAAATGTCTTTTAGAATGTGCTCGGAATAATTTCCATATCTGTGTTTATAATTATTAATTGAGAGAAAATCTATTGTATGTTATCTTATCACTGTGAAGTCTCAACCACAGCTTGATAGAAACCTGATGTATGATATCAGTATGTTTACATTACGGGGTAAACTTGAATGAACCTTATTTCAAACTTTCCATGATTTTATAAACTAATGTCTATAAATTTTTGAATTACAAACATGTATGCTGTACAATTAATACGGGAAATTCTGTTTTAGAGCCAAACAAAGTGATGAACTTGACGTACACAGCGTCACACGACAACATCCTTCTGACCTGGTTGCCAGGCAACGACAGTATGCAGGACAGTTACTTTGTGTGGTATCGGGCTCGTCTCCATGGCGACTATAGCCAGTGGATGAAGAATATCAGCAGTGATACGCGTATCGAGCTTACGTCGTTGTTCCCAGGACTGATGTACGAGATGGTGGTGTTCGCGGTCAGCCATTCCGAAATGAGTCCACCCTCGGTGGTGTCAGCTCTCATGTGTAGGTCATAGTTCAGAGGTCATTGCATGATCCAAAGATTAAAAGGAATTCTAAAAAAAAAAGATATTTTGTAATGATAGGAAACTTTCATAATAAAAGAAAACAATTAAGGTAACTATGTTTTCCAGAAAAACTACATAGTAAAGATATTTCACTTACCATTTATATTGAAATGGATAGGAATAATTCAATGAAAATATCTATCCAATGGCATGGAATTTTATCTTATATTTTTGGGGTAATTTATGGCTTTCAGCTCCTCTGCCTCCCAGCGATGTAATGGTGACCGCCATTAGCAATGACAGCCTCTCTCTGAATTGGACGTATAACAGTAACGCCACCTTCGTAGAGAGCTGGAATGTTACACACACCAGTCTAATTGACGGAACCTCAGAAACGGCAACAATCCTAGCCAACGCCTCGCAATATGTCGTCAGTTATAATGTCACTGGACTCACTTCTGGACACACCTATAGCATCTCCATCTACAGTGTTGTCCAAAATGTGGTCTCTGAAGCTATTAGCCTAAATGTCTCAGTCAGTAAGTACTATTGTAAGAGCTTTGTAGATCTTATGATTATAAGATATTTGGGGAATAAAACTTTAAAATGTTTCGATACATGTACCATTTCAGGGATTTAATTTTTGTAACAGTTTTGTAAATTAAGTTTTTCTTCAAATGATTTTAACAAAGTTTTTATTATCATTTGCAAATATTAAAACTACATGTAAAATTATTTGTCGTCTTACAGAGCCAGACATAGAGACAGTTTTATCAGAAGGCACCGTTGGCACTAATAACCTGACAGTGTCGTACACACAGACGGACAACTACTTTCAGTTTTACGTCTTTGAGCTGTTGTCCCCATATTCGGTCCAGAGGAAGGACAGAAACGACTCGGACCGCAGTGTGGTGTTCTCCGGGCTGCAGGGCGGGACCAAGTACACGGTCAGGGTCATGGCTGTCAGCGGGGACCAGTCTAGTCCCCCGCTGTTCATACTGATTCGCACTGGTAAGCTGAAACTCCCCATTTTTAAAGAAAAATCAATTTATTAATGAAATACTGTATACATGGTTATTTTGAATAGGCCTAGCCACAGTTGTGATTAAAGGGAGGTAATTGATACATAAGATTTCCTCCAGTCTTAAATTTGCCCGCTGACAACAAGGTTGAAAGGGACAACAATAGAATGGGGATAAATATTTCCCTGTGTACAGGAGTACATGTAAAAAAAATTAAATGTCAGATTTATCTTTGAAATTTATTCTGAGAAAGCAGAGGAAAGAAAAGAAAAAAAGTTTCAAATTTAGTTCCATTACAAAAGGAGTAAACATGTATTGGGGGGGGGGGGGGGTTCATTGTAAATAAACGTTTAAATGAATAAAATATCATTTTCATATTTTTATTCTCAAATGCTTCTCTCTACTGTGACAACAAACTGTAAAAGTTTTTTGAACTTTTGAATTTTAAAATAAATTTTAGTTGAATTTGTTGCAGTGAAAAACTGTTGTTTTTTTTAAAAGGCTATACAAGGGTTAATGTTCTTTGTTATTGTTTCAGTGCCGGAGTTGCCCTTTGTGGAGAGAGAGATGACTGCCAATTACATCAAGCTGAAAATCCACAAGCCCCCAGGGATTGTTGATACGTACAATGTGAGCTGTTCACAGAACTGTGGATCACAGTCCAGGCCTGCCAATCAGACGATAGTCGAGCTAGAGTTTGGTCCCTTGAATCCCTACACGGATTACAATTTCGTTATTCAAGCCATCGCTGGGGACAAAGTGAACTCGCTATTTGTCTACTCCAGAACGGAAGAATCAGGTATGAAGGATTAAAATTGTTTTTCATAAATGAAATTGTCACATAAAGCACGGAGGGAAGGGAGTAATTTAGAAAAAAAAAACTTGAAAGATTATAAAAAAATTCTGTCTCTGTTTTAGCCCCCTCTGCTGTGCAAAATCTGAACGTGGTTGAGATATCACCTAGAACTGTAAATGTGAGCTGGTCACCCCCAATGTACCCAAATGGAATCGTCCGGTCTTATCACATTACATACACAGCTGAGGATGAAACTGTAAGGGGATCATTTAGTGATTAATTATATTATCCAAATAAAGGTTTTTTGATTTAATACATATAAATTAGATGGTAACTGTTGTTAAAAATCTGTTTCTTGGTTATACATGTAATTATTAAACTGGACGCAGTGTGTATTTTTTTTAAAAAAATCAAAAATACCTGTAAAACCATTCATGCATTATTCAAATTAGAGAGAGAGAGAGAAAGAGAGAGAGAGAGAGAGAGAGAGAGAGATGAACAAATACATGTAATACTGTGGTTTCATTAATATTCAAGGGCATCAATTTTCGTGGATAAAGTAAAAATCACAGTTTCAAGGATACATAAATTCGTGGCCAATGACCTAATCAATTCAAAATGTTAATAAAAATTGCACTTCAATGAACATTTAATTTCATGGATCAACGAAACGACGAAATCCACGAAAATTGGTATTCAACGAATATTGGTGAAACCACAGTATTAAGTCATGCACAAGAGAAAAATAATTTTGTGAATGGATAGTACACATGTAATTAATTGTCTTCTCATGCCAACTTATGATATGTGTTCTAGTAACACATTAAAAAGATGTGTTCATTTATTTTACATGTATCAGGGACATATAATGGACCAAGGACAGGCGGACATTACTGTGACCCCGGAACTGTTGAGTACCCAGACCTTCAGACAGAAGTTTGTGGACCTGAAGGCCGGCCTGAAGTACACATTTAGAGTAAGTCAGACACTCAGAGGTTCCCTGTTCAATTTAGTTAGAACTTAGGCATGAATGTATCAAATGATTATGACATTTCATTTAGGGTTTTAAAATGAAGTTTTACTTTGAGGAGATGCTTTAACCAACGATTCAATTTGAACATACATAATTGTATTTCATTGTCCATATCAACAGCATGGACAGACAAAAAAATTGGATGCAAGTCTGACCCTTTTAATATCATTACAAATGTAAAAAACTAATTCAAATGCTCAGCTACAAAGTTATTAATAAAAGTTTGATACCAACTCTTAAAAAAATAACTCTTTTTTGTCCTTTATTTTTCAGGTTTCAGCTAAAACAGTCCTTGCAAATATTCCAGAGAAAGCTGAAATTGTTCTACGCACATATAGTAAGATAATTTATGTAGAATGAAGTTGAAGTAAATCCTAGATTTAAGAATGTGGCTATAGCACATGAAACATAATAATTACTTATATCAAGTAAAATCTGATATTTGATATACTTGTAAGTGTTTGTGTTTCTAATCAACAGAAAATATGAAACCCTGTAATATGCTACTGGTAGTTATTTTATATTTTGGGAAAAAACAATTAACAAATTGTAAAGACATACTAATAATGCAGACAGATTTATAATGGTTCTCTTGGTGATGTCTCATTTAGATCCACCGATTAAAGATGGCTTAACTCTGAGCCAGACCAAACCGAAACAGCTGACATCAGGGGGACAAACTGTGACCCCTACAACCATCACCGCCAACTTCACCAACGCCTTCTCGGACAAGTATGGCCCCATCCAGGCCTATATTGTCATAATAGCCACCGACGCCGACGAAGAGCACATCAAAACCAGCACGCTGCCCGACTGGAAGGCAGCACAGGTCAACCCAAATATCAAGGCCTATCAGACCGTGCGCAACTGCTCCGACTTCTTTCTCCCGACGTCTTCCTGCGGACGAGCGCGCAACGTGCGCAGCACAGGGGGAGAGAAGAGCTTCAAGGTGTTTGAGATCGGAGTGGAGGCAGAGTGTGCTAACGTGCCGTACTGTAACGGGCCGCTCAAACAGAATACTAAGTACTATGTTAGACTGAGGGCATACACTGCGGGGGGATACGCTGACACCGCTTACTCTGATCCCATTGTTACAGGTAAATGAGGCAACTTACAGTCACTGTAAACCAAGTTTTATTCGTGGGCAATTATTTTTGTGATGTTTGGGAAAGCCTTTTCATTGCGAACATTTCTATCCACAAACGGTCCATGCCCTGTGTGTGTTATAACAACACTGTTGCTAATAAGGCTTGATTGCAAAAATTTGTCGCAGCGACTGAGTTTATCTCAGTTCAGTTTATAAGTTCTTTGTGAATAAAAATTGGTTTACAGTACCTTGAAATATTATGATTATCTTGCCATTTTTTTTAACTGAGTCTTGATAAAAGGAAAACTATTCACTCTTATATTTAAAAGAGACAGTCAACTGATTTTTGTTCTAAACAGACTTGTATTTTACTGCTTGATGGAGAAACATGTATTACTTAATTGTAAAATTAGCTCATTTTAATGATATAAAAATTTATTTTCAAACTTTTTACAAAGATTTTAATTTGAAGTAAATACTATCAATATTCCAATCAGTAGTGAGTGCTGATATATACAATATACATAATTCTATCATTTTGTATGTTTAATCAATACACTTACTCCAGTTTATTGTTTATAAGAAAGGTGAATGTATTTTACATGGTTATCAACCTTAAAGTTTGTTGTTACAGTGTACACTTGATAATTATGAAAAAAAAACTAGGTATTTTACCAGATCATCAATTTGAAATTAATCTACTTTATCTAAGTAGATTACCCCTGGTAAATAAGTCAATGTGTTTTATGAAGTGATCAATCTACATTATTAAGGAATGGTCCCTAGTCAATAGGTCAATGTATTTTACGAGGTCATCATTCAACCCTTGTTGTTACAGGAACGGTCCCTGATCCAGATGAAGGACCGGGCACAGGGGCCATCATCGCCGCCGTGGTCAGCTCCATCTTTGTCGTTCTCTTCATCATCGCTGTCTTCTTTGTTCGTCGTCGATTTCAGAATAAGAGCCCGGGACATACCCCTGGAGGTCCGTCTCCTAGAACCAGCTTCAGTCGGCACAAGAAGAGGTTTGTCTAGATGTCGAGGAATTCTACCTCAGATCTATATAATTATGTATTAATTGCACCGTAGATTTACGCACCTTAGATTTCTGTGTAGCAGTATTAACTGTAAATCAACTTTTATTCGTGTGCGAGAAATTTTCGCAAGGTTCTTGAAAACCTGTTCATCGCTAATATTTCTCACTTTAAACCAGTTTTTGACGTATGGCTGTCATAACAACAAGATATATCGGATGAATCTTTTTTTGCTAAAATTAGTTGTCGCGAATCAGTACATGTATATCCAGAGTTAATCACGAAATTAAATTGTCGCGATGTAAAGTTGGTTAACAGTATACGTTGTTACAGTCGTTGATTATAATTGGTACATTTTACGTTGATTGCACCATTATAGAATTCTATGTATCAACATTTGTATAAATGCCGCTATATAGTTGTTTTTGTACACAGTTGTTTTTACCTTAACAGGAAGATGTGTTGTTTGACACTACATTCGATTATTTTATTAATGCAGGAGTTTACATGTATATGTAGTCATTTAAATGTTTAATGATTGTTTCTAACAGGTTCTAGAATCTCAAATAAAATAGAATAACCAATATGTAGAATCTCAAATAACATGGAATAACTGTTACTTAGAATCTCAAATACCACAGAATAACCATTATGTAGAAACTCAAATAACATGGAATAACTGTTACATAGAATCTCAAATAAAAAAGAATAGCCATTATGAAGAATCTCAAATAACATGGAATAACTGTTATGTAGAATCTCAAATAACACAGAATAACCATTAACTTCAAACTCAAATAAAATAGAATAACTATTATGTACATGTACAAAAACTGTATGCAATATCATTTCCATACCCTGAAGATAGGATCTTTATAGAGCCCTGTATGTAATTGAATGATATGTCTGTCTCTCTTTTAGCCATGAAGTCAAGGTGGCAGACTTTAAGGAGTACATTAAGACCCTGTCTGCCGACTCAGACTTTAAATACGCTGAACAGTTTGAGGTTTGTTGTCTCTCATTTCATTCTCCGTTTGTTATGCTACAGTTACACTGTTAGGCCAAAAAAATTAATGTTTTGTTTCTCAGGCACAAGCTGTTGCATTGTTAGCTCAAATACTGATGTATTGATTAATTTTATTCCCAAACTGAAAAAGCAAAGAATCTCTATTTTTTAATTTTTTTATTATATTTTGAAATTTTTGGCCTATAAAGTATTAAACTGATTGAGGATTTTTTTTTTTTTTTTCGCAAGTTGTTTAACTTTTTTGAAAACATACACATATTACATGTATTGATAGGAAGAAAAAAATGTTATGTAATATTTTTAATTTGACAGGACCTGAAAGAAGTGGGACGAGAACAGACTTGTTCCGCAGCAGAGTTACCGGTGAACCGTGGGAAAAACCGATTTACCAATATTCTGCCGTACGACCATTCCCGAGTGAAGCTGCTTCCGACGGATGACGAAGAGGGGTCGGATTACATCAATGCAAACTACATGCCGGTATGCAAAAAAGTGTTGGCTAGATATTATAAATGTAAAAAATTTAAAAATGTAAAAGTTGTACAAATGCTTTGATTGAAATGTTTGATAAAGTTGATAATCAAATCTAAGGGTACCAATCTTAAAGCTTAAGAAAAGATAAAAGTAAATGAAAATGTTGAATCTAATTCAAATACATGTGAATGAAAATTTTTCAAATAAAAAATCTTTAAATTTCTTTCTATGTTGTCGATGATATGTGAAATGACTGACATACATGTAGATCAACATGAAACAGATCTGATGTTTATTTCTTTGGATTTTGTTGATTCATCTGTTCTGTATGCAGAGTTTTACCTCTACAGTAAAACATGGATATAGTGAACACGCTTATAATGAATTGACACTTACAGTAAAGTAAATTTCATTCCCCGTGACTTTATTACATATTGTAGATTTTATTACATGTTGTAAACAGATATAACAAATTATGCTTATAACAAAGCCAAATTGCCCGCCCCTGGCACTTTGTTAAATATTTAAGTATGTTTTACAGTATTAAGTATAGGGTATTTTCACAGTCACATTGAAAGGTTTATGAGGTTCTTTAACAGCCACATTGATTTTCATCCGATCTTTGTTTAGGGTTACACCTCTAAGCGGGAGTACATTGTGACCCAGGGACCGCTCCCCTCCACGAGGGATGATTTCTGGCGGATGATCTGGGAGCAGAACATCCGTAACATTGTGATGTTGACCAGGTGCACCGAGAAAGGCAGGGTGAGTGTAGAACAGTGTAACGTGTAGCAGTCTGTACATGTATTAATGAATGAAAAGTGTTTTACCTCTGTGATTGCATTATGTATGGTATTTTGTCTTACATGTTAAATGATTTCATAATAATTGCAATAATGATTTTGTTCTCTTTCAATTATGGTTATACATATGTACAGATCAATAAGTTCCAAGAATACACACAAGTATTTTACTGTTTTTTCAGGAGAAATGTGACCATTACTGGCCGCCACACTCGGACGCCATGTTTTACGGTGACCTGCAAGTGGCGGTACTAACGGAGACCAGGTTTCCCTCCTGGAGCATCACAGAAATGAAGATAGCTTATGTAAGTTATGTGAGAACTTGTGTTCAAACCCATTGTTGATCACGTATACAATAAAATATGTTCGAACCAATCCAAACTTCTCATCCTGGTGAGACTAAATTTACAGATTTTCAGTAAGCACATTGTACCACTTGTATATGGTAATGAGCTTTATATTTCTGGTGTGTGAGGATTTTTTCTTGATATGGTGTTCTATCTTTTATAACTTTGATGTTCTTCTCCCAGGGTAATGTAACACGACCCATCAGACACTTCCATTTCACCGCTTGGCCGGACTTCGGGGTCCCAGAGCGACCCCAGAGCTTGATCAAGTTTGTACGCATCGTGAGGGACCAGATGATCAGGGAGTGCGGCCCAATGCTTGTCCACTGCAGGTAAGGGTTTGAATTAACAATGAAGAAAAAAATCAGCTTTTTAATAATTTTGAGAATTGAAATGTTATTTTAGAAATGCAAAGTAAATGCACAGGTGAACTGGGCCAAAAAAGAAAAAGAATATTTTGTTTTTTAAGCAGTACTGCATTAGATCAAATCCTGACTCATTGATTAATCTTATTGCCATATTAAAAGGGGAATAATTCTATTTAAGTTAAAATACAGTATCATAATTGAGTTATTCCACTTAGCCAATCTATAAAAAAAGGAATGAGAAACCTGCCTGCCATATTATATTTTTAAATGTTTGGCCAGGGATACAGTACAGTTTTAACAGTTAGTAGCATTAAAACTGACCACCTTTAAAATAACATAATCATGATTGAATTTTTAATTGCTGTTAAATCTTGCTGTGTTTGACAGTGCGGGTGTCGGACGATCGGGGACGTTCATCGTACTGGACCGTCTCCTACAGGAAATCAAGGAGCGAGACACGTTGGACATCTTCTCCATCGTCCACGACCTGAGGAAGGAGAGGGTGTGGATGGTACAGACAGAGGTAGGTCCTCTATACTTGTCTTTTGTACATCATACATGTACATATGTGACTCATGTGGTCAAACGCTTTGCAGATGTTTTGTGTGTGTTTGTGTGTTAAACTTAAGTATGATAAAATCGTGGGTTATTTACAATGAAAAAAAATTGAGCAGTTGTGTCCTATACCATTCAGCTGGATTAACAAGAGCAACTTTTTTTCATTCTTTTTTTTCCTTTAGAAAAAAAAGAGAGACTTTTTTAGAGGAGGTTATTGCTGGAAAATACATGTGTCATCTTTTCATTTCTTCTTCTCCAGTTAATATATTTGTAAAGCTAACAAAGATAAAAGAGATTCTTTTTATTAACTAATTCTTATTGTACATGACATGTACTTATAAACAGTTTTGAGATATCTGCACATATTTATATGTCTACTGTATATAGGGAAATATTCGCCCCTGTTTTATTTTCGCCCCTTTCACCCTCGTTGTCAGCGGGCAAATTTAAGACTGGGAGATTCCATTCTCAAAGATAATACCTCTTCTAACAAAATTGCATCTGGGCGAATTCAAGACGGGACGAAACTGTTTGGAAGTGATGAAGAGCAAAAATAATACGGGGCGAAAATAACCCTGTATACAGTAGTTAGAAGTGGCAAGTGGTCTCATTCTCTTGTAAAAAAGGAGAGAAAGAGTGAATTGTCTCCCTTGGACTGTGAAGCAGAGTGTTCAGCGCATTCCTTTTCTCTCGTTACAGCAACAGTATGTGTGTGTTCACCAGTGTCTGCTCTGTGTCCTAGAGGGACGAGAAGAGGAGCATGTGTATCAAAATCTCGGAATCGCTAACGCCGCCTTCGACGGTGAGTCAATGTGTTGAGGTTTCATTTTTTCTTGTATCTGGGAGCATGCTACGTTTCAATTCACTGCCGTAAATTTATCAATTTGAAATCAACATCAAGAATCTGAAAATTTAGATAGGTTTCAGAGTTTTCAGTTAAGAGTAACCGGTAAGGATAGTAAGAATTGTTTCTTTTAAATTAAACTCTAGGAATCTTTGCTCATCTCTTGATTGATAATTGTGTGTACTTAAAAATCAGTACTTTGAGTTTTTGTCAAATGATTAAAAATCAAATGATTTTTTTGATGTTTAATCTTATAATTGCTAGTGTTTAGTGTTGATAGAGACCAGCTCATTGATAAATAAACAAATCTACATGTAAGTTGAAAGGGATAGATTTTTTATTATTGTTGGGAAAATTATACATGCACTTATGGGTTTAGTTGCAATAATGTAGCCCTCTCCGATTTTTTATATCTGATGTTAACCCCCCCTCCCCTCTCCCCCCCCCCCCCCCCCAAAAAAAAAAATGGGAGAGAGCTACATTATTGCAGCTATTATGGGTTATTCATTTAGTAATAAATTAACATGCTTGTGTAATACATGCATGCATTCATGTAATATGATGTATTATTTGATTATTTTACAGCTGATGATGAAGGAATAAATGTGGAAATCCCTTGAGGGGCCTCCTATCCCCAGTGTTGTTCTCTGTATTTCATCGCAAGTTGCTGCGTTCACTAACATAGAAGCATACCGATACATCAAGGCTGATCAAATGACACATTTCATAGCTTTCAGAAATTGTCATACATATAGGGTATTGAACACAATTTTTTGTGAATTATTTTTCACTTCAAAGACGATTTTGTTAAATTTGTATAATGTTTTTGTAAACGCATTGTATACAAGTTCTCAAGTTTCTTTTTTTTTTCATTAGAATATAAGTCAGTATTTAATCATGCAAAAGAACTTGTTGAAATAATTTTAAAGAATTAGTTTAGAGGCATAAGAAATTGCCAAAAATATTATTTTTTGATGATTTGAATATCAGTGAAAATCCATGAAGGACTTTTTTTTTTTTTAAAGATATTGTGTTTGTTGATGCAACTTTTTTCCTTGATATGCATTTATTTTTTATGTATATCATACTTCACAACGAAATGCAGAATACAGCTTAATTTGTTTTGATGCATGACGCATCATTCTTAAAGCATGGTTTGTGCACAGTTTATACTGCCAGTAACTTATACAATCTTGTACCGTTGACTTATCAGAGATACGTGTAGTGATCAATTAATTTTTTCTCATTAGATGATTTTTATGCCATGGGTTTTTTTTTTAATCATCATGTGTATATTATATATCTTTGGTCGTGATATTGTAAGGTTGTGCGATTTGTCATATCATCTTTGTTGGTGCTGTGAAGCCTTTTTGTAAATATATCCATTCCAAAATCTTTGTACATCTATTGTTTTATTTTTTATATTGATATTTATTATGATTATATGTATTTAATGTTGGGCCATGTCGTTTTTTTGTGTACTTCTATCATGCTAGTAATGGAAATCTTCCCATTAAGCATGGGAAGTCAGATTTAGCTAAAAATTATGATGTCATTGATGAAATATCAGATTTTCAACGAACATTTCCTTAGTACCGGGTATATCTGCCATTTCTATTTCTGTATACAGTGTGTGTTTATGCATGTATAATTACTATGTACATGTACATACATACAAAATTGATTCCACTTTCTAGTCAACCAGAAATTGGGAACATTATTTTTTTTTTATTGTTTAAAACATTTCATACATGTATATTTGTCACAAAAAATGAAGTCTTGATATTTTTTTTTTTAAGAACAATTTTTACTGTTACAACTGTTTTCTGTAATTAGGAGGGATTAATTGTTTACACTTGAACAATGAATTAATTAGGACCATTTTGGGGATTTATGTAACTATATCATTGCAAAAAAGTTTTCTAATTTTTTCCCAGCAATTGAAATTCAATTTACATGCTTTTATTGCATCTTAAGGTGCCATGATATTTTTGTACATGTAGAGATATTTTATAAAGCTATTCTTTGTAGAGTTTATTAAGGTTGTTGTGTAGTGCCTTATTTAGTATGATCTGTAAGGAATGTCTGAGTCTCTCATACTCTTTATTCAAACTCAACATTGGGGCATTATTCCAAGAATCTGTAAGATTTGATATTAAATTTTTTTTTGTATTTTACCAATTTTTTGTTTTTTTTACAATCTATCAATTTAATAGAATAAAATGGAAGTTCTGTGTACAAGGCAATTATTTACATCCAAATTTGTTTTTGTAACACTTAACCTTATTGGCAATGTGCTTCAATTTATTCAACACAAAGCCTAATTTTTATTCGCAGCAACTTTATTTCACTTTTTATCAGAGATGAATCAATTTCCTGCTGCTAATTTTTGCGCCAAGCCTTATAGATCTAAACCTGGGTTGTTATACCATATTACAAGGACTGGTTCGCAGCAGGATACATTTGGTGGATAATCTCTCGTGAACCTCGCTGCGAAAATTATCTTGTATGAAAATAAAAATTAGTTTACAGTTACAAATTTTAAAACTTCAAGTTAATTGTCTTGCACAACAGTTGTGCCTTGATGAAATCGAGCAGGGCGATATTTTTTACAGTCTTGTCATCAGGCCAAAAAAAAAAATACATGCATCGTAAAGAATTACTGTTACCTTATACCAGTGTACATTCTGTCTTTATTTGATTGATGGTTGATTTTTTTTAAGAAGAAAAGGGTTGTCCATGAGATATCTCAACAATGTAGGTCTTCTGTTTTGGGCATAACATGTATTTTTGGAGAAAGTCGTAAATCCATTACAGTAGCTTTGATTTCTAAAAACAATTGTTAACTGTTACAGTAGTCTTATGTTGTTGATTTAAGTTGATAAGAATTTGTAATAAAATATTTGAATGATAGAATATTCAAGATTTTGTAATTATAGATTTCAAGGATGTAGTATCTTTTATATTCCAGATTATCAAAATGTATATCCACTTTTGTGTGTTGGGCATCGTATATCTATTTAGTGTTTTGTTGACTTACGTGTGTAAAATGTGCACAATGTAAGACTTAATCAAGCTATTATCAGAATATGGTGTTTACCTTTGTGCTCCCCTGTATGTTTTTTTTTTCCACATGAATGTAAGTGTTGTATTTTTGTACAGTACTGTACTAATTCTTTGAATCAGCACACCATCACGTGATGTTTTGTTTTTAATGATGTGACTACTCACCTGAAAAGAAATAAGTTTTCTTTTACATCTAGTCAGCATTGAAGTTCTGACCTCAATTTCCAATAACGAAATGTATAAATATACAAATATTATATTCAGTGTTGTGTTTTTATTCTTTCTTCGTTTCTACACAAGACATTAAAAGAGATTGGGATGTTGATGTAATGAAGGACTGGTATAAATTTATAAACCATATGTTGGCAAACAGATCCATCAGAGCATTTGGATGGCAAAAGTATTCGTCTTCTTAATTTTTTTTATGCAAGTTAATTGGCCTAGTTAACATATTCATGAATGAGATAATATATAGTCGAAATCTAACGATTCTTTCTAAATAAATACTTACAATTGATCCGTCGTGAGAAAATTTTACTATGGGCAAAGACACATGCCTGACCTTTTTTTTCTCGCAGTGATGTGCATTACACGTGCATGATATTAAACAATACTTTAATTGCCAGCGCATGAAATTGGTAGTTCAATAGTCTTTTCAGACAATTTTTTTTTCTTTTGGATGACATGCATGTATATGTGGTTCTAAATTATATTAAAAAAAAATTATATTTGACATGCCAAAAAAGAAAAGCGTTAAATATCAAAATCGTAAAAAAACTCCTGAAAAACGGTGGAAATTTTAAGTCCATCGAAATTTTTCACACTTACATGTACATATGTTTATTTATCTCTACTTTGTCAACAGTTATTTTTCTTGTTAATGAACTAAAATTTGCTTTTTATGATATCTTTAAATAACGGCAAGTTTCCCGGGCCTACACACTGTACTGTCGGCACGCCATTTATCATCTGTTAATCTGATGAAAACTTTTTTTTATGAAAAACTAAGTGATGATAAAATTAATATTACCGGGCATTATGGTCACCAAAGAAAACAGAATAATTACTGAGTATATCGTATAATTTAACTAACACTAGTCCGACATTATTTGATGTTTTGTGAATAGGCGTTTCATTGTGTAATAAAACAGACATGTTTATAGTGTATATACTAATCACTTTATGATTCGAACCGAACCCCACCCACCCCAAAAAGAAAATTGCATCCGCGATACACAGTCAAATGGCGCATTAATAGCCGCTCAACCAATTCCGATGCATTACACGAGGATGATAAAAATTTATATATCGTTCTTACATTTTGGAGGTATGCAGTTATTTTTAATAAAATCTTTTTTCAAGAAAAAAAATTGAATTCTTCATTGATTGAGCTTTGTGAAGGAATGAAAACTGGAGAAAATCACCCAGTTTAGAACGATATCTTTGCTAAACGTGGAAGGGGGAATATTCATAGCAGTAATAGCAAAGTGGATTTCAGGGTACTTGGAGGACAACATATAAACGGATACATCTTTACAGAAAGCAGGCATACCAGGGTTCCACAGATGCGTGGAGCACACGAGTGTTATTAGCAAGCTCTGTTAGGAGGCCAACAAAGAAAAGGAAAACTACTGCAGCAGTGTGGTTAAACCTAGCCAACACCTATTGATCTGTCCCTCACAAGCTGATCGAGTCAGCCATGGAGCTGTATCAGAGAAGGGGATAATCACAAGATGTACAATCTCCCCTATCCTGTTTGTAATGGGAATGGGGATGCTGACCAGATCTGCAGGGCCAATGATGAACTCGAGGATCTAACAACCACCAATCAGAGACATGTGACAGTGACAACAACTCGTATAAACCTGGGTCCTTTTAACGTTTGAAGCTTAAGATAGCGTTTCCTGGGCGCGTATGAATTAAGTTCAAGCCAAAGATGTCTTGTATTAAAGGCCGTGTCAACAGACTTGTCAAGATGCAAATTCAATAGATCCCATCAACAGTAGGAACTCCATGCAATTAGATGCTTTGGAAAGTTGTTTAACTAATCACTCATATAGACAAGGATAGCATCGAATACACAACCAAAATGTTCCAAACATGGCTGAAAATAGTTGACGACAGTGGCCATGGATTACCAGAAAAACACATGCATAAGGCGTGGATATACCAGCAAGGGATATCGATCCCGTCAAGACTAATGTGGCTGCTCTCTATATATATATATATGAAGTTGCAACTACTACAGTTGAATATGGCTTGGAGTTTCTCCATCATTCACATCGACTGGTCTCTACGGCAACTCAACCCAATTAAGAATCCTCAGTGATGGAAGAGTTCAAGGTTGCGAAACACCGCCTAGTAATTACTTTACGAGACTCGACAGACGACAGGGTTGCGAGAACAGGGATTCAAGCAAGGACAGGAAGAAACTGCTCAGCAAGAACATCAGAAGACAAAGCAACAAAGAGTATGCGTCACCAACGAGACATCACTGGAAACACAAGCATTGGACGACAGGGCATGGAAATGTCACATTCCAGCAGTGGTTCAAAGCATCAACAGCAGAAAGGTGCACTATGGATCAGGCTGAAGTAAGGCTCACAGAGGAAGGAAAAGCAATTTAACTGGGAAAACAGCGGGCCTGGATGAAGATGCTACTAGAGCGGGAGTTAACCCGGAAAGAGCAATGGAGGAATAACCAGTTAAGAATATCGTTCGAGGTCTGTAATATGACATTACCATCCCCGGGATATTCGCAACAGTGGAGCCTAAGTAAAAACCCAAACTGTAAGCTGTGTAGAAAGTGAGAGACCATGGCGCATACTCAATCAGGATGCTAAGTAGATCTGACTCAGGGGAGATATAGATGGTAACATGACAAAGTCCTGCGGGAGTTGACTGATGTGCTGGAGGTGGAGAAAAAACCCCAAGAAAACAACCATCAGACTCTGTAACTTAGCTGTAACTTAAGTAATATATTTATAAGCTGTATGACAGACGATGCATGACGACAGACAACGACCGAAGGCAATTGGTCATTTGAGCGACGCAGGTGACCTAAAAAGTTGAAGTATACCATTAAAGGAGTCAGCAAGATTCCAGTTCTCCGTGCGCAGTCTTATCTCCCGAGGGAAACTGGAATCTTGCTGATTCTATCAAAGTTATTATCTAATTGTATACTGTAAGTGCAAATATAACAGCGCCCTATTGTCTGTTTAATGCATTGTTGGGATTTCAGCGTAGATTTAGTGTAAGAATATTGCTTATAAACTTCCTATAGCTTTTATAATTTTTACGTGGAATCAATATTATTTAGATAATTTGATATAGCATATTTTTCACGTTTTTGGCCCAATTCTTAAATTAATTGTCACAACACAACACAATCTTAATTCTTAAATCTTAAACATAACTCAATTTAAACTTTGCATTCAAGACAATAAATGAACATAGTACGGACTTTTCGGCATAAATTTTAATTAATATTCTATGACGTTTGTAAATAACTTAATATAACTTAATAAATTTTCGTACAGAAATATTTATCAATATTATTTTGGTCGAAAAATCGAATCGATGTCTATAAATAAACGTGTTTAGCCCACTTGTGATAGTCAGATCAGACATGTTTTTGGCACCATATATTTGATGTAATCTGATACTTTAACAGAATAAAAGATCTTAGGGCACCCCCTCCCCTAAATATCCTACACATCCTATCAATAAATGCTCCACATGTCACAAAGATATCTGATGACACAATTTGACAATGTCAGATTTTAGGACAAAGTTTAGGTTCGAGAGCACCGAAACAAACTGATAGATAGTGCTCACTTTTATTCGTAAAAGATGTAAACAAAATCATCTCTTTAATAATGTTTTAAGTTGTATTTCAAGTAGGTTTATAAGCTGTAACTTGTGTAATATATTTATAAGCTGTAACTTAAGAAATATATTTATAAGCTGAAACTTAAGAAATATATTTATAAGCTGTAACTTAAGTAATATACATGTATTTATAAGCTACTGAGCTTGTAAGTGTTCAGGAAATGTGTTTTTTGAACGTAATTACAATATCGTGGTAAATCTGTAATAGCCTCGCAAAAAATAACCCCCGAGGGACAAAAACCATGATATATCATTTTTAATTGAAACTCTGAGGATATGATTTGTTCGTATAAAATTTCATCAATTTGGTGTCTGATGAATATTGACCAGCATTTCTAATTTGGTTATAAGTTGTAAAACCCAGTTGTAAAACCCAGTCTTTTTGATATACTGTCTACTACACCCTCCCAAAAATAAATAGAACATAGCAGATATTTAATTTTACATCACATATTATCATCTAATTAAAACTTTTTTTTTCTAATTTGAAGTAACATTTTCTGGTGAGCAACATTTGCACCATTATCCATAGTACTGTCAGAACACTGTTTAACATTCAAGATCTATTTTTGAAAAGAACTATGAATCTATTGTAAGATAAAGTCGTTAAAATAATCCTATCTACGGACGAATTCGGACTCAGTTTCAAGATAAGGGACACCCGCTATTTCGACCGCTGTCAGATAAGCACCACACATAGTACAAATACTTGGCCCAGTAAGTACAGTGTAGTCGATAGCTTTTAATTCTGTTCCAGCATGAGGTCCCTCGTCGTTGTTTCACTTTTGGCCGTCTCTACCCTAGCTCATCCAGGGTTCCGACTCCTCATCCCTAATGGCATTAATGTCCCTAACCCATGCATCAACGTTTTTGGGCTGTGGAATGCGGTTGGACATAATATTGAGATCGGAGGCGGGCCGGGAAACGTGTTTGGAATGGTTCGTATGTTTACATATTGTTATGTTATCAGTGCATGTACACGTATTCAGCAGAAAGTAGACTTGGTAAATAAAAAGTACAACAGAGCCGTGATTTTTATTTTTTTTTTATTTTTCAACAATCATCGAATCATTTAACCATTACGCTGATGAATATACTTAGTATATGTCATCTCGACCAAAAAAAAAAAAATAAACTTGCTATTCATGACTTTTGTCTTGGTTGGAAAGGGAATGCATGTGTGAAAGAATTTAACAACGATTAATCTCCTTATACATATGCCATTTTTATTAAAATCCAAAACATTGTATTTTTTTAATCACATTTTCAGCTGATAAGACATGTTATAAATTTTGACACCAAAGAAATTAAATTCCAAACAGATAATTTGATAAGTTTTTTCAAACTCATTTTGAAAACCAAAGACAATAAATCATATTTTCAATTCCTCCATAATCATCGATATAAAAATTAAGTTTTTGGATAACAAATTAAATCAAAGAAAAATAGTGGCCAACGTCAAGTAAAGTTCTATCTTTAAAGTAAAGCAATATAACTCATAATTTTTCAATAGTCTTTTAAATTTATTTATGAACACGATCTAGTTAATAGTTAATAGTTAATACATCCCACTATACCGTCTGTATTTATTTATAGGACTTTGTAACTGCCAATACTCAATGGACAAAAGATCTGTGCCAGAAAGACTCCGACATGGACGGCAAGACAAACGGGGAGGAGCTAGGGGACCCAAACTGTGTGTGGAAGCAGGGGGACGCCCCCGCGGGAGACGCTACTGGTCACCCAGGTAAGACTTGACAGCGAAATACCGAGGATTCTGATTGTTTTGACAATACAGCTTAATACAAGGAAAAGGGGAAAGGGCATACCCTTACGTCGTATCTAAATATCATTCATATCATACAAATCATTCATAGTTTTGGGAGGTGGTATTAATAACTATTAATATCCTGACAAATTCAGTACATGTGCTTTTTTCCCTAATTTACTGACAATGAATAAGACAGTAACAATTTTTGATAAGTGAAATAAAACCGAATCTATTATAATACAAAACATACAAGTCAAACAGATAAAATGAGGTTAAAACTTTAAGGTCAACATTATAGAATCCTTCCTTTAGACACATTGGTAATATGCGTGAATTTCTTATAATTAGTACAATTAAGTTTTCTATATACCAGTATGAAGTTTTAGCAAGTATAACTAAGTACCCCCTCCATTCTATCACTCAAGAGATGTAACTTCGAGTGGACCTTCAAACTATTTGAGATTTTACACGATTATCACTTTTTTTTTCTTATTGCAGGTATATGTGAGCCTATGTCGGACCCTAACTGTATGAAGATTAACGCCAATATCACTTGTGTATAAATAGTCTAGGTGAACGCATCTACTATCACTTTGATATGTAGATATAAACTCACATCGTAAATGTAGAAGACTGTAGTAATGAATGTAGAATTCTAATTAGGATTGATATACATGTTCATTATAAAGTGAATTATGAAATAAAGGAATGAAATACAATTGATGTACGTGTACTAATCTACATGTCTCTATTTGTATTGCACTCTTGGTCTATTTCTCTAAACAATTTATTGCGTTCATTACTCTGATCTTAAACCTTACCATTAACAAGATGAAAATCTGCCAATAAGTCATTTAAATGTTTATTGAAATACACGGAAAGGTGAATGGATGTAGGAACTTTGACATTTCTTCCAGTTACATTATGATTTTTTAACTCTTCGTTCCAAGCTTTAAGAAAGATCGGAGTTTTTTCTTAATTATGAATAGGTAGATAAAAAAATTATTCACGAAATTATGCATATAATCGCTGTGTTGTCATGGCGTTATGAACTGCATATTCCCTACATATGCAACGGTATTACCATAGTTTACGTGCTGCACCCAAACTGTCTACACTTCACATAAACTGGCGATTTCCTTTGCATTCAACAAATTACAGAATAATGACATGACTTTTTTAAAAATACCAATAGCATTTCATAAGCAAATGTTTTAATCGTGTATGAAGAAATGAGTAAAATCTCTGGTTGGAAAAGTGTATTTTATACCTGCAATACAATTCCTTAAAAGGAGATTAAGCTTCAGGTAAAAAATTACAGTTCTTTTCACTCTGTGATATCTTAGTTGGTTATTCTAAAATTCAAATCTTAATCATTTTTCGTGTACAAACATTGATAAGTTTAATGTGATTCTGTGTTTTTATTGATAACCTTTCTCACTGATTTAAACTCAAATTACAAATTAAAGCAGAAATACAAGACAAAAGCACTAACAAATATGTAACATTGTTTTAACAAAAGTTTATTTCAGTTTTCTATCAACGTACAAAAAATTAAATGCATAACTGGACACTATTGGCTTCTCTAATTTGATAAAACTGCAAACACCAACCCCACCACTTCTTAAAAAAAACAAACCCAAACCCCAACCCTCTCCAATAATAAAATAGCGCATATTCTGCTGCACTTGGAAATTTCATATCAGCAGCTATTGATGTTAAAACAATCCATGAATATAAGAAATTGGTTTGGAAAAGGGGCATACTAAGTACAAATCAAAGTACTGAAGAACTGACGGGAGTTGGTTTTGTCGATGTTTATTTATTTTAAAATCAATGATATGTTATTTTGCATGACAAGTACATGTAGTTTCTAATTTGTATTTCAATTACGCACATTCTTATAATATGAAGTTTTGGACTTTTTCAACAAGAATGTCGAGAAACCCCCATTTGAATACTGTTAAATAATACTTAAAGATAAAATTAATTCAATCAAACTATGTATCAGTAATAGAAATATTTCTCGAAAATTGTATGGATCCAAGCAACATTGAACTCTAGTCTCGTTCCACCAAACGCTCGGCTGACACCGTTAATCTCCGACAAGCAAGAGAGACTCTCTGCTTGTCGGAGATTTACGGAGACAGCCGAACATCGAGTTGAACGAGACTATATTGAACTCTGGCGTAGGAATACATACGACTACAAACAATATCTGAATTGTTAGTACCATTTAAAATCTGACTATCTTCAAGGTATTTATAAATAAGTTTCCTTGAAAAACAATGCTTTAGCATACATTACATGTACATTGAATTTATCAATTATTTTCAAGAACTAAGTCTTGTCAGCAGTGATGATTTGTGCTGAGGTCCAAACACTGTTTCACTTTCGGTTTGTCCGAGTAACTGCAAAGGAGAGTTGATTAAAATCAACTCCCAAATATGTAAATACACGCATGGCATCAAAAAAATGTTTATACTGGTATTGGATTGCTATTCACTTTGATGCGCTGAACAATGAAAAGAAATATATGTGCGATCACAAGCCAAATAAATAGGATGCAAAGGACCCCAAGGCTCGCTTTTATTCCTCTGTTTTCGCTGAAAGAAAACAGACCAGATGATTTTCCTGTTCCTCTCTGTTTGGTTTTGAGATGCATTGTCTTGCATTCCAAGGAGGCTTCCCTTGTAGTTTCTTTATAACAGCAAAGAAACAATAAAAATTTTAATGAAACAAGTTCAACTGCTATATTAAAAAAAATCAAACTGAATTAATGGCTTGTGTCTTTTGGTGCTTTTCTACATAATGGCATAAAAGGTGCTGGTAAGGTTAATATACAATACTCAAAACGGATGTGAAATGAAAAAAAAGCGGTTGGATAAAAAATCTTTTTAATAGTATTCCTTTTATGTTAATTCTGTGAGTAAAATTTGAGAATTTTTGTCTGTTGTCGTATTAATGTTAGTTTTTTAAAAATTACATTGATTTTGCAACACAGGAGAGAGAGAGAGAGAGAGAGAGAGAGAAAGAGAGAGAAAAAGAAAGAGAGAGAGAAAGAGAGAGAGAGAGCTGGAGCTGAGAGAGCTGATGCACTCAAACGAGATTAACCGAGATGTGAATTATTAAGGGGGATGTGCGGCTATCTTGTACATTTGAGGATAAAAATGTAAACGTTTCTTGAACTGACTTATTTCTGCCCAAATCTGATTAAAACTATTGTCAAAAGATAAAAAAGCAATAAATATGAGGTTCTACACGTTGATTTCTATTCAAATTACGCATACAGAAAAACAACCTTTTTTCACTTAGAACAGCGCTGCTACAGACTGAAATTCAAGGTTTTAAAATCTAAATAAATATTAAAGGAGGTCAAAATTGTCAAATCTACAACCAGATGTAGAGCAAAATGCATAAACTTGCTTATTTAAGTTGTAACTTTGTCTCAAAAGAGGGTACCCTAATCTTGAAATGGGTCTGAAAAAGTATTATTTTTGTCTGTGTCTATGGGAGTACATTGAAGTTATTAGTATATTTTCACTGAAAAATATATGTACTTTCTTTATTGAAGACAATTGATTTTGGAACTAGAACTTGTATAGAGATGTCTGTTACGTTTTGAATTGACAATTATTTTTTCTTTCGAAAATATAACGCCAATAATCCTCCATAGACACAGGAGTTCTAAGTACAAACTGGATTTTTCTCATTCTAAAAATAGATCCGATGCTGACTGATAAAAATAGGAACACTATTTTGAGGCAACGTTACTACTTAAATTTACAGATTCATTTAACCGTCTCTCAATAAATGGTTGTGAGGATGACACCAATGAACAACTTTCATCCTTTTTCAGATTTTTTGAAGATTTTTTGAAGATTTTTAAACCTTCAAAATAAATCTGCAGCGGCGCAAGTGTACAGCTTAGGGATAAAAGAACATTGTTCTGTTTATGTGTGCGTAATTTTCCTACACAACAACATGTAGAACCTCATATTTATTTCCTTTTCATCTTTTAAAGACAGTTTTGGCCAGTTTCGGACAGAAACAAGCCATATAAAGAAATATGTACATTTTTATTCTCAAATAAACAAGAGGGTCGCACACATCCTTTAACCGAAATTTCAAATTTATTGACTTGAACATATTCCAAATGTTGCCATACTTTCAATATACAATTAGGGAAGCGCAAGCGAGGTAGACAGAGGTCGAAAAAAGATTTGTACGTCTTCTCTCTTTCTTTTGCTAGCCGAAAAATGCTATTTCTTAAAATAAGTCATAGATAAGGGGGGTATTTAAACTTCTTAGTTTCATCCATCTACCAATTAAGAGAAACTAAGCATAAAACATTACCTGCAGTTTGTGTTTGAGTCCAGATCGTTGTATTAGACATCGGTGTCATTAATATTTCATTTGTAGTTTCTTTGTTGATAGTAAAAGCTTTCAGGGAAGATAGGGTTTGGCTACTCACAGCTGCAGAATCAAGAAAAAAATGACATAAAGTTAACCCATCTTTAAAGTAGTCAGTATTATCCATGTTGGTATGTATATCTCGTATACATTGTACATCAATTTATGAAAATGACTGTATTATTTACATTGTTGGGGCTTACCAAATGTCAAATTTCTTTTACCTTGTGTGTCAAATGACATTGACTGATTGTTTTTTTTATATTATTTTATAAACCGATGGAATTGATTGTCAATAGATACATGTGTTTAACAATTATATAAGAGACATCAACATGATCAAGACCAAAACTTTAAAAAAACACATTACCTGCACTTTGTGCTGGAGTCCATATCGTTGAATTAGACTTCGGTATCAATAACCTTTCATTTGTAGTTCCACCGATGATAGGTAAACTTTTCATGGAAGATACAGTTTGACGATTTACAACTGCAGGATCAATAAGAAACTTTTATTTATATGTAATTATGTATGAAGTACTCACAATTAAAAGAAAGTGTTTGTAAGTTGATTTGATCTATTTATTTTTAAATATTACTGCATTATTTACTTTTCCTTTGACATCCGGTTGAAAAGTTACAGACTGCTTCCGTGCAAAGACATGTTTGTTGGCAACCGACTCCATAGGACGGAAAGGTGCACTTTGATTCACAAGAACTACCAATAAATCCGGATGGACAACTGGAAGCTAATATTTCATATGTTAAAAAATCTTAAAATCACAAATCTACAGAGTGTTTAACAATTACAATGAAAAAATGAAATGATTATGTTTATTTCCCCAAAATACCATATTTTCACAAATTTCCTTCATTCAATTATAATGTCCAAAGGATAAAAATATGACTGACATAAGCAGTTTGTTTCTTCAATAGCTTAAATAATCTCAATCATATTTCTTTACTGCACATGTTATGAAGTTTAGTTTTTGCTTTGGAAACTTGTTATTTGTCTGACGGTAAAAACAAAAGAATTCGACCAAAATCAAAAGCCATTTCTCCACTACCAAAAACATGCAATTCATTCATTGCTTTCAAATTCTCCGGTAATATGGTATAGACACATTTTTAAAAGTGTATAACATCAAATCATGTTTGTTTTGAGCTGGGCGATTTTAGACCGCACCTATGGTCACCTATAAGTTTTTGTACTATATGTCACATTTTTGTTTGAAATAGAGATAATTACATGTTATTTTCTATTTTAAATGTACCTTTGTTTTTCTTACTTGTATGTTTTATTCAACGAAGATGGGGGAGGGAATAAGATAGTTCATATGCTCATTCAGTTTAGTCGTGAAATACAATTTGATTCTTTTTTTCAAAATAAATCTATTCAAATATATTGTAATACAAGTTTGCAAAAGCACAATTTCTAACTATTTGCAGTTTTTATTAAATTAAACAAACAATAAAAAAAATAAAACCATTGCCTTAAATTTTGGTGGTACGAAACCAAATCATGAAAATCCTAGTTATGTATAAGGCTTGCGCACGTCTGGTGCTCTAATCACTGAACCATTTTAGGCACAATAAAATAGGCTGTTTAAATACTATGAGTTACTTTGGCCACGAATTTACAGACTTGTACTATGTTTTCAAAACGTTCAATTGTTGGAATGGAAATGATATTTTAATGTATATTGGGTCATTTCTCCACGTTTTTGATGATAGAATTCATTTTGTTCTCCAATAATAGAAAAATAAGGAGCACAGACCCACTCTATAAAAGAATAGGCATTGAAGTTCTAAAAAAGGCACTTTTGGAGGTTTTGATAGTGTACGCCTGTTTGACCATTCAACATATTCAATGTACTGAACATATTTGAAGATTAAAAATCAATGATGTGTTAAATATATACTATTTCAATGTTTTTTAAAAAATATAAGATTTTTTGATATTTTAATTTTTCAGTAGCTTATCCGTCCGTGTATAGGCATTTCGCAGTCTTATCTATGTTTAAAGATGAATTGTGCCCAAATTTGAGTTGGGTCTCAGCAGGTGTATAACATGTATTGGTTGTATATACTTTCATCGCTTTAAATTTATCAAGCTGTAATAAAAAAAATCTATTTAATACACATCTCTCTGAAATAAATAATTTTAGAGCTATGACTGATTGAGGAAGCAATTAGTCAAAAAGCCCCACATTACAACTTTTTACTTGCAATTTGATTGAAATTTACTAATTTCAAAATAAAAAAAATAATAGTATATTAATCATATTTACCACGTATGCATCCATTCACATGACTGCAATATTTTTTACTGCAAGAACACGTGTAATCGCAGAGTTTTCCGTAGTAAGGATATGGGCAAATATCTCCACAAAACAATCCAAAATATCCCGGGCCGCAGTACCCTCTGGAAAGCAGTTTTTAAAATTTGAAAAACTTCCTTAAAAAATTATACTGTAGTAATACATGTATGCATATACAGTATAAAATTTATCAGTATCACATTGGAACAAGAATATGTTTCATCTCTTGTAACTATAACATTGTTTCTATACCAATA
This sequence comes from Magallana gigas, assembly GCF_902806645.1. NCBI lineage: Eukaryota > Metazoa > Mollusca > Bivalvia > Ostreida > Ostreidae > Magallana > Magallana gigas. Next base: position 42,380 of record NW_022994923.1, read on the forward strand.
AAGCTGACAATACAAGGCATTTAATATCAATGATCCATGCAGTTTTCAGAATTCATTCATTAATTCAGCCATGAAATCTACAGTAACTTGGTATTTTAGTTATGAAAAAAAAATAATCGAGTGCAATAATTTTTAAAAATATTTCGATATAAGAAATAAAAAAAATCAAATGACCATCCAGATAAGAAATTCAACATAAGTTGATATCAGTTTTTTTATTTTTCATAAAACTATCCCTACATTCTAAAAGTCATTCAAAAATATGATGACAACATATATAAATGGATTCGAAGTATCTAAAAAAACACAAACATTTATACATCTGCAAAATAATGGATTTGAATTATTAAAAAAAAAATGGAAAATATGAAAAAATCTCACGGTCGTAATCCAACGTCGGGAGCTGCACACATGTAAACTAAACTGTAAACAACGGACAGGTACAATGTCATATTGTGTTTTCAACGAATATTTTTAACTCTTCTACATTACTCACAATAGTTAGTGAAATATCTCTTTTTATATGTGTCAATACTTATATTTCCTGGAATGTGTTTACTGCATTATGTATTAAGTTTTAAAAAACATTTCAATTATTAGGAGGAAGTTATGATTTGGACAAAAATAAACAATTTACACAAAGGAAACTTAGTTTTCAAGAGACATTGAATTCAAAGTGAATATTAATAATTATGTTCTTATTCACCAGTTCAACCGAACATAAATTATTTATAAAATAAAACACAAACACATAATTTATAGGATAAGCTGGCATGCGCGAATGCAACAGACTTCAATAATCGTATAATGTATTGTATAATATAGTACAACGTAAACGTCTCTCAGTCTCTTTACTTTCATAAACAAGTACAAGCATACTCATTCTACAAAAGAAGAAAAAATCATGTAGAAACATAAAACAGACAGAAATTCAATGTAATCATTTGGGAGGAGTGGGTGGGGATAGTCTGGTGCATAGTGGCATCGAACTTCGAATAACTTAAAAAACCCCGAATTCTACTTTATATTTGTACAATTCATGCGTAGCACGGAATAATTCACCCTATTCACCCGTAAACAGCCAATTGATATGTAATATCGACACGCCCACTTAATTCAAAACAAACACACGTGTTTTCAGTAACTTTTATTAATATATAAAACAATGCATATGTATAGCAAAAATCAATGCAATTTCCTGAAAGAGGTTTTTATCTGTAGACTAACATTGATAATGGTACAATAGTTCTAACTTTTCTGTAAAGATTAGTTACTGTAACTGAAAATTTGAATTGTAGAGTTATCTGTACGAAATATGACGAATAATAAAACGTTTCGATCATGGGTGCGAGCTCTGTAACGAGTTATCGTCTATATTGTTTACTCTTTCATAAAGCTCCGAATGTAAAAGACCAATGTTGAAACATGCAGAAAAGAAAGAACTATTGAACAACGTTCCTGATTTTTCTAAGTACAAAATCTTTATCAGCTGGGAAATTGAATGTGCAGAGAGAGAGAGAGAGAGAGAGAGAGAGAGAGAGAGAGAGAGAGAGAGAGAGAGAGAGAGAGGGAGAGAGAGAAGTTTGCAGATAAGATAAGGTAAAACTAATATCAGTAAAACAAGGTGCTAATTGCCCTGGTATTCACGTTGATTTTTTTAAAAAGATAATACGACCATTCCAAAGATCTTTTTTTCCCTATTATAGTCGACCTTAAGGTGGCTCTATACACCCACAGTTTATTCTAATTTTCAATAGAAGACCACAAAACATATACTTATCAAATATTAAAATGACGATAGTATTTTAAAAGAATTTTTTAATGTTTTTTCGTGTTTTTGTAAAATATTTTTTAAAAAGACAGCTATTAACAAATTGAGAGAAATTATTTTGTCATATGATGGATATTTCCTTCGGACACATAAAAAAAAATATATCACTTCTTTACATTCAAAAATGTTATTATTGCAATTTTTTTTAGTATTTCCCCAAAACATATTTTTTCATATTTTCGTACTCTGTTGACAAATCATCTGAAAAAGTTGCTTGATGTTATAAGAAAATGTATTTTGATAAATGTGACATAAACAATTGAATGAAAACCATTGCAAATAAACACAAAAAATATTTTAAATTTTATTTGGTATGAAAGTTCCTCATGTAAGGGTTATCGTTCCTAAGTCCCAAGGCCCAAACACCTTAAGTACTTTTCATTTCTGAGTTGAAGAAAATTTCCTAAATATAATGTTGGAATGATAAATACATACATATTTCATTATAGACTTTGCCCTGTATAAGTGAATATATTCGCTTTAATGCAAAACAAAGTCAAATAAATAACGGGGAACATTGACTAGGTTAATAGGATTTATGTATCCCAACCTGAGAGAAATTCAAAGCAACCCTCTCATCCCCGTTAGGTGTCGATATTAATGTGCATTAAAGTATATTAAAATTGAAATATTTTCACCTGTTGAGAATTTTCTTTCACGGTATTCAACCAAAAAATACGTTTTAGAAGTTTTTGGAAAGTTAAAAAATTTATAGTTCTCAACGGGAATCGAACTCATGACCTACTGGTTTAGAGTGAACCCACTAATCCACTGCGCTACGGTGTAACATATCGATGATGCTAAAGAAACTCTTTAAAAATTTATACTTGATTTTATTGTTTATTTCGAAAAATAATACCACACAACGTGAAGGTGTCACAAACCACATTACTTGTAAGTAATGAATTTTCCAATTATCAAATTAAATCTATCCATTTAACAATTTTTTCAAAATAGCGGTTCCCATACAATTCACCTCAGTTTAAATCAGCCAGTACCGGAAATGCATGTTTCCAGATTTACTTTTTTGCGTACTGCGTCATCAAAAAGTGGTGTATAGAGCCACCTTAAATAGCAAGCACTTGGTACGCATTTATCATTTTTAGGCACGCACGTTTACGGCATATATGTAAGAATATAGAGGAAGGCAACAATAATAAAAAAGATATAATTAAGTCTTTTTTGATAACTTGAAATTGATTTACAGGATCTTACGTTTTCCAACAGACACACACCAGGCGGGTACCCCGGCCAAGGCGTTTTACTGGAAAATCTCCTTCTCTACATGAGAAGTGGCCCGCGCCCCAATTTGTATAAAAGAAGAAACAGAAATTCAGCTTCCAGTTGGCTACTCTTTATTTGCTATATAACATTTTGATAACATAATTTTTTTTACAATGAATATCAATATAATAACAATGAAATTTATGAACATCAATATTCATAACTGCAAAAATCTCTGAAAACCAAACCTTTAGATAGTTGAAACCTTTGAATCAAATGATTTAAAACTATGAGGATGCGCGCAAGTGTATTTAGTTATATCAACTGTAGAAATGAGGTGGCGAAAAAAAGAAGAAAAAAAAGACCCCCCCCCCAAAAAAAAAAGCACCAAAAAAAAAGAAAGAAAAAAAGCTTCCAGACGATTACTGAAGAGATCAACATGCTTCTCACACCCTCATCCATCTAGTTACTGATCTCAGTCTGAAGTCAGTCAGTTGGTTTGTCTACGATTCAGTGTAGCATAGCTGAAAAAATACTCGATCGCATAATCATTCTCAATGCTGCAAAAATAAGACAACAACCAGGACTATACACATGTATAATTTATTGTATACACGCTATCAGTAAAACGATAGAAATTACAATATTGAAATGTGTTTATATAAGGTTTTAATGAAAGAGATATGCCCGTATAGACAACCGGACATTTAGTGATTTGGTTTTGTCAACATGTATAACAATTTATAGGAGATAAAACACTCAAAAGATGCCAATCATGGTAAACAAAACTAGAGAAAGATAAAATGAAGCAGATCATCAAATTGATTCTTTGGTCAAATTCCCAATTTTGTTATTTGGAGAATGTTCATTTTTAAATAGATATTTTATTTTACGGGTTTAACAGGGTCAAGGTTAGAAAAGTTCTTTAAGACATGCAATTAGTGATGATCTACCTAAATTAATGAATAATATGTTGGTCTATTAAAGTTAAACCAAATATGAAGATTTTACCAAGACTTTCAAAGGTTGAAATCCAAGTATAACTTTACTTTATATTTAACGACATGAAATATATCTAACCAATATCACTTTGAGCTGTATTGAAGACATTCATAGTATATCAAAGTTCAAAGACGCTAATTTTTTTTTATATGTTCAGTTTACTCAAAAGGAAAAAAAATCAAATTTGAAATCATTTGCGTCGCCGAAAACTTGCAAGCAATGACCTGTCTGCGTACTATCCTTTTTACCATCACTGATGCATGTTTATTGGAAGAAAGTATCTCAGAACGGAATTTCTCGATATCGATAATTTACCCTGTAAGAAATAAAATGTGTCAGAATAATAAAATGTCATCAACCGACTCGTGCTCGTAAATATAAGCGTGCAATGGCATTCATTTAAGACGGATTAATTTTGTTGTTTGATGCTCTAAAGTCGCATATATATCATAAAGGTCACTTTGATCAACGTATCCTTGCTGCTAAATATCAAAGTTAAATATTTATATTTTAGATGCAACATAACTTAATGTAGATTTATTTAATCAAAGGACGTTTGTAAAATTATGCAAACTTAAAATTAACGTTTGTTGATCTTTTCTTAAGACTACTAGTATTTCTGAATTAGAAAAAAGATTGATTAAACACAGAGAAAGTTGACATTACATATTGTACTGAAGAAATAATTTTTGATTTCGAAAACAAACGACCAGTAAGCGAACTAAATGTAGAAGGGAGAATCTTGCTATTTTATTAATCTAAGTAGCAAACATGGCTTGTGAACCCTATATCAGAATGTGGGCTGTATATGTATATACATGTTGTACTGTATCTCCGGGTCGTTTTTCGCGTGTCACAAAATTTGCGAAAATATTAAAATACGAAACTTTATTTTATTTGCGTCAGTCATTTGTGCTATTCAAAAAGTTTCTTATAGCAAACGATACCAGATATAATTTCTGCGTATTGAATATTTTGCAAGTTAAGGGTTCGCGGAAAAGCAATAATCAGATCATTGCGAACATTACCGGATATACGGTTGTGTGCTCCCCTCAGAAGACAAGATGTATGAAAAAAAAAACCTCGCATTGATGCTAGTATTTCGTTAAGAGGGATGCTTAATGTATAGTGTATATTTTCAGGAAACTAAACAGACTTCCGGGGGAACTAACACTATAAATATAGTGAAATTCTTTTAAGTGTTCCAAAACGGTAATCAAAGAAAGTACCATAGGATGGAGTCAATTCAGATTCAACAAAGAATGGCCTTTTTATAAAAAAAAAAAATACGCATCGCTCACACCAAGACAAAAACAATTCAATGGTATTTGTGACTTTATAATTTCACAGATGAACATATAAACTACATAATTAATTGTTTAAAATTTTACAAATGCATGCCATAGATTTTTAATTGAATTATCAACCTACCTCTGATACCAAGCTGAAATCGCATTGCGACCTCATATTGCCAAAAACCGCTTTGCGAATATTCTAACATGATAATCGGTTAGTTAGAGAGAAAATGTATAAACCTGCTTAACTGAATAAAATACTAAAACTAATATGTTTTGAATTGACAATTATATTTTCTTACGAAAATATAATGCCAATAATCCTCCATAGACACAGGAGTTCTAGGTACAAACTGGATTTTTCTCATTCTAAAATTAGATCCAATTCCGACTGATAGAAATAGGAACACTATTTTGAGGCAACTTACTACTTAAATCAACAGATTCATTTAACCTTTCTCTCAATAAATGGTTGTAGAGATGACACCAATGAACAACTTTCATACCTTTTCAGACTTTTTTGAAGATTTTTAAACCTTCAAAATAAATCTGCAGCGGCGCAGTTCTACAACTGTTCTTAGGGATAAAAGAGCATTGTTCTGTTCATGTGTGCGTAATTTTCTTACACAACATGTAGAACCTCATATTTATTTCCTTTTCTTTTCATCTGTTAGGGACAGTGTTGGCCAGTTTCGGGCAGAAACAAACCAGGTAATGAAATATGTACATTTTTAATCTCAAATAAACAAGAGGGTCACACATACCCTTAAACCGAAATTTCAAATATATTGACATAAACATATTCCAAATGTTGCCATACTTTCAATATACAATTAGGGAAGCACAAGCGAGGTAGACAGAGGTCGACAAGAGATTTGTACGTCTTTTCTCTTTTTTGTTAGTCGAACAATGCTATTTCTCAAAATAATAATAAGTCATAGATAAGGGGGGTATTTAAACTTCTTAGTTTCATCCATCTACCAATTAAGAGACACTAAGCATTAAACATTACCTGAAGTTTGTTTTTCAGTCCAAATCCTTGTATTAGACATTGGTGTCGTTAATATTTCATTTGTAGTTTCTTTGTTGATAGTTAAAGTTTTCAGGGAAGATAGAGTTTGGCTTTTCAAAACTGCAGAACCAAGAAAAAAATGACATAAAGTTAACCCATCTTCAAGTAGTCAGTATTATCCATGTTGGTACACATATCGTATACATTGTACATCGATTTATAAAAATGACTGTATTATTTACATTGTTGGGGCTTACCAAATGTCATTTTCGGAGATTGACTTCTCTTTTACCTTGTCTGTTAAATGACATCGATTGATTGTTGTTTTGTCTTGTTTTCATTTAAATCAATGGAATTGATTATCAATAGATACATGTGTTTTACAATTATATAAGAGACATCAAAACCAAAACTTCAAAAACACATTACCTGCACTTTGTACTGGAGTCCATATCGTTGAATTAGACTTCGATATCAATAACCTTTCATTTGTAGTTCCTTCGATGATAGGTAAACTTTTCATGGAAGATACAGTTTGATTATTTACAACTGCAGGATCAATAAAAAAACTTTTATTTATATGTAATTATGTATGAAGTACTCACAATAAAAAGAAAGTGTTTGTAAGTTGATTTGATCTATTTATTTTTAAATATTACTGCATTATTTACTTTTCCTTTGACATCCGGTTGAAAAGTTACAGACTGCTTCCGTGCAAAGACATGTTTGTTGGCAACCGACTCCATAGGACGGAAAGGTGCACTTTGATTCACAAGAACTACCAATAAATCCGGATGGACAACTGGAAGCTAATATTTCATATGTTAAAAAATCTTAAAATCTCAAATCTACAGAGTGTTTAACAATTACAATGAAAAAATAAAATGATTATGATTATGTTTATTTCCCCAAAATACCATTTTTTCACAAATTTCTTTCATTCAATTATAATGTCCAAAGGATAAAAATATGACTGACTTAAGCAGTTTGTTTCTTCAATAGCTTAAATAATCTCAATCATATTTCTTTACTGCACATGTTATGAAGTTTAGTTTTTGCTTTGGAAACTTGTTATTTGTCTGACGGTAAAAACAAAAGAATTCGACCAAAATCAAAAGCCATTTCTCCACTACCAAAAACATGCAATTCATTCATTGCTTTCAAATTCTCCGGTAATATGGTATAGACACATTTTTAAAAGTGTATAACATCAAATCATGTTTGTTTTGAGCTGGGCGATTTTAGACCGCACCTATGGTCACCTATAAGTTTTTGTACTATATGTCACATTTTTGTTTGAAATAGAGATAATTACATGTTATTTTCTATTTTAAATGTACCTTTGTTTTTCTTACTTGTATGTTTTATTCAACGAAGATGGGGGAGGGAATAAGATAGTTCATATGCTCATTCAGTTTAGTCGTGAAATACAATTTGATTCTTTTTTTCAAAATAAATCTATTCAAATATATTGTAATACAAGTTTGCAAAAGCACAATTTCTAACTATTTGCAGTTTTTATTAAATTAAACAAACAATAAGAAAATAAAACCATTGCCTTACATTTTGGTGGTACGAAACCAAATTATGAATATCCTAGTTATGTATAAGGCTTGCGCAGGTCTGGTGCTCTAATCACTGAACCATTTCAGGCACAATAAAATAGGCTGTTTAAATACTATGTGTTACTTTGGCCAGGAATTTACAGACTTGTACTATGTTTTCCAAAACGTTCAATTGTTGATATGGAAATAATATTTTAATGTATAGTGGGTCATTTCTCCACGTTTTTGATGATAGAATTCGTTTTGTTCTCCAATAATAGAAAAATAAGGAGCACAGACCCACTCTATAAAAGAATAGGCATTGAAGTTCTAAAAAAAGGCACTTTTGGAGGTTTTGATAGTGTACGCCTGTTTGATCATTCAACATATTCACTGTACTGAACATATTTGAAGATTAAAAATCAATGATGTGTTAAATATATACTATTTGAATGTTTTTTTGAAAAATAGAAGATTTTTTGATATTTTAATTTTTCAGTAGCTTATCCGTCCGTGTATAGGTATTTCGCAGTCTTATCTACCCATCTTTTTTCTATGTTTAAAGATGAATTGTGCCCAAATTTGAGTTGGGTCTCAGCAGGTGTATAACATGTATTGGTTGTATATACTTTCATCGCTTTAAATTTATCAAGCTGTAATAAAAAAAATCCATTTAATACACATCTCTCTGAAATAATAAATTTTAGAGCTATGACTGAAGGAGGAAGCAATTAGTCAAAAAGCCCCATATTACAACTTTTTACTTGCAATTTGATTGAAATTTACTAATTTCAAAATAAAAAAAATAATAGTATAATCATATTTACCACGTATGCATCCATTCACATGACTGCAATATTTTTTAACGCAAGAACACGTGTAATCGCAGAGTTTTCCGTAGTAAGGATATGGGCAAATTTCTCCACAAAACAATCCAAAATATCCCGGGCCGCAGTACCCTCTGGAAAGCAGTTTTTAAAATTTGAAAAACTTCCTTAAAAAATTATACTGTAGTAATACATGTATGCATATACAGTATAAAATTTATCAGTATCACATTGGAACAAGAATATTTTTCATCTCTTGTAACTATAACATTGTTTCTATACCAATAAAGCTGACAATAAAAGACATTTAACATCAATGATCCGTGCAGTTTTTAGAATTGATTCATTAATTCAGCCATGAAATCTACAGTAACTTGGTATTTTAGTTATGAAAAAAAAAATCGAGAGCAATAACTTTTTTCAATATTTCGATATAAGAAATAAAAAAAATCAAATGACCATCCAGGTAAGAAATTCAACATAAGTTGATATCAGTTTTTTTTATTTTTCATAAAACTCTCCCTACATTCTAAAAATTCATTCAAAAATATGATGACAACATATATAAATGGAATCGAAGTATCTAAATAAACACAAACATTTATACATCTGCAAAGTAATGGATTTGAATTATAAATTTTTTTGGAAAATATGAAAAAATCTCACGGTCGTAATCCAACATCGGGAGCCGCACACATGTAAACTAAACTGTAAACAACGGACAGGTACAATGTCATATTGTGTTTTCAACGAATATTTTTAACTGTTCTACACTATTCACAATAGTTAGCGAAATACCCCTTTTTATATGTGTCAATACTTATATTTCCTGGAATGTGTTTACTGCATTATGTATTAAGTTTTAAAAAACATTTCAATTATTAGGAGGAAGTTATGATGTGGACAAAAATAAACAATTTACACAAAGGAAACTTAGTTTTCAAGAGACATTGAATTCAAAGTGAATATTAATAATAAACAATGCATGTGTTTAGCAAAAATCAATGCAATTTCCTGAAAGAGGTTTTTATCTGTAGACTAACATTGATAACGGTACAATAGTTCTTACATTTCTGTTAAGATTAGTTACTGTAACTGATGATTTGAATTGTAGGATTATCTGTACGAAATATGATGAATAATAAAATGTTTCGATCATGGGCGCGAGCTCTGTAACGAGTTATCGTCTATATTGTTTACTCTTTCATAAAGCTCATTTGTAGGATTATCTGTACGAAATATGATGAATAATAAAATGTTTCGATCATGGGCGCGAGCTCTGTAACGAGTTATCGTCTATATTGTTTACTCTTTCATAAAGCTCCGAATGTAAAAGACCAATGTTGAAACATGCAGGAAAGTAAGAACTATTGAACAACGTTCCTGATTTTCCTAAGTACAAAATCTTTATCAGCTAGGAAATTGAATGTGGAGAGAGAGAGAGAGAGAGAGAGAGAGAGAGAGAGAGAGAGAGAGAAGTTTGCAGATAAGATAAGGTAAAACTAATATCAGTAAAACAAGATGCTAATTGCCCTGGTATTCACGTTGATTTTATTAAAGATAATACGACCCTTCCAAAGATCTTTTTTCCCTATTATAGTCGACCTTAAATAACAAGCACTTGGTACGCATTTATCAATTTTAGGCACGCACGTTTACGGCATATATGTAAAAATATAGAGGAAGGCAACAATAATAAAAAAGATATAATTAAATCTTCTTTGATAACTTGAAATTGATTTACGGGATCTTACGTTTTCCAACAGACACACACCAGGCGGGTAGCCCGGCCAAGGCATTTTACTGGAAAATCTCCTTCTTTACATGAGAAGTGGCCAGCGCCCTAATTTGTTTAAAAGAAGAAACAGAAATTCAGCTTCCAGTTGGCTACTCTTTATTTGCTTTATAACATTTTGATAACATAATTATTTTTACAATGAATATCAATATAATAACAATGAAATTTATCAACATCAATATTCATAACTGCAAAAATCTCTAAAAACCAAACCTTTAGTTAGTTGAAACCTTTGAATCAAATAATTTAAAACTATGAGGATGTGCGCAAGTGTATATAGTTATATCAACTGTATCAATGAGGTGGCGAAAAAAAGAAAGAAAAAGACCCCCCCCAAAAAAAAAAGCAAAAAAAAAAGAAGCTTCCAGACGACTACAGAAGAGATCACCATGCTTCTCACATCCTCATCCATCTAGTTACTGATCTCAGTCTGAAGTCAGTCAGTTGGTTTGTCTACGATTCAGTGTAGCATAGCTAAAAAAATTATCCATCGCATAGTCATTCTCAATACTGCAAAAATAAGACAACAATCAGGAATATACACATGTATAATTTACTGTATTCACGTATCACTTAATAAATAAAACAGGACATTGCTTACAATATTAAAATGTGTTTAAAATAAGGTTTAAATGAAAAAGAAATGCCCATGTAGACTAGCGGACATTTAGTTTGGGTCACGGTAGATCGTGATTTGGTTTTGTCAATATGTATAACAATTTATAGGAGATAAAACATTCAAAAGATGCCAATCATGGTAAACAGAACTAGAGATGGATAAAATGAAGCAGATCATCAATTCGTTGGTCTAATTCCAATTTTGTTATTTGGAGAATGTTCATTTTAAATAGATATTTTATTTTACGGTTTGAACAGGGCCAAGGTTAGAAAAGTTCTTCAAGACATGCAATTAATGAGGATCCACCTATTTAATGAATAATATGTTGGTATATTAAAGTTAAACCAAATATGAAGATTTTACCAAGACTTTCAAAGGTTGAAATCCAAGTGCAACTTGACTTTATATTTTACGACATGAAATATATTTAACCAATATCACTTTGAGCTGTATTGAAGACATTCATAGTATATCGAAGTTCAAAGACGCTAAATTTTTTATATATGTTCAGTTTACTCAAAAAGAAAAAAAATCAAATTTGAAGTCATTTGCGTCGCTGAAAACTTGCAAGCAATGACCTGTCTGTGTCGTTTTACCATCACTGATGCATGTTTATTGGAAGAAAGTATATCAGAAGGGAATTTCGAGATAATTTACCCTTTAAGAAATAAAATATGTCAGAATAATAAAATGTCATCAACAGACTCGTGCTCGTAAATATAAGCGTTCAATGGCATTCATTTAAGACGGATTAATTTTGTTGTTTGATGTTCTAAAGTCGCATATATATCATAAAGGTCACTTTGATCAACGTATCCTTGCTGCTAAATATCAAAGTTAAATATTTATATTTTAGATGCAACATAACTTAATGTAGATTTATTTAATCATAGGACGTTTGTAAAATTATGCAAACTTAAAATTAACGTTTGTTGATCTTATCTTAAGACTACTAGTATTTCTGAATTAGAAAAAAAGATTAATTTAACACAGAGAAAGTTGACATTACATATTGTACTGAAGAAATATTTTTTGTTTTCAAAAACTAACGACCAGTAAGTAAACTATATGTAGAAGGGAGAACCTTGCTTTTATTTTAAACTCAGTAGCAAATATGGTTTGTGAACCTTGTATGGGAGTCAATTCAGATTCGACAAAGAATGGCCTTTTTATAAAAAATACGTCTCGCTCACACCAAGACAAAAACAATTTTGTGGTATTTGTGACATTATAATTTCACAGATGAACATTTAAACTACATGATCAAGTTGGTTTAATATTTGTTGAAACTCGATCGAACAGACATAGATCGGCAAGAACTTTTCACTAATTTGAATTATGTTATGCAATTTGCATAGATTAAACAGAAAAGTTTCAAATCTTCTTTACAATATGATAAGATTGAAGAAAAAAAGGAAGAACAATATATAAATTCGACCGCCAAGCATGTTTTTTTATTACTAAATAGGCCACATCAATTTAATGATTTGTAATATTAGAACGTCAATTTTTAAATGAAATAACACTGCTGATTTATTTAAAACACACACTATGAATTTAACAATTCAAAATAATAAAAAATATCATATGTTTTATAAGATGGTTCCATTTATAATACGATATACATAGTTACATGTATACTTGTAGCTGTCAATTATTTTTTTTGAGGGAGATAACTTGCGTTTCATTTCGATACTTTTGTTCACCTGTAATTGATCTTCAAGACCGTGGCGGTGTTGACTTGCTGGAAGACTCTATCTCGGGGTACACTGTGTATGCGGTTTTACCTGAGACACATGTCTTTAACTGCATTGCAATCTGGACGACAGGGGTGCACGGAAAATACGGGATCCGCGTTGTCTGTACTGTAAACTAAATGACCAAGTGCTTAAAATATTATAATTTTCAATGAATGTTTTTATGCATCTTTCATCTTTTGTAAAAAAAACATTCTCTATAGTCATTATTATTCCCACTGTAAAGAATTCCCAAACACCAATTAAAGGATTTTTACTGGTTATAAAATGACAAACAATCAAGTCAATCAGGCTATACATGCAGATACTTGATGAAAATAGTACAATGGTGCTATAGCCTTTTAATTGAATTTTTGGTTAATCTTTCATCCTTCATGAAAAAAAGTTCTATATAGTTACTATTACACTCACTATTCAGAATTCATAGTCGCAAATAAATGAATTTTTACGGGACATAAGATATCAAACAATCATTGACAAGTCAAACAGACTATGCATATGGAAACTTTCTTAATAAACGATCACAATGAATCTATATACCAGTATACCTTTATATGAGCTGTTAACTTTATTAAAACACCATATTGCAGTTACAGTAATAATATCACAATTACCTTTTAGTCTGGTGTAATGATTTTCCCTTCATCTTGTCAAAATGTTTTATGCAAACATCAAGTGATTTAAATGGTGTCTGGTTTGGTATTGTGTATGTTGTTTCATATAGAAAGAAAATTTGTTTTGATTCATAGTGATAAAAAAAATCAAAATTTCAGAAGATCTAGCACCCAACTCAAATTTGATATACAATGAACATAAAAGAATGTTAATAGATTATACATAAAACTAACTATTCTTTGTTTAGGATGAAATTGAAGTTTAAGGAAAACCTTAAGGAGGCTGGTTTGTCAACAAATTACCCTTGATTATACATAAAACTAACTATTCTTTGTTTAGGATGAAATTGAAGTTTAAGGAAAACCTTAAGGAGGCTGGTTTGTCAACAAATTACCCTTGAGATCTACCTTTAATTATTAGAAATGATCAGATTCTGTTAAACTATAAAGTATTATTTAGTAAAGGAAAAGAAAAAAAATCCATGAACTTTAGCTTTCAATTTTGAGTATTATCATATATTGTTATACAGAGCTCTTCTTCTAATGGAGATCAATACAGTCATAAAATGGCCACGACATCTAGCTCCCTTAATAAAGTACATTTGTACAAGAGTTACTATGAACACATTCACAACCGTAACTTTCCCTGCAGGGAACACTCCGGCGGAGAAGTGTTAACGTTATTGGGGTCTTCTTAAAAGTAGGAATACACATTCAGGTTATCGTCGACGACGATAAAACGTTTGGACCAGGTGTCTTGTTCGGTGACGCCCACAACGTTGCTGGGTAGATTGTACCATAGGTTTAATGGCTTCCCGTTGTTATCTACGTTTGTCGTGTCGCTGATAGGGAAACTGTCCTCATGAGGTTGCTGGTTGCGGTGGTAATAGATTGTGCCTGTGGACGCGTCAAAGAAGTAAAAGGTCATAACGCCGGTGATGTGTGTGTAAACCGACCAGTGAGCACTGCTAAAGATGTGTGTAGGAGTGTAATAAACGGCATCTGCAAGGTAAGCCTGTTTGGTTTTGGGATACCCTGTTACTGGGACAAGATTTCCATTGTTACTACTCCATCGGTACACTTGACCAGAATCTGAAAGATGTAGAACTATAACGAGTGAGAGATAGATAGATAGATAGATAGATAGATAGATAGATAGATAGATAGATAGATAGATAGATAGATAGATAGATAGATAGATAGATTCTAAAATACATTTAATGTTTTTTTAATTTGTGAAAGCATTGCTTCAGTTGCATGTTAAAACTATTTAACCTTTCGTCAGCTGCTGCAGTTAAACAGAACAACATACCTGTAAATAGGTCTATATAAGTATTGGTATAGGTAAGCAGAGCTTTCCACGTGCTCTTATCAGAGAGGGAGGCGAATCCTTGGAACAACTCTGCAATAGTCATATTCCTACAAGCCCCAGTGGTCAGGGATACGGCGTCGTCATAGAGATGAACCCCATTGGTAGTAACTATGGCTTTACCGTATTGAGAGTTCTTGTTGCAAATGTCGTTTAGGTTGTCTATTATATCAATGATGGTCTAAATTTGATTAAACAAGAACGTTATTCGTAATGAAAACCAATACATGTATGTTCATATAGCGTAAAAAATGTATACCTTTGGAAATCCCTTTTCTTATTTCAAGTCAAAATCAAATTCCCTTTTATCTAGCCAGAATCCGTTTAATATTATGATACAGTCAAAGGAAGGTGAAGACTTGCTCAGAGATCCGTTCATCACATGTCATTTGGCGGTAAAATTGATTTAATCATTGTCATATTTTCTAATTGATCCAGTAGAAGGCACCATTAATTATAAGCTACACGGATTGCACTAATGAATTTCAGTGAATAAAATAGAACATTAAACGGTAATTATGGCGTATTTCTTGGGTCATTTACAAAATCACGGCAGTGCGTTGAAACAACCCTCAAAGATACAACGCTGCTTAATAATATAAGTAATAAATATACCATACTTTTTTACTGTTTTGTTGTGCTTTGTAAATTATACCATGGCTTGGTTCACAACTCCGGGTTTAAACTCACGAGACGAAGTTTGGTGAGGTTACCCGGGGTCATTAATCCCAAACCATGGTATAATTTACACAACATCACAAAACAGTTAAACTATGTATGGAAGATATGTTTTAAGCTATGAATTAGCTATTGAATGGTTCCTTTGATGCATAAGTATTTTAAATTGACATCGCTAAGCATTTGTTTTAACGCAGGATAAAAATATCCCATTGAGGGCCCAAATGTCGACGTCACTAATCTTGCATCATTTTCAGAAAATGACGTGATGAAACTAGCTAGCTGTAATTCCTTCATTGTTGTCAGCATGGTCAAAGGGTCAGGATGCATCATGAAATATAAAAACCCCGATTAAGGTTTACATTTAATGGACATTGTGCCTTATAACATCTTCAGCAATGCATAGGAAACAGAAAGCGGACAAACTATAAAAGATTACGATGAACAGAAGACAATATGATTTCCGAGTTTTTGAGGTTGATTTTTATCTTGATTCGTTGCATATTTACCTCGAACAAACCTGTGATTTATTTTAATGCCATATTTGAAACCCCGTTGGCGACGATGATTGAAATGAATTCGCGCAATTCCACCGAACACGAAGAAAAGTACGAAAAAGGCTGTCGACGGATCCTATGATACGCTAATGGTGACGTTCAGGCGTTTGTGTCTCTTATTTAAAAACAGAAAGTGATGTATTTAAACGTGCAATTCCTGTATCATTTTATGCGAGACAAATATGTCGGACAGGTGAAACTTTCTCAAAACCCCACGGATTCCGAATCAGTTAGATTTATTGTTATAATGAATTGGGCTGGTGGATTTTCATATAGATTACTGAATGATCGCTAAAATATTCATACATATACATATACAATATACATATATATGTATTATACCCCCACTCCAGAGGAGAGGGGGGGACCTTTTATTCCCCCCCCCCCTGTGTGTCTGTCTTTTTGCACGTCTGTCTGTCTGTTTTACTGCATGTTAAAAGTTTAATTAATGATAGTAGAAAATACAAACACAAGTAATAAAACAGAAATATATTAAGCGTATTCAGAGATTTGAAAAAGTATTTTTTCATAAAAGTACTACGAGCAATTATACAATTGTTTATTATTACTACCAAAAGATGCGACTGCAACGCTAATTGATAAAACGTTTGTATAATAAATAATAACTGCTGAGAGTGTCGTTATTGGCCTCTAAGGTTGCTATGCATTTTCGCCGCTAAATGATTGAATTGTATCATTAAGCGGCGATTTACTATTAGCGGTTGGAGATGTCAACTGTTAATGTAATAATTTATAGCATTAGGCGTTGCAATTGCATATCGCATATATTTTTAGACAGTACCCATGTATTTTGTATTTGTTAGCGCGACAGCGTGCTGTGTGAAGCTTCATTAGCAGGACGGGGTGTTGTGTGAAGTTGTGATAGTGTGACGGAGTGCTTTTTTGTGATTTAATCCTTTAAAATGTCCAACTTCCCAGCTCCATTGCATACCGCAGTGTCAATTTTAATTTGTGGATACGATTGCTTTCTATTCAATTAAAAATCTCAATATCGAATTAACGATAATAATTAAAATCTGAGTAAAGTGTTTTCCATTTACAATGATCATCATTTCCTTAAGGACAAAAATCGAACGAGGATGAAGGAATGAATATTATAAATCTTGATTTCAAACTTATTTGACGTAGAGTGGAAAATAGCTTTTCGGCAATCCTCACTTTTTACTATACCTCAGGCCAATAACCAAACAGGTTGGTTCTCCTAATATCTCTGTTCAAATTGAAAATAGAATTTGATGTTTCAATATTGAGATAACAGCAATTCAAATCCATGCGGTGATTCCCTTGTTTCACGTAGGCCTACGTGAAGAGTTTTTTTTTTATTGAATATGTGTGCAAAACTTGAAGAATCTAACAGCTTCGGTTAAACAGCAAAAGCTAAAAGATAAATTTTCGCCGCAAAAGAGACAAACTGATTAAAAACTTGCATACCCTACACATATACTGATTATCGTCAAAAGCCACGGACTGTATAGCTCTCGAGCTTACTCGTGGCTGTTTGAACACTTAAATCGTCGATATCTTGGATATTCACTCCTAATGCATGACGTCATGTTTAACCAATGAAATTAACCTTCGAACCCTGGGCGCCGCCATTGTTGTATCAACGATATATTATTATAGTATGTTACGTAAACTGCTTTTGGATAATAGAAGGTCGCATCAATGGGCTATGTTTTGCACTATTCTGACTATGTTTTGCACTATTCTGTCTAGTCAATACGTTAATTAACTGAGATATTCGAATTTACACCTCAACCACGGGCATATGGGAGAGGACCGTACATATTGGCCGTGATTTGCGACGATCTTAATTGATCTACTTCTGGTTTTGGAGTTCAAAACTTAAGTTCACCATCCTTGAGATTGTGAGCATCTATGTTAGTCCCGCTTAATCAAAAGATGAAATACTAAAAGTTCAAAGTCACAGCAAATGTCTTTTCTTTTCTGGTAAAGTCTAAACCAGATTGGGCCAAAGGAAGATACAACACAAATCATAGGGTATGTTACACTGTTGTATGATATAAATTGGACCTTTGATTTGAAAACTTTGTTTAAGGCCACTGCATACTCATTAACCACATGTACCGTTTATGTGAAGCATTATCTACAATGTACATATTTGCTTTTCGAGAAAACACACGGTCCAGACTACACTTTATACAATACTAGTATTAGGTTACATGTATGAGCTTGGCTCTCTACCTAGACACTTCAAGGTTGCTAGGTTGCTGGTTTCTCTTAATTAAAGCAAAGGCATGCTTGAACTATTCTGCGATGTCCTTGGCATCCTTGAAATGGAGACTCGCTTAAAGGGCCTTTAGATTTAATTTTTTACGAAGAAATTTAGTTTAGGATCATTGCATATCCTTATCCAAGTCGATGTGAGTAGCAGATGTCAAAAAGGGTCTTTGAGGAAAATAGTCCAGACATGAATTTCATTCACTGGTCTGTGACATGACCTTGGCATTTGACAAGTAATCTTATATTTTCAGTCTGCATTAGCGTTTATACGCTACAATTGATGAAAACTTCAAATCTCTCATGCCGTAATTTTTGCTTTATACAGGGTATAGACACATAAACGATATATCGCTGTTTAGATGTGTTACATGTATAAAAATGTAATAAAATAATAAATATATTATTTACTATATTCATTTATGATATAAAGTATTTGAAATATGTATTGGCAGAAATCAAACGGCACACATATAATCTGAAAAGGTCATTGTGATGGTTGTTACAATGGCCCATTTTTAAAGCGCTTAGCCATAGCTCAGCGCTTTATAGTCGTAAGACTTCTACTTCCGGTGCATCGAATAACTGCCCCCTATGGACAGAAATATATATAGTTTAAAATTGGTTAGGAAACCAGTTTCAGTAGTTTATGCACATAACTGCACGGGCTATTGTGAATCGTACGGGCTATTGTTAATTTAATGTACGGGGCTTACATACATCATTGCAGGGGGTGCCTCGCAGTGATAAGGATATAGTACGAATACAGAAGCTGAACATGGCTAAAAATTATTTTCAAAGTAGTAAAAACGTTTAAGGTGCTATGAGACATATGTCAATGTTGCAGATAAAAGTACATTATATTCAAAATAGATTCATTAAGAATTTTCAACTATTGACCCAAAAATATATTTTGAAATTTGTTTGAAAAAAAATAATAAAGCCCCATTGGTAATTAAACTCATTACTAACAGATTCGTAGTTAACGCTCTAAACCATTGCACTACGCTGTGAGGTAGCTTTTTTGAGAAAGAAAACATTTATAAAACTGTGCTTGATTTCATTGTTTTTATTAGTTGGAAGAACGTCTAGTATGGAGGTGTCCCATACCACCTTGATTACAAGACAATGTTTAAAG